>CP094637.1:33512310-33891888 GCA_023657505.1 Camelina hispida
CAAGAGCTTTTTGTGTAAGTTTAAATCATAAAGAGAAGAATGGATTGTGTAGATTATGTATGCCATTGAGATTGATGCTCCAGGACTCAAATACATTGACATCTACTTATTGTGTGTATTGCATCTGATCTGAATGTCACTTTCTTGGAGGACAGCAAAGATATTTAAGACAATAGAACAACAACAAAGGCTTCACCTCATGGATTTTAACACAAACAACTTTCAGAAAAACCAAGAACATATTTGGAACTTACCAAACCAGACGAGTTACTAACTAACTTCTTCACTGACTTCACATCAAGCTTTTTCTGAAAATATTTTCATTTCCAAGTTAACTTCACTCTCACCTGCCCTTAAACTGTTACAACTGAAAAAAAATTATAACATAGCTACTAGATTTTAACCCGTGGTATACAACATGACAATTTTTTAAAACTAATATTCAAATTTTTAGCTGTATTTGTTTGTTGTTTTTTTTTAATATTTAATGTTTAAGATTATATGATTGTATTTTAATTGTTAATTGTAAGATTTAACTTGTGGTACACTATGAAACATTTTTTTTCACATAATCGTAATTTAATCAACTCAATTAGATGATTAGTAAAGGGATTATTAAACGGGTTGGCTCCAGGGAGACCATTTCCATATGGTCTGATCCTTGGGTACCGACTCAATTCCTGAGACCAGCTTTAAGTAAGGGTTCGTTCAAGGATCCCTCTCTTCTAGTGACTCAGTTAATTGATTGACAGACAAACACATGGCTAATGGATATGCTCACCGAGCATTTTCATCCTCTGGACGTTGCATTGATAAGGGCTTTACCTTTAGGAGGTTCCCAAAAGGATGATTCATTTGGTTGGCATTTTACGAAAACTGGAAAGTATACGGTCAAGTCAGGATATCATACGACACGGCTCGCTGTACCGCAGACTTTTCAGGTGTCTGGAGATTACCTCCCTTTTGGCCAGTGTTTGGAGGGTTCGTTGTCACCCAAAAATACAACACTTTATGTGGCAGGTTTTATCAGGGTGTATTTCGGTTTCAGCTAATTTGGGCCGACATGGCATTGCTTGCGATATGGTTTGTGTACGGTGTGGTGCTGATGAGGAAAAAATAAATCATGCCATTTTTGTTTGTCCTCTGGCCCGCCAGGTTTGGGCTTTAGCGCACGTGCCGGTGGGATCTACTTCCTTTCCGATGGATTCCGTGTATGCAAATGTTGATCATTTTTTAGTGCAGAAGAATCTTGGGACTCATGTTGTGGCTTTCCCTTGGCTTATGTGGTATATTTGGAAAGCAAGGAATGCACGCGTTTTTGAGAATATTGTTGAGAGGCCGGAGGATATTGTCTTGGTAGCAGAGGGTGAGGCCTTGACGTGGCAGCATGGTCAGGTGGAGGCAGACTTGGAGGTCACTCCCTCCCCCTGTAGCTACTGGTCCCCCAGTTCGGATGACTGCCGCTAATCCCACTTTGGTTTTTTCGGGCTACCGCTGTTTTATAGATGGATCTTGGAAAGCGGGTGACCTGCTTGCAGGCGCCAGATGGTTTTGTACCTCTTTCTAGAATACATTGTCAACTCGGGAGCCACAAATTTCTAAAGTCTATCTCCCTTGCATGCTGAAGTAGAGGCTTTCATTTGGGCGATGCGTTGCATGATGGGACATGATTTCAGAGACATGACCTTCTACACAGACTGCTCAGATTTGGTGATAATGGTATCTTCTCCTTCGGACTGGCCAGCTTTTTCGGCATACCTTAACGACATCCAGCTTGATAAGGAAGAATTCTCTTTTTTCTCTATATCTTTAATTTCTCGAACTGCTAATGTAACTGCGAACTCTTTGGCAAGTCAAGCGCGTACCTCTCCGTACCATGTTTGGAATGTAAACAATTTTTTTCCAATTGACTCGTTTGAGCTAATCTTTTGTTGAAAAAAAAATCAACTCAATTAGATATGTTTAATATTCTAATGTTGATGGTGTTAACAAATTAATGAAATGATTAATTATCTCTATTGTAGCACTGAGTTAATAATTAAATCTTTACCATATTTTTTTATTTGTATCAGGGAAAATATTTTATTTGATTTACTAATTTTTTCAGTGAATCACGCAAAAGTTTTTGTTTGATACGATAAAGAGAATAATTACTGATATGCTCAAATTTACCCTAGAGTTACTCTCTCAAATTAAGAGATCAATGTAGTATTTAGGGATCAAATCCACAAGAACTCTAGATCACACAATAGATTTAATAATCTTTTAATTATGCTAAACCAAAATTGTAATTTAAATAGTAATGCAAAAACAAAAAAATAAAAGTGTTGTAAATCAATAGGAATAAACTTTAGGCTTAGGAAAATTCTCAGGAAATCATAGAAAAACAGATTAATTAATTAAGTAAGCAAGATTCAACAATTAAATACCGTTCTTGAACTCTAAACACAATTATAAAATAAATCAGTTCTCATTGCAAATATTATCTAAGTTTTAAAACCCGAAAATCCAAATCTCTTTGCAAAATTCAAGTTAAAAACCAGCAAGTAAATCAAATTTAGATAAGTTCACAAAATCACTAATTCAAATCTCTTTGCAAAAAGTAACTCACCAAAGGTTTTGTCGGGAAAATCAATTATATTTTTATATCAATCAATAATCCTAAGATCTAAATCCAGATGATAAATCAAAGATCTAGCATTAAAAACAACCTATGGTGAAGAACAAGAAAGATAATGAATCCAAATAATTAATAATTCTAACAATCCATGAAATCCCTACTAAGAAACCCTAAACCTAACAAGCAGATCTACTCATACATAATCAATGAAAAGCAAAACATCTTCTGAATAAATTGAATTAAAAAAGAGATTAAAGAAGAAGTAAAAGAGTTCTGAATCTTCTCTAAAGAAGTCTTGATTCTTCTCTCCAAAAGCTCTCTAAAATCTCTCAGGGTTTTCTCTCAAAAGTTGCAGGGAAAAATAAAGCTTAGGTCTAAAACAATGACCAAAAATCCTATTTATATTCCTAAAACCGTCGAGGGACCAATGATGCAAATATTGAATACTTTGTGGCAGCTTTGTAAATCTTCAAAACTTGTGAGTTCACTTCCAATTCTTCTGCTGGATGATGCATCGATCGACACCATCACTTGCATCGACCGATGCAAGTCTCTGAACTTGTCTCCCAACTTCACAGCTTAGCCTCAATGCGTAATTGTGCTCCAAATCTCCTATTTAGCTCCATTATGCTCCTATCCATGCTAAAAATCCTATAAAGACTCAAAAAGACTCTAAAAACATCAAAAAGACTCTATAGATAAGACTTATATCATGGCTAAAAACACCTAAAAACCATGATATATCAATTCCCCCAGACTTAGTTTTTTCTTGCCCTCAAGCAAATCAAGAACTTCATCTGTGGAAAAGGTTTGAAAACGCAGAAACTCCTTTTCTTTTTTAAAGTAATGCCATGATCATCTAAACTATAATCCATATGCTAAGCAGATAAATCTTAATCGAACCACCATGTACTTCTCCGTTGGCATTTGTTTCATACCAAATTCCACAACATCCTCCATTAAGCCGTCATCGTTGGGACTCATCAATTTGATTAATGTCAAGAACCTTCTAGACTCATTCTCGTACAATTCCATAACAAGCAAGACAATATCTTCAACACATGTGGTACTCTTTCTCTCCCCCAGACTTATTCTATTTAATCTTCCTTTGAGCTTTGCTTTATCATTTTTTTTTCTTATCATTTTTTATCAAAGGTGTAGGCGAATAATGGGGTCATCGGTAATTTACCTACCCCTTGCTTTCAAGCTTTGTGTGATCATTGGGATCAAAGGTAATTTACCTACCCCTCTAAACTGATAAAAATCATCTCATCGTTTATTCTTCTTCTCATTTTTTTTTTTTTTTTTTTTTAAAAACAAAGCTCTGAGTAAAATTTTTTTAAACTTAAATAAGGGAGAGGAGTACCAATTTTTTTTTTTTTTTTTTGAAATCTTTCTTGTCAGGTATGAACAAGGAGTCAAGCTCTATGAACATCAATCTCCTTGATGAGGTAAAAAGAAAAGCGCAGAAATTACCTCAGGCTTTTGTGGATTCTGGTGGAAATTTGGATGTCTCTGGTTCACTGGTCAGCCTTTGGATTTTTCATTAGTCGAATTATGGACTCAATCTGCAGCATCAATCAACCAAGGCAGTACTCTAAAAAGAAAAATCATAGTTCCCAACAAAAATTTTGACTCAATAAAACAGTTTTTGTTTTTTACTGAATAAATCTCAAAAACAAAAACGTCGTTAATAACTGCCTCCCCTAGACTTAAACAACACTGTCCCCATTGTTATCAAGTAAGAGATTGGCGAAGAAAAATAAACAAAAACGAATAAGTATTGAAATTGTGAACAAAAACGTGGTACCAATCTGAATGTTCTGTGTCGACCGATGCTGATGGTATGTCGGTCGATGCACTCTACAGATGCAGAGAGTTCGAACATGACTCCTGAGTTAGCTGCATTAATTTGTGTTTCTCTCATTCCTTGGATGTTAGCACTGCTAAGAATCACTCAAACACAAGATTAAACACAACATGATAGATAGAAGTTCACAATTCAATACAAATTCAAACTGACTCAAAGCAAGAATAAAAATGACTCAAAGTGGAAAAGAAAAACCTAAGAGTGAGTTGCCTCCCACTAAGCGCTTGTTTTCAGTCATTAGCTTGACTGTGTTGGATCTCAATCATCCGGTGGATCGGAACATGGCAATGAATGCTTCCGAGAGAATGTCCTCTTCATCCAAGGTGGTGTGTAGGCAGTAGGTGCATTAGTACCTGCGGACTCTGGAGTGTGGAGTGGTGAGATTTCAGCTTTACAATTGGTCTAGGACTTGCAGTTAAGGAATCAACTCGAGAATCTGCGGTTTTGGACAAGTCCAGACGCTCTCGTGGAGGTGTGTCGATCGATGCTACAGCTGCATCGATCGATGCTGAGTCTGCAACTCGTGTTTCTTCAACGATTCTGCAACTAACCTCAGCAATCCGTGTTTCCATTACAAAAACATCATCTGCCAGCGACTTGTCATGCATCAGAACATCATCATGGTCTCTAGTACTGATTAGATGATCTCCACTCCAATCTTCGAGCTTAACAGCTTGCTTGCTCACTTTCTCAGCAGTCTCCAACTCTTTGACATACCCAGCAGCAATGTCTCCATGAAGCTCTATGAGCAGATCATCATCAGAAGCAATTTCCACAGAAAATGTCTGACCATCAATAGTGGGAGCTCTTCTCAGCTTGTCCATCTCAAACTTCATAACCAAATCATCTACATTCAGAGCTATGTGTCCCTTCTTGACATCAATGATGGCACCAGCTGTAGCTAGGAATGAGCGTCCTAAGATGAGAGGATCAGTAGGCTCTTTGTCATATGCCAGCACCACAACGTCAGTGGGAATCATGCAATCTCCAATCTTGATAGGAATATCCTCTAAAACACCTTCAGGAATCCTTCTGGATCGATCAGCTAAGATAAGAGAGATCTTAGTTGGCTTGAAATCTGTCATTCCAAGTCTCACAGAAACAGAATGTGGCATCAAGTTGATACTAGAACCGAGATCACAAAGAGAGTGAGCAAACCGTTCTGCAGAGATAGAGCAATCAAGTCAAAGCTCCCAGGATCTGGTAACTTCTCTGCAATCCTACTATGAATCATTGAACTTACTTTCTCAGATACAACCACTGTCTCTTTCCGCTCTTTCTTCCTATGTGGAGGTTGTTTCAACATAATCGCACTAACATCCTTGGTAAGCAGTGCTCCTTCCTCAGGGCTCAAACCATTTGATACCATTCTCTTCACATACCGCTTAATCCCAGGAGAAAACTTGACAACATCAATCAAAGGCATCTCTATCATCACCTTGTCCATCATAGCCTTGCATCTAGCTTCCTGAAGCTCCTGCTTAGACCTCCTAGGCTTAGGAAAAGGAACCTTAGGCTTGTAGGCTTGTTTTGAATCAGATGGTTGAACATGCAGAGAAATCGAAGCTGTTTGTGGAGGGCGTCGATCGATGCTTGTGGTGCAGCGATCGACGCTGGATGGTGGTTGCATCGATCGATGCTGCTGTGTATCGGTCGATGCAACATCAGCTACCGTAGTATCATCTTCGTCTCCTTCCTTCACCAAAATTGCATTACAAGCATGCTTGGGGTTCGACTCTGCTCTTCCAGAAAGAATTTTCTCTTGTCTTTTAACAGACCCAGCAGTCCGAATCACTTGATTCTCCAGCTTCTTAACATGAGTGTTTAATGCATCAAACTTCCCAGTCAGCTCAGTGTATACAGAATCTATCTTCCCATTGAAGTCCACTGTTAACTTCTGTTGACCTTCCAAAATCTGTCCAAGCATTAATTCCATCTTGCTCTCTGAATTGGGTGGAGGGAGGGGTTGGTAAGAAGAAGAACCATAGTTCCTAGTGAAGTTGTTTCTTGGATTTCCTGTGAAGGAATTCTTCTTACCAAATCTCTGATTTTGATACCCAGCTCCATTGTAACACCCGCGAACCGGAATCCCGGTTTAGGGTGTGCATCGATCGATGCAGTAGGAGCATCGGTCGATGTTGTTTCAATTCTCTGCGTTTTGACTTAAGTCAAACGCTGCGTTTTGGGAAAAAGGAAAGGGAAAACCCTTAAGTCGTGTTTTGTCTCATTAGTCGTGCATAGCCGATTTTGAGAGAAAGAAAAGAGATAATAGCTGTTCTTGAGCGTTCTTGATGATTTCTGGAGATTTGAGGCGTCTCTTGGTGAGATCTGTAGCTGGGATCGTTGTAGGACCTTCCTAGAGGCTTGTTCTTGTTTGTTTAAGGTTCAGATTCTTCTGTGGCAAAGGTAAGTGCATGACCATGGCTTATCTAAGCTAGAGGATTCTTTAATCTGCTTGTTGTGTGATGTTAGGCTTGTTAGTTCGATGCTATAGACGTTAGGAAGCTTTCTTGTGGCTTGGGATCGAGTTTTGTGGTTGTAGAAACGAAGAACCGGCGAGAAGCTTAGGGAAATCACGGTGCTTGACGTTGCGTCGATCGATGCATATCTTGCATCGGTCGATGCAAGTGCGAGGACGGCGCGTTAAACTCTAGGGTTTTCGTGTTACGTCGAGCATGCGTCGGTCGATGCAGATTGGGTATCGGTCGATGCAAGTTACACTTGCATCGGTCGATGCAGCTTCTGTGTTGATCGATGCTTCCCCATTTGGCATCGGTCGATGCATGTGTGGCGTCGGTCGATGCTGAGTCTTGGTTTGTTATTCGACGTTCGTTGATTGTTGTGTGTTGGTTATTGATACTCTATTGCTTGTGTGTATAGCCCAGTAGATGGGAGGATTGCCTTACTGAGTGTTTATAAAATACTCATGCATTGCAATATGTGTTTGTGGTGCAGGTAAAGGCAAAGTGTGATCGTGGAATCAAGGCAATGAAGAGGAGGATGTTCTAGGGACTCGGTTTTATGTTGTCTGGCATTGCTAGGTTGCTAGAGTTGGGTCATTAGAACATTGCTAGGTTGTTGGTTCTATGATTCCTGTTGTTTTGGATATTGATTATGTTAGAATATGGTTATATTTTATTATTGGATTATTATTGAATATTGGTTGGTTATTTCCGCTGTTGAATGTGTTTGTGGTTAGGTGGCTAGTGGGTATGGGACCACTAGCTGTAGTTTATTTTATTATATTATTATTATTATTTATTATTTATTTAAAAAAAGGTCGGTCCTTTCATTTTGGTATCAGAGCCCTTACGGTTCTAGGTTTGGGTTCACTAGGTTTCTGTTGTAGATATTTGGGATTGCATGTCTTGATTGATTATGTGAGTTAGTCAATTGTGTGTGGCATGGAGTCCTAGAACATCTTCTTCGAGCCGACTGTGTGATTCCACGGTGAGTTTATGTTTCTGTGTGATATTAGTAATTGTTTGCTTAGCCTTCTGTTCATGGTAGTGCAGATGGTTAGAGCTGAGGCTGTGGCTGGTCGAGGTCGTGGACGCGGACGTGGTCGTGGGCGCGGACGTGGTCGTGGTAGGGGCAGAGTCCCAGTGGTTAGTGAGACCGAGGACCACAGTGTGACAGCTGAGGGTGTTGGCGAGTCGCAGGATGTTCCGGGGGATTCCGTGAGTGTGGCAGGAGGGGGCGGTGTTGATGCTCCAGTGGCCGGTGATGCTCGGGTTCCGGTTTGGGAGTCCCAGCGGGTGGAGTCCCTGGTACTGACTTTGTGGCTATGCTAGCACAGGTGTTAGAGCGGTTACCACCAGTGGTACCGGCTCAGGCTCAGGTAGTGCCACCAGTGGTGGCAGAGGAGCGGCAGCCAGTGGTTGCGGATGTGGGAGCACATAGACGTTATTTGTCTATGCTTAAGGAGATGAAGGATCTGTTCACTGAGAGGTTTTCGGGTGGTACAGACCCTACTGTTGCGGATGCGTGGAGGACGAGTGTGGAACTTAACTTCCATATTCTGAGATGTCCTGAGGAGTTTTGGGTGGACATAGGGGTCTACTATTTGAGTGGTGATGCTGAGTTGTGGTGGAGATCAGTGGCTGCTAGGAGAGTGCAGCGGGAGATGACTTGGGCTGACTTCGTCTTAGAGTTCAACCGCAAGTATTTTCCTAGAGAGGCATTGGATCGGTTGGAGGTGCAGTTCCTTCAGTTGTCTCAGGGGACACGGTCAGTGCGGGAGCTGGACTTGGAGTTCAGTCGACTTCTTTGTTATGGGGGTCGGGCTTTGGAGTCTGAGGAGGCTCAGATCAGGAGGTTTTTGAGGGCTCTACGTGATGAGTTGAGAGTTCACTGTAGAGGGCGGAGTTATGCTACGCGTGCAGAGTTGGTTGAGACTGTAGCAGAGATTGAGGAGGATATCCGGGCACAGTCAGTGGCGGTAGCTCCAGCAGTTCAGCCTAGTAAGGCTCAACAGCAGGGTGGTTCTAGCAGGGGCGGTAGGCATGCTCAGGGAACCAAGAGGAAGTGGGAGGCTACGCAGAAGCCGAGTGGTGCGGGTTGCTTCGGTTGTGGGAGCAAGGATCACAGGGTTGCTAGTTGTCCCAAGAGGAGTGTTCCGACGACAGGACCTCGAGTATGTTATCATTGTAGGGAGACAGGGCACATCAGGCCCTTTTGTCCCAAGTTGCAGCCGTCAGCATTGGCAGCGTTGCAGCAGGTGCAGCCTGGAGGTCAGCGGGTGGCACAGATTGAGCAGACGCCACGTGCTTACACGACAGTAGAGACTGGTGGAACCAGTGCCGGGGAGATCACATGTATAATTTCTGGTACTTAATCTTTGTGAATTTAGTAGGGTCAGATTTTATGTTTCCTGTGATAAAGTGTTAGGTTCTCAACACATGAGGTTTGTGTAGGGACCTTGTTGGTGGGCGGGTTTAAGTCCCATGTTATGTTTGATTCTGGAGCTTCTCATAGCTTCATTACTCCGGAGTGTGCAGAGTGTGCGGGATCAGCGGGGATCCTGGAGAGCGTGCAGGAGTTGTCGTGGTTGCGGGAGGTGAGTTTGAGAGTGATTGGACGAGCTAGAGGAATTGATATTCAGATCTCAGGGAGTCGTGGCCAGCGGATTTGCTTATCAGTCCAGTGGAGCTATATGATGTTATTCTCGGGATGGATTGGTTGCATCGACTTTGGGTGCATTTGGATTGTCATCGGGGTAGAGTGGAGTTTGAGCGTTCAGGAGGGAAGTTGGTTTTTCAGGGTATTAGACCGACTTTAGGGAGTCTCGTGATCTCAACCATTCAGGCTGGGAAGATGATCGAGAAGGGCCGTGAGGGTTATTTGGTTACTATATCTATGCCATAGTCAGTGGCGAAGTCTACAATTAGCGGTATTCCAGTAGTGGAGGAGTTTGAGGATGTGTTTCAGTCTTTGCAGGGATTACCACCATCTCGGTCGGATCCTTTTACCATTGAACTAGAACCGGGAACGACACCGTTATCCAAGGCTCCTTACAGAATGGCTCCAGCAGAGATGGCAGAGCTGAAGAAGCAGCTAGAGGATTTGTTGAGTAAGGGATTCATCCGTCCTAGTGTATCACCATGGGGAGCGCCGGTGTTGTTTGTGAAGAAGAAGGATGGGAGTTTCAGGTTGTGTATAGATTATCGGGGTTTGAACCGGGTCACTATGAAGAACAAGTACCCTCTTCCTAGGATCGATGAGTTGTTGGATCAGTTGAGGGGTGCTACTTGGTTCTCTAAGGTAGATCTGGCATCGGGTTATCATCAGATACCGATAGATGAGGCAGATGTGAGGAAGACTGCTTTCAGGACTAGGTATGGGCATTATGAGTTTGTGGTGATGCCTTTCGGGTTGACCAACGCGCCAGTAGCGTTTATGAGATTGATGAACAGCGTGTTTCAAGAGTTTCTGGATGTGTCTGTCATCATTTTCATCGACGATATCCTGGTTTATTCTAAGAGTCCTGAGGAGCATGCAGTGCATTTGAGGGCAGTTATGGAGAAGCTGCGAGAGCAAAAGTTGTTTGCCAAGTTGAGCAAGTGTAGTTTTTGGCAGCGTGAGATAGGCTTTCTGGGTCACATTGTTTCTGCTGAGGGGGTTTCAGTAGATCCAGAGAAGATTCAGGCTATCAGGGATTGGCCTAGACCGCAGAATGCCACAGAGATCAGGAGTTTCCTTGGATTGGCAGGTTACTACAGGAGATTTGTGCAGGGGTTTGCAAGCAGAGCACGTCCTATGACTAAGTTGACAGGGAAGGATGTTCCTTTTGTCTGGTCAGAAGAGTGTGAGGAAGGCTTTGCAAGCCTGAAAGAGATGTTGACTACTGCGCCAGTGTTAGCTTTGCCTGAGCAAGGAGAACCCTATGTGGTTTATACAGATGCATCTAGAGTTGGTTTGGGGTGTGTTATGATGCAGCATGGGAAGGTGATTGCCTACGCTTCGCGGCAGTTGCGGGTGCATGAAGGCAACTATCCTACTCATGATTTGGAGATGGGTGCTGTAGTTTTTGCCCTTAAGATTTGGAGATCTTATCTTTATGGTGCAAAGGTACAGGTGTTTACAGATCATAAGAGCCTGAAGTATATATTCACTCAGCCTGAGCTGAATTTGAGACAGAGGCGGTGGATGGAGCTTGTGGCAGATTATGATTTGGAGATAGCCTATCATCCTGGTAAGGCTAACACGGTTGCAGATGCTCTGAGTCAGAAGAGGGTAGCTTCGGCTCAGGAGCAGGAAATGGAGTCTCTAGTAGGAGAGATTAGTGCTTTGAGCTTGTGTGCTATTTCACAGGAACCGTTGGGTTTGGAAGCAGTAGATAGAGCAGATCTTCTGAGTAGGATGCGGTTGGCTCAGGAGAAGGATTTGGGGCTGGTGAATGCCTCTAAGGATGTGGATTCAGAGTATCAGGTTTCAGATAATGGTACTATCTTGGTGCACGGTCGGGTTTGTGTGCCCAAGGATGAGGAGTTGAGGCAGGAGATTCTGAGAGAGGCTCATGCAAGCAAGTTGTCCATTCATCCAGGAGCAACTCAATGTACCGTGACCTCAAGAGGTACTATCATTGGGTCGGGATGAAGAAGGATGTGGCTAGTTGGGTTTCGAGGTGTGATGTGTGTCAGCTAGTGAAGGCTGAGCATCAGGTTCCTGGCGGTTTACTGAAGAGTCTACCCATTCCTGAGTGGAAGTGGGATATGATCACTATGGATTTTGTGGTAGGGTTGCCAGTGTCACGGACCTTTGATGCTATTTGGGTCATTGTGGACCGGTTGACTAAGTCAACACATTTTCTGGCCATTAAGAAGACTGATGGTGCAGCGGTCTTGGCTAAGAAGTATGTGAGAGAGATAGTCAGATTGCATGGGGTGCCAGTGAGCATTGTGTCTGACAGAGATTCTAAGTTCACTTCGGTGTTTTAAAGGCATTTCAGGCAGAGATGGGCACTAAGGTGCATATGAGTACAACTTATCATCCCCAGACAGATGGACAGTCTGAGAGGACGATCCAGACGCTTGAGGATTTGCTGAGGATGTGTGTGTTGGATTGGGGTGGCCATTGGGCAGATCACCTGAACCTGGTAGAGTTTGCTTACAACAACAGTTATCAGGCGAGTATTAAGATGGCTCCTTATGAGGCTTTGTATGGGAGGCCATGTCGTACTCCATTATGCTGGACTCAGGTGGGGGAGAGGAGCATGTTTGGAGCTAGTTTTGTTCAGGAGACCTCAGAGAAGATTCGGGTTCTCAAGCTGAACATGAAGGAGACTCAGGATAGACAGAGGAGTTATGCTGATAGGAGGAGGAGAGATCTTGAGTTTCAGGTAGGAGACAGAGTGTAACTCGAACAGGTCATTGTCAGAGACTAAGTTGAGTCCGAGGTATATGGGTCCATTCAGAGTGATTGAGCGGGTTGGACCAGTAGCATATAGATTGGAGTTACCTGAGGTGATGCGTGTATTCCATAAGGTTTTCCATATGTCTATGTTGCAGAAGTGTCTCCGTGAGGGTGAGCAGGTGTTGGCTAAGATTCCTGAGGATCTTCAGCCTAACATGACATTGGAGGCCAGGCCAGACCAGTGAGGGTTCTCGAGAGGAGGATCAAGGAACTTCGGAAGAAGAAGATTCCTTTGATGAGAATCTTGTGGGACTGTGATGGTGTTGAGGAACAGACTTGGGAGCCTGAGGCAAAGATGAAGGCAAGGTTTAAGAAGTGGTATGAGAAGCAAGCCGCGACTTGAACTTGTCTAGCTTGGTCCCATCTGTAATCCGTGGCTGGAGCGGGAATGAAGTATTCCAGCCCATCTCTCTTGTTACTCGGTCGCTTGGGGTGGTTGGTTGTGCGACTCAGTAACAAGATGAGGTGGTGCTCGGGGTACAAAGTTTCTGTGAGGCGGGGTTTCTGGAGGAAAGTTTCCTGGAATAGGAGTTTTCCAAAAGTAAAAAGTTTCCAAAAATGGAAAGTGCTAAATATGGAAAGTTTTACGGGAGTTAGAATTTGTCCATTTTAGCGGTGGAGAGCCTGGGAGGGGCTTGTGTGTGGCCTTAGTGGCGGACTATTGAGTCAGTGTGCCTCTGTGTGGCAGTCTTTTTAGACATTGTGTGGTCTTTGTGACGGGCTTTGTAGCCAGAGTGTCTTTGTGACGGTCCTCTTTAGGACATTTGTTTGACCTTGGTGGCGGTCCTCTTTAGGACATTTGTTTGGCCTTGGTGGCGGTCCTCTTTAGGACATTTGTTTGGCCTTTGTGGCGGGCTGTTTAGCCAGAGTGTGTTTGTGACGGTCCTTCGGGACAGATGTTCTTTGTGACGGTCCTTCAGGACAGATGGTCTTTGTGACGGTCCTTCGGGACAGATGTTCTTTGTGACGGGCTTTTCAGCCAGAGTGTCTTTGTGACGGTCCTCTTTAGGACATTTGTTTGGCCTTGGTGGCGGTCTTTTTTAGGACATTTGTTTGGCCTTGGTGGCGGTCCTCTTTAGGACATTTGTTTGGCCTTGGTGGCGGTCCTCTTTAGGACATTTGTTTGGCCTTGGTGGCGGTCCTCTTTAGGACATTGGTTTGGCCTTTGTGGCGGCCCTTGTGGCATGTATATGATCCTTGTGTGGTCATGTGGTATTCCAGTGAGGGGATATGTGGTTGGTAGGACATTGAGATGTTTTACGCGAGCCACGGGAAGAAAACCTGGATAGGGATAGGACTCAGACGTGTTCAGAATCGTTTGCTCGCGACTCTTGGGGAACTTAGGTTCTCCTAGTACTGCCATATTCAGAGACTTTGTGACTTGGGAATATGGTTGGTATATCGACTTCGGATGACGATCCGAGGGCGCGCTGTAGGGTGGCAACCCGAGAGACGATTTGGATTTTCCTTATATATTATGGCATGCTGGTCTAGGCCCGATGAGGAGCCAACTTTATGGCATGCAGACTTAGGTCTGATGAGGAGCCAATAAAAACTCAAGGTTTAGGCCTATGAGTAAAGGAAAGTCCAAAAGTCGAGAGCAAATGACGCCTGGATCGTGAGTCTATCGCCTAGAGGTGACCTTCTGTAGATCAGTCGGAGGAGTGCGGGCCGTGGAGACGGTTGCACGGGAGTCCTTGGCTGATGGTTGTTCGAGATTCGAGGACGAATCTAGTTTGGTGGGGGAGAATTATAACACCCGCGAACCGGAATCCCGGTTTAGGGTGTGCATCGATCGATGCAGTAGGAGCATCGGTCGATGCTGGTTCAATTCTCTGCGTTTTGACTTAAGTCAAACGCTGCGTTTTGGGAAAAAGGGAAGGGAAAACCCTTAAGTCGTGTTTTGTCTCATTAGTCGTGCATAGCCGATTTTGAGAGGAAGAAAAGAGATAAAAGCTGCTCTTGAGCGTTCTTGATGATTTCTGGAGATTTGAGGCGTTTCTTGGTGAGATCTGTAGCTGGAATCGTTGTAGGAGCTTCCTAGAGGATTGTTCTTGTTTGTTTAAGGTTCATATTCTTCTGTGGCAAAGGTAAGTGCATGACCATGGCTTATCTAAGCTAGAGGATTCTTTAATCTGCTTGTTGTGTGATGTTAGGCTTGTTAGTTCGACGCTATGGACGTTAGGAAGCTTTCTTGTGGCTTGGGATCGAGTTTTGTGGTTGTAGGAACGAAGATCCGGCGAGAAGCTTCGGGGAAATCACGGTGCTCGACGTTGCGTCGATCGATGCATATTTTGCGTCGGTCGATGCAAGTGCGAGGACGGCGCGTTAAACTCTAGGTTTTTCGTGTTACGTCGAGCATGCGTTGGTCGATGCAGATTGGGTATCGGTCGATGCAAGTTACACTTGTTTCCCTATCAAGCAAATTACTCAGACATGTTTAATGAAGAACAAATCATATTTCTGAATAACATGCAATAGATATTGAAAAGTAAAAGAGGGAGTTTAGAAATCTTCTCTCTACAAAGAATTCAGATCTATCTCTCCCAAAAGCTCTCAATAATCTTTCTCTCAAAAACTGCTAGAAAATAACTTTAGGGTTTCTAAAACCCAAAAATAATATATATACATCATAAAACACGTCCAGGGGCTTATGTTGCAATTGTAGAAGACTTTGCCCAAATTTGTAAATCTTCCAATTCTTGTTCTCTCGTCGGGTAAACAGGAGTGTCGATCGATGCCCATGTGGTGTCGATCGATGCCCTGACTCTGATCCGACTCCAAGTTGATTTCCTTCGGTAAAATGCTCCAAAATGATCCAAATTGCTCCACATTGCTCCATCCGTGCCAAATTCCTAGATAACCTGTAAAGACTCAAAAGCAACCTAGAAACAAATCAAAAGACTAAAAAAGCACACTTATATCATGGTTAAAATCCGTAAAAATCATGATATATCAACTCCCCCAGACTTAGCATTTGCTTGCCCTCAAGCAAAACAGAAACATAGACCTGTGAAAGAGGTTTGAAAACATAGAATTCACTCAACTGCAGGTAACTGATCTTCGCACTCTTTATCGCCTTGACTCTCAAGAACTTACTTCATATACTTTGTCAATTGAAAAGCATCAACATTCCTTACTCAAATCCCACAATCCTCTTGAATCTCTAGTCTCACCATTGTCATCTCATTACATAAATTAAAGCAAGTACAGGTGAGTTCTTACCTTGGTGTATCGAACAGTGGCATATGGACTCTCTTCAAGCCAAGACATTTTTCTTACATCTCCTTTCCTCCCTTTTCTCACTTCCAATTTTTTCTTTTCTTATTTTTTTCTTAATCAAAAATCAAAGGTGTAAGCGAATACCGGGGTCATCGGTAATTTACCTACCCCTCGCTTCCAAGCTTTGTGTGATCATCTAACTCAAGAGTAGAATAATGAGGTCACTGGTAATTTACCTACCTCTCTAAACTGATCAAAATCATCTCATCTTTTATTCTTTTTTTCTGATTTTTTTTAGCACTGAAGGGAAGAGAGAGGGAAGACATAGTTTGAAAAATTGCACTGTCTTGTATGGCCCGAAGAAGAAGTCTAGTCCACTTATTTCCAACTCCAAAGTAAGAGATTAAGTCCGGTTAAAATCCTGAAAAAAGTTGAGACAACGTTGGTTGAACTAGATATCCTTTGAATAAGGGTTTTCAGGATTGTTGATACAGCTCATAGTCTTTTCCACACTTCAGTTCTGATGTCAAGCTTAGTCAAGAATCATTAGAGTGTTAGCCAAATAACAAAAACCATTAGTTAGAAATCATAATTCCAAACAAAATTTTTAAAAAATTTGACTCGATAAAAACAAAAATACGGTTTTGACACAAGACACAAGTTAGCCACAGTAGTTAGTACTAACCTCCCCTAGACTTAAACAACACTGTCCCCAGTGTTACCAAGCAAGGGAAAAGGAAAGAAACAAAAATGTGTTTGAAAAATTGTAATGAAAAAAATTAACAGGTTCTCGGGTTACCATCAGTGTCGACCGACACCATTGCAGTGTCGATCGACACCCTCGGCAAATGGTGAATTTTTGGCCGAATCTCCTTGTTAGTTGCAGTTAGTTGTGTTCATGTGTTGTTGGATCAATCCTTTGATGTTAAATCTGTTAAGAAGCACTTAAACACAAACACAGGTTAAAAGCAACATGATAGATAGATAGTTCATAGGTTCAAACAAATTTCAAACACAAACTGACTCAAAGCAAGAATAAAAATGACTCAATCCTAAAAAGAGAAAAAGATAAAGAAAACCATGATCAAAAGCTAAAATTCAGCAGAAACATCATCATCATCATCAGAGATGGGATCAACAGGTGGGGAGGACGCTGAAGGTGACCTGCTCCTGGTAGACCTGGTAGGACGAATGCAGCCACACTGAGACAAACGAGCCATGCCATTCCAGATGGTACGCAAGGCTGAAACCACATAGGTCTGATGAGCTCCCTGATCCATAGTAGCAGGATCCTGCGGTGGCTCTAGAAACTCAAATGCCGCAGTCCCAGAAGAAGAACCAATCTCAAAACTCCCAGAAGGGTTAGTAGCAGGTGCAGCAGCAGTAGCATTCCGCGGAGTGCGATGGCGACGGGAAGGAGAAAACGCAACATAGTCATCAGTACAAGGAAGAAAACGTAACTGCTCAGGATCACTACCAATGGTAGTAAGATCAGGTCGCAGAAGGCAAACAAAGTGCTCTCCTGTGTCATCAACAAACCTCCACAACAAACCCGGTTTCAGCCAATGTGCACTCCTCAAATAATGCTCATCCATAAGATGTCTCTTAGTGACAACACTGTAACCATCCAAAGGGACTCTCTTGAACTGAAGAATGGCAGTAATAAGGCTCTCCACAGCCTCTTTCTTAGTGCCAGTATCCAGGCTTGGTCTGCAGATCAACCAAGTAGTGTGCAAAAATAGCTCCAAAGTTGAGGTGCATAGGGTCTCGACGCTCATCAATAGACATAGAAGGAATCAAGCTGCCAACACCACAACTCAAAAAGTAGAGCTCTGCTGCTCTCATCTTGTTAGGCTCCATCTTACACTGAAAAGTGGTAGCAACAGCTCTAAGGATATACCTGAGTACAGGATGGCGGACCTCTGATTGAAGCATTTTCTTGGAATTATACACACCAGTCCTATGTAAGACAACAAAGGAGAGAGATCCTCATAATGCTTGGGCAAAGAAAATTTTTGATACCAACGGACCCAACCAAATACATCACAAAGATGAGCAAAAGTGAAATCATAATGCACTCCGTAAATGAAGAAATGTAGCTCACCCCCAAACGCATCTGGTGCCTGCTCATTATGATAAGTAATCCTAACAGTTGCCATGAATTGTCGCACTAAGTCCGGATACAAATCATACTGCCTAGTACAGATAGTTCCCATAGACATCTTATCAAGCACAGCCAATACCTCATCATAAATTCCCAGCCTATGAAGAATAGCAGGATCAACAAACCTTGTAGGCTCAATCTCAACTTCCAGCCATGCATTGTAGAGCATTGCCTCATAATCTCCCCAAACACCCACTGGCCTATTGATGAATTCAGGCTTTCCAAGCTCAGCAAGCTTGTTATTGGGCCATTCTCTCTCAGTTGGAATTGGTTGATTCTCTTCTTTTGACAATGGGAATCGAGATTGGATGGGAGATGGAAGAGACAGGTCAGGTAAAGTCGTGGAAGCTCTCGTCGGAGGTCACAGAGACGGAGCAGCAGTCGCCGGAGCTGACGGAGGCGGACAGCGGTTGGTCTGGCAAGTTGAGCGAGAGGAGGAAGCTTCGTAGTCGTCGGTTCGCGGCTTTTTGTTGGGGTCCATGACTCCAAAACACAAAATTGACACTGGATCCGGGTAGAGGAGATGAAATCGAGTGAGTTAGCACTTGGAATCACTCAAAACGGATCAAAATCGAGAGAGTTATGGTAGTTTGAAGATTCTCGTCGGGTTTGAAAAATAAAGAACAAGATGGACGGCTCGAGGGTTTAAGTCAGGAGTGCCTCGGTTATAACGGTGCCGACCGATGCCCATTAAGTGGTATCAATCGATGCTGCTTTTATATGGTCCGGCCCATTTTTGTTAACAAGCCCAATAAGCTTTAAACCCAGCAAAATCAAACCCGATGGCCCGTTTTCTCGTCTCTGGTCCATAATAGTATCGACCAACACCCAGGTGGTGTCGGTCGATGCCTAGCTCTGATCAATGATAATCGAAACTTTTCCCATCAGTTTTATTTTTTATTTTTCCTGAAACAATGAAAACTCAAAACCAAAAATTAATATGTTAGTAATCCTAAAAGCAAAAATGCAAAATAATTAATTCCTACCAGTGGGTTGCCTCCCACTCATCACTTGTTTTAAGTCATTAGCTTGACTTGGCAGCGGATTAAGCAGAGGGTGCATCATCCAAACGCACAATATGTTCATCTGGTATCTCAGCTTTCGCCCAGTAGTGTTTCACCCTTTGACCATTAACAGTAAATTTCTCTCCTTTGGAATTCAACAGCACAATAGCTCCATATGGTCTGACTTCTTGAACAGTAAAAGGACCAGACCAGCGGGAACGCAGCTTTCCAGGAAACATCTTCAAGCGAGAATTATAAAGGAGAACCTGGTCATTAGGCTCAAAGTGTCTAGAGATGATCTTCTTATCATGATATGCCTTGTTCCTCTCCTTGTACAGCTTGGAATTCTCAAATGCATGAAATCTCAGCTCATCCAACTCATTCAACTGCACTAACCTTCTCTCTGAAGCTGTCTTGGCATCAAAATTCATCAACTTAACTGTCCAGGCTGCCTTGTGCTCTAACTCCACTGGAAGATGACATGCTTTCCCATAAAGCAGATGAAAAGGTGTGGTGCCAAGTGGTGTTTTATAAGCAGTTCTATATGCCCAAAGTGCATCATCAAGCTTTGCAGTCCAATCCTTCCTTGTAACACCCACTGTTTTCTCTAGAATTTCTTTAATCTGCCTGTTGGAGACTTCAAATTGTCCACTGGTCTGAGGGTGATACGGACTAGCCACTCTATGTTGAACACCATACTTTTTCAGCAGCTTCTCAAACACTTTATTAATAAAGTGCTTACCTCCATCACTGATGACAATTCTAAGAACTATAAACCGCGGAAAGATAATGGTCTTAAACAGCTTAAGAACCATAGCAGAATCATTCTTTGGACTTGCAATTGCTTCAACCCACTTGGAAACATAATCAACAGCCACTAAGATGTATTGATTCTTGTAAGAAGATGGGAATGGTCCCATAAAGTCAATGCCCCAACAATCAAAAACTTCAACCTCAAGGATAAAGTTTTGTGGCATCTCATGCCTCTTACTAATCTGACCTTTCCACTGACAAGCATCACATCTAGAGACAAAGTCATTAGCATCCTTGAACATTGTTGGCCACCAAAATCCAGCTTGTAGAACCTTAGACACTGTCTTGAAAGTAGCAAAATGTCCAGCATAATCTGACCCATGGCAGTGGAATAGAACATCAGGAACCTCAGTCTCAGCTAAACATCTTCTGTAAACACCATCACTGCAATGCTTACACAAATAAGGCTCATCCCAATAATATCTCCTAAGCTCTCTCAAGAACCTCTTCTTATGATAGCCTGTAAATTTGTCTGGTTCTACCTCTGCAGCAAGATAATTGGCAATATCAGCATAGCAAGGTTGATTGGAGCTAGCCACAGCAGCTAAATCTCCATCATTCAACCAATCTGCTTCGGGAAACAATGGGTGTCGATCGATGCTAGTGTGGTGTCGATCGACACCATATGCATCCGAAGACACAACCTTCGATTCATCAGCCCGAAACCCAGTATCAACAAAATAAACATGCTCTTCAGGTAGACAATCACGAATTGGGACATCATCATCAATCCTAATCCTGGACAAGTGATCAGCAACACCATTCTCTATCGCCTTCTTATCCCTCACTTCAATATCAAACTCTTGTAGAAGAAGAATCCATCTCAAAAGTCTAGGCTTAGCATCCTTCTTCTGCATCAAGTACCTTAATGCAGCATGATCAGTATGAACAATGACTTTTGAACCAACCAGATAAGACCTAAACTTCTCAAAAGCAAACACCACAACCAACAACTCCTTTTCTGTTGTTGCATAATTTCTTTGTGCCTCATCAAGTGTCCTGCTTGCATAGTAGATTGCATGAAGCTTCTTATCTTTTTTTTTGTCCCAGCACTGCTCCCAGTGCAAAGTCACTAGCATCACACATTACTTCAAATGGAAGATCCCAATCTGGTAGCTAAACAATAGGTGCACTCACAAGCTCCTGCTTAATCCTCTCAAAGGCTATGCGGCATTCATCAGTGAATTCAAACTTGACATCTTTACACAACAAAGCAGAAAGTGGTCTTGCTATCTTGCTGAAATCCTTGAGAAAACGCCTATAGAACCCTGCATGTCCAAGAAAGCTCCTCACTGCCTTCACATTCTCTGGTAGTTGAAGACCTGTCATCACCTCTATCTTAGCGCGGTCAACCTCTATTCCAGCTTCTGAAACCCTGTGGCCAAGCACTATGCCATCTCCAACCATAAAATGACATTTTCCCCAGTTAAGCACCAAATGCTTCTCTTCACATCTTGCTAGCACCTTACAGAGGTTGTCCAAACAGCTTTTGAATGAAGATCCATAGACTGAAAAATCATCCATGAACACCTCCATATAATCTTCAATCATATCAGTGAAGATAGACATCATGCATCTCTGAAATGTTGTAGGAGCATTAGAGAGACCAAAGGGCATTATGCGGTAGGCGAAGGTACCATAGGGGCCAGTGAAGGTGGTCTTCTCTTGGTCATCAGGATGAATGGGAATCTGGAAGAAGCCTGAGTAACCATCCAAAAAGCAGTAGTATGGATGATTAGCTAACCTCTCCAGCATCTGGTCAATGAAAGGAAGTGGGAGGTGATCTTTCCTTGTTGCAGCATTCAGCTTCCTATAGTCTATGCACATCCGATGACCAGTAATTGTCCTTGTAGGGATCAGCTCATTCTTTTCATTCTTCACCACTGTGACTCCACCCCTTCTTAGGAACAACATGTACCGGACTAACTCAATTGCTGTCAGATATTGGATAGATGATCCCAGCATTCAGCAGCTTCATGATCTCCTCCTTGACAACATCTTGCAAATTCGGATTCAGCCTCCTCTGATGCTCAATAGATGTCTTAGCTCCTTCCTCAAGATGAATCCTATGCATACACAAGTCTGGAGAGATTCCTGCAATATCATCAAGAGAATAGCCAAGAGCTTTGCGAAACTTGCGCAGCTTGCTTAGCAGTAAAGTGAGCTCTGCATTGTTCAAGGAAGCACTAACAATAACAGGATAAGAAGAGTTCTCACCTAGAAATGCATACCTTAAACCTGCAGGAAGTGGCTTGAGATCAAGCTTTGGAGCTTTCTCAAGACTCCAATCAGAAAATTTTGCAGCTTGTGAAGAAGTACTAACCAATTCCTCTTGTGCATCTAGCTTCTTCACTTGTTAATTAGCATCAAGTAGCTTGACATACCCAGCAGCAATGTCATCTAGATGCCCAGCTTCTGCAGCAGAAGCAACCAATGCTCTCTCTAATGGATCCTCAGGATGCAGCTCCTGGAATATCTCTTCAGCCAAATTAGATAATGTGTCTACATAGAATGTCTGTCCATCAATGGTTGGCCTCTTAACCAGCTTCTCCATGTCAAAGCGCATTTGTAAATCATCAATGTTGAGATCAATCTGACCCTTCTTTACATCAATTATAGCTCCAGCAGTGGCTAAGAATGATCTTCCCAGAATAAGAGGGTCCTTGGGTTCCTCCTCATACTTTAATACCACAAAATCTGTAGGTATCAAACATTCACCAATCTTAATTGGTACATCTTCAAGAACACCATCTGGAGTGCTACTGATCTTGGCATTAGGTTGACACTAGAACCAAGATCACACCAAGATCTAGCAAATCTGTAAGTGAAGATAGTGCAATCAAGAACAAAGCTCCCTGGATCAGGAAGTTTTTCTGGGATCTTGTTCTGAATGATGGCACTAACTTGGGCTGATATCATCATAACTCCCTGCTCAGCATTCAAATCCTTGGTCACCATCCTCTTGACATATCTTCTAAGCATTGGAGAAGTCTTAACAGCATCAACCAAAGGTAACTCTATAATAAGCTTATCCATCATGGCCTTGCATTTAGCATCATCTAGCTCTTGTTTAGACTTCCATGGATTTTTGGGGAATGGAACCTTAGGTGTGTAGACTCTTTCTGCAACTGGAGTGGAGGATATGACACCAGATTCTCCTGAGTATCGGTCGATACTGGCTCAGCAGAAACATCCTCTTCGTCTTCTATATCAATCAACTCCTGTAGATCATCAGTTTGATTCTTCTGGGGTATAGGATGGAGTTGTACGCCACTTCTCAAAGTTATGCATTGCAAGAATGTTTAGGATTTGATTCAGTTCTTGAAGGGAGATAACCTTCTTGCCTTTTCACAGACCCAGCGGTCTGCGCAACCTGATTCTCCAGCTTCTGGACATGAATGTTCAAAGCTTCAAACTTGCCATTAAGCTCTCTGTAGACATTATCCAGCTTCCCATTAAAAGTTACTGTCATTTGCTCCTGACCTTGCAAAAGCTGCTCAAGCATAGCTTCCATCTTACTACTTGCAGCTGTTTTTGGAGGAGGAGACTGATATGAATTGTTGCCATAAGTCCTTGTGTATCCACTGTTTTGTTGCTGCTTTTGATACTCAGGTTTGGGTGCAAAACTAGAAGAGTTGCTCTGAAAGTTACTGCGCTGGCTGTTTCCACTGTAAGGTCTGCTACTTTGCTGATTTCCAAACCGCTGTTCTTGGTTCCCATAGACATAGTTCACTTCCTCTTCCTCATGATTTCCTTGATCAGGTTCTGGCTCATATGTCTCAACTTCAGCAGCAAAATGAACATATTTCTTACCCACAAGGAGATTATGTACTGAATCCAGCTTAGCATTAACAGACGCTAACTGGTTTGAATCGAATCCTCCATGTAATCTTTTCCTTTCAGCATCTGCTCTCTTAGTACTATTGCTAGCAGCTAAGTTCTCAATCAAACATTCAGCATTTTCTGGAAATCTTGTCTTGAAATTTCCATGACTTGCAGCATCTAAAGTCAACTGATACTCCCAATCACACCCTCTGAAGAAGATACTTAGCAGTTGAACCCTTGAGAAACCATGGTGTGGACAGTCCCTTTGGTAAGCCTTGAATCTCACCCAAGTTGCTTTGAAAGCTTCATCTGGTCTTTGCTTGAAAGAGGACAGCTTGATTCTCAACTCATCTGACATTGCATCATCATAGAAGTAGTTGAGGAAGGCCACCTTGACATCACGCCAGTTTGTCAATGATCCAGCTGGCAACTGCTTCAACCACTGAGGTACCTCTCCTGCAAGTGAGTAAGGGAAGAGTTTGCAGAAGATGTAGTCCTCAGTCACCCCATTAGCTTTGATACTAGTCACCAGATCCTCAAAATGCTCAATGTGGTCCTAGGGCTTCTCATTGGGCAAAGCAGAGAAAGGTCTCTGCCCAACTAGTTGAAAGTAGGCAGGTTTCAACTCAAAATCATTCCTCTGGAATGGAGGAGGAATAATTGCAGACCGGTTCTTATACACAAGATCAGCCTGGTTGTAGTCAGCAATGGTCCTCATCAGATCCCGGTTTTGATCCTATCTTCGAACTGGGTTCTGGACGTGGTTGGCAGCTCCACGTAAGTCTGCTGCAGGTGGGTTTCGATCGACACCCTCAGGTTGGTGTCGATCGATACCAAGGTTTGGCTCATCAACGACACCAGCTTGCTGATTCACGACAGCCTGCTCGTTGACAACAGGTTCGGCAATCACATTGCCTTCTACATCAAGCTTTTGGCCCAGCTCATTGCGCAAGTGGCCCTCTTGATCCCTCAAAGCACCAGTCTCATCACGCATCAGAATGATTGGATTAACCATCTTCAAAGATTTGGCTGCTTTTCTGTTCTCACGCTTAAGTTTTCCCAACTCTTGGTTTGAAAGATTAACAGTAGGACCAGACTTGTTGCTCCTTGTGTGAGGTCTAGGAGGCATGCACCTGAAACACCAAAGAGAAGAAAAACCAAAACGTGTAAGTAGAAAATAAAATGAAAAATTTAGACGAATTTAAAAACTCAAATCTAATGGTAGATCAAAGAGTCTCCGGCAACGGCGCCAAAATTTGATAAGCTCAAATTAATCCCTAGAGCTAGTCTCTCAAACAAGAGATCAATGTAGTACTTAGGGGTCGAATCCACAGAGACTCAAGATCAAACACAATGGATTATAGAGTTTTGTTATTACGCTAAACAAGTTAATTTAATTAATGAAAAAGCAATGCAAATATTTAAATGAAAGTGTTGTGAATTCAGAAAATCAAAAGGTTAAGCCTAGGGAATTTCTCAGGTAAATATGAAATATTAGATCAATAAAATAATTAAGGTTCATGCAATAAAAATCAGTTCTAAAACTCTAAACTTTTGGTAAAATAATCAGTTCTCACTGCAATTATTATCTAAATTTAAAACCAGAAAATCCAAATCTCTTTGTAAAATTCTAAGTTAAAAATCAGCTTTAAGAACAGGTTTAGATAAGTTCACATAATTATTAATTCAAATCTCTTTGTAAGAAATAATTTTGCTCATCAATGGTTTAATCAGGAAAACAATTATATTCTCATATCAATTTATTTCCCTAAGATAACAATTCTAGGTGATCAATCAAGAATTATTGTGAAGAACAACCAAGGATAAAGATCATAAAAATATTAAGAACCCTAAAAATCACAGATCTAATAAATCATAAAAATCCTATGAAAAACCCTAAACCTAACAAGCAAATTACTCAGACATGTTTAATGAAAAACAAATCATATTTCTGAATAACATGCAATAGATATTGAAAAGTAAAAGAGGTAGTTTAGAAATCTTCTCTCTACAAAGAATTCAGATCTATCTTTCCTAAAAGCTCTCAATAATCTTTCTCTCAAAAACTGCTAGAAAATAACTTAAGGGTTTCTAAAACCCAAAACTAATATATATACATCCTAAAACACGTCCAGGAGCTTATGTTGCAATTGTAGAAGACTTAAGCCAAATTTGTAAATCTTCCAATTCTTGTTCTCTCGTCGGGTAAACAGGAGTGTCGATCGATGCCCATGTGGTGTCGATCGATGCCCTGACTCTGATCCGACTCCAAGTTGATTTCCTTCGGTAAAATACTCCAAAATGATCCAAATTGCTCCACATTGCTCCATCTGTGCCAAATTCATAGATAATCTGTAAAGACTCAAAAAACAACCTAGAAACAAATCAAAAGACTCAAAAAGCACACTTATATCATGGTCAAAAATCGTAAGTACCATGATATATCAACAACCTTTTTTTGTAGACTATATAATATTGGTTATAAGATTAATTATTTGATTATATGATAGGTTATAAGTTATATGGGTTGTAACCATTAGTTATTCTTGATTTAAGATCTTCTAAAACAGGATATTCGAAAAAATAAAATAAAATCTCCAAAGAATATTTAATCAACCATATATAGGCAAACAAATCTCAAAAAATAACCATTAGTTAATCTCAATTTAAGATCTTCTAAAACAAAATATTCAAAAGAATAAAATAAATTTTTCTAAGAATATTTAATCAACCATATATAGGCAAACAAATCTAAAAAAATAATTACTCTTCCGTGGATTAAGAGTGATTTCCAATTATACTACAAAATAAACTGATTAATAATTAATGGGACATTCTCAAATGCCATTTTTCCATGCCCCTTTTTAAAAATACCCCTCCATGTTGATCATTTTTAATACTACCCCTTTTTAAAGAAAAAAACCAAATTACCCTTTCTTTGAGTGATAGCAAGAATCAACAGGTTTCATTGCGAGACAGCTCATGATGTTCATATCGATCTATTATGCGCCTCTGCATATGTACAGTCATCAAAATCAAAAAACATTTCCCGCCAAAAAACATAAAAATTTCCCGTAAAAAAATAAAAAATTTTCCCGCCAAAAATTATTCTTTCACGCCAAAATCGAAAATGTTTCCCGTCAAAAAAAAAATTTCACGCCAAAATATTGTTTTCCGCCAAAATCGATAAAGTTTCCCGCCAAAAAATTTGAATTTTATACCTTATGAAAACATTGTAAACGCTTTTAAAAACCTTATAAAAGCGTTTACAAGGTGTTTAAAAACATTGTAAACGCTTTTAAAACCTTGTAAACCATTTACAAGGTGTTTAAAACGTTTTTAAAATTAAAAACCTTTTAAAAACCTTATAAAAACCATTTAAAAGCGTTTACAAGGTGTTTAAAATTTTTTAAAAAGCCTTGTAAACGCATTTAAAAACATTGTAAAAGCGTTTACAAGGTGTTTAAAAACCTTTTAAAAACCTTCTTAAAAACCATTTGAAAACCTTTTAAAAACCTTGTAAAAACGTTTTACAAGATGTTTAAAAATCTTTTAAAACTCTTTTAAAAACCTTTTAAAACTCTTTTAAAAACCTTTTAATACTCTTTTAAAAATCTTGTAAAAGCGTTTACAAGGTGTTTATAAAGCTTTTATAAGATTTGTACCTTATAAAACCTTGTAAAATTTTTTGGCAGGAACATTTTTTTTTGTCAAAATTTTTTATCAAAAGTTTTTGTTGGGAATTTTTTTTTCGAATATTTTTTGGCGGGAAAATATGTCGGAAATTTTTTTGGCAGGAAAACTTTGTTTTTCTTTTTATTGAATAAAATGGGCATTTCTTTTTCATCTAAAGGTAAACTGGGCATTAAAAATTAAAGAAGAGCAAAAATAAAAATGGCCAAAAAGGGGTATTTTTGAAAAGGAATATATCAAAAGGGATATTTTTAACAAATTCTCATAATCTATCGTTACCTTTTGATAAGGTATCATCTTTCGGTTCATGTCTTTTAATATTATCATACTTATAATGATGATTATTATGTTTATACACATTAGTACATTACAATTCATAGTATACTGCGAGATGACATGCTTGAGTATGACATGACATGTTTGAGTATTTCTATGTTTAATTCAGGAAATAAATTTTTTCTTCATATTTTTAAAAATTTGTTTAAGATTTAAGATTTACTTTTTTCAACAATTTTTAACCCCGCACATCGTGCGGACTCTTGTCTAGTATATAATAAAGGCACTCTAATCCTGTATGATGCATCCTGTAAAACCAGTCCCGCCTTATCGGCCAAGACAAAGTGTTACTCAAATGGTCCCGCCAAAAACCATATTTATTAAAACTAAAACTCTTCAATCATAAAACTTGTTCCACGTCTCATAAAGCTTTTAACTTGAGGGAAAAGATAAAAGGGTGAACACAATGACGACATTCTAATCACATTCAACAATCAGTGCGTAGCATAGAATCACACTCCACATTCTTGACATACATCCAACAAGCATAACGGTTTCACATAATATTCAACCTAGCATATAATCATAATATCATATAAACAACATTTCTCAAATCATCATAGTCAATCATATCCACTTTCATCAATATCGCTAAACCGAAATCCCATCAGCTTAGTATGGCACGAAACAAATCCCATGTTCGTCCAATCACCATGTACAAAACCAATCCCAGGTTCATACAATTACCGGCTCGAAACAAATCCCATGTTCCGCCCATCACGAGACACAAAACAAATCCCATGTTTGTGTCCCTAACACACAATCTCATTTCATATCACCACACAACGATCATCATGTTACACATCAACTCATCATATTATGTCATCATCCATTATAATCATACATCTAATCATCATATCAAAGCATACAATATCAAACAATAGACATATCCAATCACATAGTTTCCAAGCCTATACAAGCAATTCATGAAGAACATGATTAGAAAATAATCATTGTGTTTCCACGATTACCACCCTCACCTTTGCCACTTAAATGTTGAAACTCAATTCTCCTTTCCAATGTCAGACCGAATATTCAAGAACACCAACTTCATCCAACCTCGTTGCCAAACAAAACATGATGATGTCACCAACCTTAGAAACACACGGGTTAAACCTTAACTAACCGTTAAAATCATAATCCCACCGTTGAATATTTAGGTTCTAGTACCGTAATGCTCCCCACAAAATCTCAACTCGATCGGGTAAGTTTTGCGGCACCAAACACTGTTCCAAAGAGATAACCTCGAATCTGATTTTTAGAGTTGCAGGTTTGGACTGTTTCAGATATTTCTTGCGCAGGAAGCAACAAACATAACTTCTTGAATATAACTCCGATCGGACTTCCGTCAGTTGCTACGAGCTCATGGATTGATAATGATCACGCCGTTTTATTTGTATTACCATACCGATGTCACCTCCGACGTCGGCGAGCCTCCAAAGATGCCTCCTCCAAACTGTTCTTATTTCCTTCTTAACTCTTTCTTGTTCTTCTCTTCTCCACCTTCCAGTTACTCCGGCGTTGCTCCTCCACCACCACCGAGGATTTCCACAGCCATGACATGAATAAACAGACCCCACCAGTGTTCCCACAACCTCCATGACGTCTACTCCTCTCCCCTCTCTACACATCCCATCTCTCTCTCTCTCTTCTGTTCTCCTTCCTTACGACTCTCTTTTCTCTTCCTCACTTTTTCCAATAACCACACAACATGAGCACGTCCACTTCTTCTCAAGACACAAGGATCGAGTTTCTATCTTCTTAGGGTTTGGATTTGCATTTCCCTTTTGACGGCTCATGAAGAAGAAGATACATATGTATTATACGCACATACTTCAACACACATAAACCCTTATCGAGTTGTATTTTGTTGGATCACTAATGGGCTGAACTAACAGATTGGCCCAACTCCCAATTATATAAAATTGGGGATGTTACATATCCGTTTCTTTCATATTGATATTCCATATGACTTGATTATAATTCTTGGGCTGGGGACTACTTTCTTCTGCCTTTTTTCCATGGCGGCGTTAAACATAGAATCCCAAACATGACTTTTATTTGATTTAGGAGATGTGGACAGAGTGAGTTTTAACATTTTTATATTTATAAGGAGGACCACAGGTCTAATTGATGGAGATAATGTTTTCATCATTTTCAAGTTCATCGAAATGTACCTCTTAATACATGAATCTCACCAATTAAAAAATAGTTTCTTTCAAATGCATATAATATATGGTACCACCCACACAAGACCCTTAATTTTCTAAACATTTGTTTCAATATATAACTAGGTAATAACCCGTGCAACAACATAGAGTAAAGTTTTTATTTGAAATATTACATTTATAAGTATATTTATTTAGTATAATATTTATAATACAAATTTATATTGGTTTGAATTCATTAATTTTATGAAAATTTAAGATAGTAATCGTTTCACTGTAGATTTTAGATTGACATGATGGCAGATCTGAATCCAATGTGAACCGAATTAGTGATCAGTTAGATTTCTATCAAAATCTTTAATTATAAAATCAGATGAAACCGCAAAAAAAACTAAAAATTTATGAAACGGATGATTTAAAAAAATTGTTAACCGGATCAAACCCATCCGCTAAGCCACAACAGGTTTATATTTTTTGAGCAGCAAAATTTCTTTGCATCCATCCCGCTGGAATTCATTAGATTATTTTTATATATAAAATATACTTCAAGCTTAGATTTAATTAATATTAATAAATTTAGGTGATAAAGTTGTTAAGAATAACACATTTATTTTCTTATATTTTTTCTTGTTAAAAACATAATGGCATATAGCTATAAATAATAAATCAAAATGAAGATAAATAGCTAAATTTGTCGTGAGCTCTCTGGCGGCGACACATCAGTTTTTTCAAAAGAACGTTTCTCTATTAATATAGGGAATTTGGCAGCAATAACGCAAAAAAAACTATAATTAACTCAGTGACCACTTTAGCCACGAGACGGTGATATTGCATATATTTCCTATAATATTTACCTTCTTATCCTTCTTGCATGATCAACAGGTGCCTAGTTGGCCCTCGCAGAAGTCGAAAAGTTGGCAACCATCACATCACACTTTACTATCCCGCCCAAGCCGTAAACATAACTGTTAGGTCAGGAAAGATTAATGTTTCTCGGTCTTCTCTGACTCTTAAGCTCACCGGCGATTAAAAGCGATAGTTAAGTCTACGGAAACTCGACAGAGAGGAGAGCAAAGCGATTTAGGGGGTTTCAGTATTTTAAGCGGCGATCTAGTAATTCCTGATCAGTTTTTCTTTCGTCTAAAGTTCGTCGTTGGGGTTTCAACATCGAAGTTGGTTCAGTTTTCCTGGGTTTGCAGATCTACAAGCTATTTCTTTTTATCACTGGTAAGGTTATCTGCGAATTTAATTCTTCGCAGCTGATTTATATTTCACTTCCTTCGTAACTCGTCCATTTGGCTTTTATCTTTAATTGGGTCAGTGTTATTGTACGATGAAAATTAACGAGTTCTGTGTAGCTCATCTATGAGTTTTATGAATGGTATGGGTTAGTTAAAGAGAATCATACTAGTTTAGTGACAGAGTGGAAAACGGAGTTTATTTCTGCGTTTTACACTATTTTGTGTGTTTTACAGGGACAAAACGCTATGGAGGAAAGTCGCTTACCTCAGCGTCTGTTTCTGAGTGGTTGTGAGCCTACTGGAAGAAACCGCGTCAATAACTACTTCAATTTGCGATGGCTAGAAAACATCAAAAAGGCATTAGATGATGATCATCTAGAAAAACAGGTGAGTAGCCAATTTGGTCGTCTACTGAGAATGGGCAACCACACTTTCTCTGTCATGTTCGTGCATTATCTCTTGGCAAGACAGCTTGTCACCACAAGAAAGTATGAATTGTGGTGGGTGTTTGCGGGGAAACCTATAAGGTATGCTATAGAAGATTTCGCCTTCGTAACTGGGTTGAACTGTTCGAAAGAGGGATTCAAGTTGGACAAAAGAAAAGGAAAAGCTGTGAAGAAAGTATCCAGTCCCGCCTCACCAATGTGTAAATCCCTATTTGGCAGTGAGTCTAAACCCACTGTAACTTGGATTTTGCAGAAGCTGCTGTTGGGGAAGAAATACAAAGATGCGGATACTCGATTCCGACTTGCTCTGTTGCTATTGGTAGATGGCATCTTGTGTCCTACCTGTGGGAATACTAACATAAGTCCGGTACATGTGAAATGGTTGGAGATACGGACGCCTTCCTGAAGTATCCTTGGGGTCGAGACTCATTCTTAAAAACTGTTAGGAGTGCAAAAGCAAGGACCGTCAAACAGCTAGCGCAAGAAACATGTGCCATTCAAGGGTTCTCTCACGCATTAGTTTTAGTGACAGTTGCGAGTTGTCCAGCTATCATTCAAGGACCTGCTTTGGGTATTAACATTCACGACCCAACCACTCCATTAGAAGATATTGTGCAGAATGTTGTGGAGAGGAGTTTGACTATCAACGTCCAATCGGCCCGTCTAGTTGATCAAACAGGCCAGGTTATATTCTTCTATGCACCTAACCACAACTCTCGCTTTACACAACAATTCATCTAACCTTTCCCTTTTGTTTGCTAGGCGCGTGTTTGTTCGATGCTGAGTGGTTTGGTGTTAGACGATGTTGGGCTCAGTTTCTCTGACGAAGAGGATGATGAAGAAGTCTCCTGTCTTGTGGAACTTTTATTAGATGATCATCCTTTCAAACACAACAGCTGGAGTGGTGGAGTAGATGTTGCAGCTGTCCATGATGTAGGAGAGGAGGGACCTATAAAAGATGATGATGACAATGTAGACAATGTCTGCACTGATGAACTTCCAACCAACGCCACTATGAACACTGCTAAAGTATTTGCTGACTCGAGTAGGTGTCTCCCTGAAGATGATCGACACAACAGCAAGCGCAGTTGAACAACGTCTTCTGCGGGTACAACAGAAGAACAAGGAAGAACTGCAGACATTTTTCTCCTCTGAAATATCAAAGTTTGAAATAAGAATCGCCAAGCTCATCAAAGAAGGTAACGAATCGACCCCACCTGCAGCAAATGTGGCAGTTGGAGCTGATGGTGAGAAAAATGTAAGTATAGTAACACCTGTTTATTTTACTTTTACGCAGTGCCCTTATCCAATGTGATTCAGCAAATATGTATATGGTCAAATACATGAAAGTTCACAGTTATTAATTTGCTGTGCCGGTTTCCATATGCAGGATACTACCGAACCAATAGGCGGTTCAAGCTATGTGGATGCAACAGCGAACGGTGTAGACCACAAATGCTTCTATAATCTTAGCCAGTCTCCTAGTACAACCGCCTGCCGCTTGAAATCTAACCTTATTAAATATGCGTCTCTCAGGCTGAAAACGAAAGTGAAGGTCAGTCTAAAGCTCCCAATGTGCCTGCGCCAACCATCTCCGACGTTGTCCCTCCCACATGTTCTATAGGACTAACTCAACAAGAGACCGAGGTAGAGTTGCTTGGTGGCAATGTAAGCACGACTATAGAGGTTGTTTAATGATCTTTACTCACTGTGTTTGTAACGCCCGAACCGTTCTATGACCACGAAGGCCATCGGACAGCCACGGGACGCCACTTGCAGAATTGCACCGAGGTGATCCAGTCGAGGGACAAAAGCTGCAGACTTCCCGACCGGTCCTCCCTGGCACAACTCCACCCGCAACCGAGGTTACTTAGGCTTTGCAACCCTTGTGGCCTGGTACGTTGTGTTAGCCCGGACAAGGCCGAGTATCATTTGTAACTTGCCACGTTTTCCTGAAAACCGAATATATTACTTTAACAAAATATTACATTGTAAATAAATCATTAAAGCAATATATAAAGATAGTCGGAAAGTTTTACAGTGCTTATTTACGAAAAATATAGGGTTTTACAAGAACACAAGAAAAACCCTATCCGGTACCCTAAAGTTTGCTCCAGCTCTAGACTCACTTAGGCTTCCTGCAAGACCAAAATAATATCATGAGTAATCTAAGATTACTCAGTGAGCCTGGGTACCCCTTTCTCCTAAACATGATTCTACTTTCCCCAACCCGACTACCCCGGTAAGCAAAGAAAAACAAGCAAGTAAAACTACTAGCAAGTTATCAAAGCTACGCAACGAAAACAATACGATCAATTTAAACCACACACAAGCGAGAGAAGTTAGATCAATACGATTCAACTCGACGATCTAGACTCACTACACACATCGCAAGACAACTAAAGAACACTTTAGACTCATACCTCATACACAACTCGCAAGGACAATCTACAATAAAACAAGGGACACTTGAAATATCCTAGACTCCTTCGCCTATCCACCGAACAAAGACATCTAGAATACTACAAGGATCGCTTGACATACCCTAGACTCTTTTCACCTAAGGGCCCTCGATAATCTGTTCCGTTCCATACCATCCCCCATGCCGAGACCACAAAGGTCACCAGCAATGAGCCCGCACTTATGCTACATCGTCATGTAGCGGTCACGCTAGTAGCTAGCTAGCCGTGATAGTGTCCCGCGTGAGTGGTCGTCGGGAACTCACACGTGACAACCGCTTTTGGAACAGAAAAATCGACTCACTATTCTAGCTAAGACTCAAGAACAAATTTCAAGTGGCTAAGCTAAAATAAAACACACAACACTAATTCGAGCATTGATAAATCATGCACATAGCAAGAAATCAACCAAGAATACCACATGCAATAATCAACAAGGAGCAAGAAATACATTTCATGCAACTTAAGATTATTCTACATGCATGCAACCAAATTAAGCAACTTAAGCAAAAATCAATGCAACAAGTTCAAATATGCATGCAACCGAATTGATTTAACCGCTTAAATCCTTAAGTCCAAATTACGCATGCAGGCCATTTGATTTAAATTCTGAAATCCTCTTAGTCCAATTAAGCATGCAAGTTCATTTGATTTTACCATTTAACCCCTTTAAAATTCGTTTAAGCATTTAAGCTAACCTCACACGAATTTATACGATAATATTTCAAATGAACTTTACCAAGTTTTATTTATGCATGCAACCGGTTTGGAGCAAATAATATTGCTAAACAACTTCAATTCTTATACCGCATGCAATATCCCTTGTCCCGATTTTAAGTATATCCAATTTACTTAAATGCATCCAATTTCATACGCGATCTTGCAGGGTGATTCCTAGCTCAAATTCGATGTAAATATAACATGAATTTAGCATAAATCCTACAACATTTATGCATGCAACAATTTAACTGATTCTACCTTGAAACTAGTCTACATGCAACACACAATTACCACAGAACTCACCTTGTCACGCATCGATGATTACCGGACTTAACCGACTGTTCTCGTTCTCGACTTTACTCGATCAAAACCACGTCTCGCCTCTTGGTTTTTCTCCCGATCGAAAACAGCTTCTCCTCTCGGCCTTTCTTCTTTGACACAGCCGTTGTCTTCCCTCGATGATCTCCCTCGACACTATCACTGTATTTTCTCAGTGATCTCTTTGACACAAACTCCGGTTCTTCATCGATAATATCTCTCTCGATACAAGTAGGATTTCTCGTCGATCTCTCTCTTGTTTTCTCTCGACAATCTCTCTCTTTCGTCTCTCTTTCTCTCTCGACTATGAGAGAAGAAATTTTTTGTGTTTAAGTGTTTTAGAGAGAATGAGAGAAAAACACCAAATTGAGGTCGAATGCTCTCTATTTATAGAGGTCTTGGGCGGTGAATTTAGCCAACGCATGAAGCACAAACCTTCTTATTAGTGCATGCGACTTAACACTTGTGAGTGTTTAACTCCAACACTTGGCCACTAAACTCCACTAACTCCATTTGATTTCATTAATCCTCCACTAACTCCCACTAACTCTTCTTGAATAAATTAATCCTCCACAAACTCCCACTAACTCTTTTTGAATAAATTAATCCTCCACTACCTCTCCTTTGAGTAATTTAATCCTCCACTTCTCCATCTTCACTTAGTCAATTTTTACAAGAGAGAAACGATCTCTTGATTCCTCCAGCAAAACTTGACATTTCATCCGACGCCCTCGACAGCTCTTGGCATTCCTCGTCTCTCGTCCGATGTTTCTCGGTAAAACCCGTCTCTCGGTATTTCTTGGACAACTTTTCTCGACTCCTCGGACAATTTTCTCGACCATCCCCGGAATTCTCGATTTCCTTCGGTCATCTTGATCTTTTCCCGGACATTACCCGACCATTTCTTGGACGTCTCGGTATTCTTCCTCGGTACTTACCTGACTTTTCTGCGGATGCTGTTTCCGCATAAACCATTAATTTTAGATCGGTCTTAAGGCCTTGATCTCACCTCCGGTCACTCCAGTCTTGGCTCGGCCATTCCTCGACTCAAGAATATTTTCTCGGACTTCCTCTAGTCGTCCTTCTTTGTTTTATATCTTCTTTCTTTTTGAGTCCTTCCCGAGTCATTTCCTTGAATTTTTATTTTGGGATTTTTACCCTTGGTGAGGGTCATTACATTCTCCCCCCCCCCTTTAAGAATTCGTCCTTGAATTCTCACGCCTTCTCCTTCTCTCCTTGGGATATCGACACTCCTTGACATAGGTGTCGTTGCCTTGTAATTACCATCACATCGATATCTTTATTGGAATCCTCCTTTCCTTGGTTGTTTCGTCTCCATAGTCTCACTTCATTCTCATACCACTGTTGCCGATGTTTTTGAAAAGCTTCTTCACCTCCAGCATTCACTTGGCTCCTCCTAATCTTTACGTTTTTTTTTAAAATACTAAGGCTTTTGCCTTGTTAAACCATGACTTGTCGACCAATTAATTTTCTTGACACAATGCTTCTCTTTCTTCAGCTTGTTCCTGACTCTTCTCTCCTCCTCCAATTTACAGCTTTGTTAATTCCAGCATCTTGATATGCTCATCGTACGACTTGTACTTTCTCCTTTGTTAGGCACCATACTTTGCTTCTCCGGTTCCTCCGACTCCTTTATCCTTACACGCCTTAAGATTTCATCCTCTTTCGATTTCTTCGACTTCGTATATCTTTTCTCAAAATTACTTTGAATTTCTTCTTCAACTTCCATACCAATGAAATTGGGTTTGATAACTTCTCTCGACTCTCGCCTCTTAGCATAATAATACTTCTCTGCTGCCGTTTATTATTTTCTTGCACCTTCTTTCTCTATTTTCAGACCATTTCCTTCTTTTATGCATTATCTCCTTGCATCCCTTTTTCCTACTCCTTGGACCACGCACTTCCTTGGTCATGTCTGGTCTTACCTTTTTAATTTGCCACTGTCAATTGTCTTGCACTATTCTTTCGTTCTTTCGATTTCTTTGAGTTTGCCTCAACCTTCTCCATCATTCTTCTTTTCTCTTCTCCTTCTTTTGATTCTTAACCCGAACTGGCTGCTCTGTCCTGATCGAACTCTCTTGGACTTTCTTGAGCTTCTTCTCTTTTGCTGATCGCGTTTTGTGGTGACTTACGTGAATCCTCATTGATTGCGTGAGAGTTAATTATGCAAATAATTAACTATAGAACCTATAAAACTCAAGCAACAATCAAAGCAAGTAATTTAAACAAGCAAAGATTAGCAAGCAGTTAAATATCAAACAACAACACCAACACGGCTAAAGAACGCAAAGTACTTTTCCAAAAGACACAAAGGTTCTACACCAATTAGCCGATAATCTTAAGGGTTCGGATCCTAGACAACACAATAAAGGTTAGGTCTAGAAGCAACAAAAATAGTATTATCCAACCCTTACACATACACCCCAAAAAGAACTTCCCTTACTCCCCAAAGTTCTACTAGTTCCTGAGCCTAGTACACGCTTCGCACGTGCACACGCACTCCCTAGCTGGCTCATCAGGTTGCGGTTCAGCGGGAGACTCGGTTGAGGTAGAGGCAGCAGACATCGAGGTTCTAGCTTGGTTCGTTGGGTACTCTTCCACTCGTTCAACTCCTCCTATCGGGTTCTCCCCCGTCTCCACACGTTGACTAGATGAGATCATTGTTTCTCGCACAGCTCGATATGGGAAGTTGTAAGTGTAATGCTCCACGCTTCCACATTCCGTACACACAACACGCTCCGGGATCGGCATATGTTGTGGTTTGGTCCTCCATCAATGATTGTTGAGATGCCCCGGCATTCCGCACGAATCACACGGTCTAGTATATCGCATAAGATCCGGGTTTGGGCAGTCATAGGCAAAGTGCCCTCACAATCCGCACTACTCGCACTCTACGTTCGTTGGGTCGTACATGCGCCTCAGCTCCGTTCTCCAAAAATGCCTCGTCCAATGTCCAATGCCCTCGCACAGCTCACAATACGCTCGGTTCCGCATGTGGACTTGGTTTGGGTACACCACTCTCTTCCGGGGAGTGGCTCTCACTCTCAGTCTGCCTCTTGGTTGAAAAGTCACTGGCCGCGTCTCTGGCTGCTCTCTTGCCTGAAACTCCTATACGACATCCTCGGCCTCTTCAAACTCGAACTACTCTCTCCTATCTCCAATCTAACTCGCTCTCGGTTCTGCCTCCTTAACTCATACATACTCGCGATCTTTTCCAAATCTCGGTCCATCGTTTCCTCTTCTTGCCCCGGTAATATCATCCGTAAAGGTATGGCTCGAATAGGGCTATCGCGCCTCAGCATCATTTGGTTTGGCTCCACAGGGTCTTGTCTCACTTGACTTGGTTCACCTTGTTCTCTCACAACATGACTTGGTCCTCCTTGGTCTCTCGCAACACGACTTGCACTAGCTCTCGATCTCGCATCCTCCCTAGGCTCTACACTATCCTCCACTTCTCGGTCTTGGTCTCTCGGTATAGGGTCTCTATCATTTCTTGATTCCACTACAAAAGTTGGAATCCCTTCATCATCACTCGACAATAGATCAATCACCTCCACACACCGTTCTCTCCTCATTTTTGGTTCCTCGGTCCTTGGGTCTCCATCCGCTGGATTCTCTTCTCACTTGACCTCTGGTACAACGACTTCCCCATCGCCCTCATCCGCTCTCTCCGGTGAACGCATCTCATTCAGCATGATAAGAATCCTCGCAACCGTCTCTGGCCTCTCCTCCGCCGGTTGCTCTCCACTAGGACCTCCTGTCTCGAGTACAACTCTTGCACCACTCGCAACTCCTTCTTCTTCCGGTACATACACGTCCGTCAAGAAATCTAAGATTTTATCAATAGCCTCTGGGTACTCCCTCATATAGTTCTCAGGGCTGATATCGTCGCCCTGATCCTCCACAAGATCCAACAACAACTTTTGTAACTTGTCGGCGAGCTCCACCTCCGCCTCTCCATAATCTCCAACAGGGACAGTTTCAAACTTCCCTTGCGCGTCCATTCGCACTTGTAGACGACTTGGCTCTCCAACCTCCAATACAATCGTCTGGTCATCTTGATCAGTTTCCAACTCCCCCGTTTCCTCTAAACACTCGGACGGATCGGTCTCAATAGAAAAGTTGGTGTCGTCAGCATCGAACACCCCGTCCTCATCCCAATCATTCGAATCATTTGGCCCTTGGCTGTTTTCTGATTCCATCGACAAGAACCCATTGTGATGCCCACAACCCTCATGTCTCGGCCCCTCATCTCCTGAACCATCCCCGCGACCTGAATCACCTGAAGACATCTAAAACCCACAAGAAACAAGGTGAGATGCTTAGTCCATTCTAAGGTTCAACTTAAAACTAGAAAAGCAAACAACCGGATAAAATTTTTGTGTTTTTGCTACACATTTACTCGATAAAACCTTGAAATGCACAAGTGCTCGCGGGTTCGAAAACACCGCTCTGATACCACCGTTGTAACGCCCCCGAACCGTTCTATGACCATGAAGGCCATCGGACAGCCACTTGCGGAATTGCACCGAGGTGATCCGGTCGAGGATGGAAGCTGCTGACTTCCCGACCAGTCCTCCATGGCACAACTCCACCCGCGAGGTTACTTAGGCTTTGCAACCCTTGTGGCCTGGTACGTTGTGTTAGCCCGGACAAGGCCGAGTATCATTTGCAACTTGCCACGTTTTCCTGAAAACCGAATATATTACTTTAACAAAATATTACATTGTAAATAAATCATTAAAGCAATATATATAGATAGTCGGAAAGTTTTACAGTACTTATTTACGAAAAATATAGGATTTTACAAGAACACAAGAAAAAACCTATCCGGTACCCTAATGTTTGCTCCAGCTCTAGACTCACTTAGGCTTCCCTGCCAGACCAAAATAATATCATGAGATTACTCAGTGAGCCTGGGTACCTCTTTCTCCTAAGCAGGATTCTACTTTCCCCAACCCGACTACCCTGGTAAGCAAAGAAAAACAAGCAAGTAAAACTAATAGAAGGTTATCAAAGCTACGCAACGAAAAAAATAGCGGAAGCAATTTAAACCACACACAAGCGAGAGAAGTTAGATCAATACGATTCAACTCGACGATCTAGACTCGCTACACACATCGCAAGACGACTAAAGAGCACTTTAGACTCATACCTCATACACAACTCGCAAGGACAATCTAGAATAAAACAAGGGACACTTGAAATACCCTAGACTCCTTCGCCTATCCACCGAACAAAGACATCTACAATACTACAAGGATCGCTTGGAATACCCTAGACTCTTTTCACCTAAGGGCCCTCGATAATCTGTTCTGTTCCATACCATCCCCCATGCCGAGACCACAAAGGTCACCAGCAATGAGCCCGCACTTATGCTACATCGTCATGTAGCGGTCACGCTAGTAGCTAGCTAGCCGTGATAGTGTCCCGCGTGAGTGGTCGTCGGGAACTCACGCGTGACAACCGCTTTTGGAACAGAAAAATCGAGTCACTATTCTAGCTAAGCTCAAGAACAAATTTCAAGAGGCTAAGCTAAAATAAAACACACAACACTAATTCGAGCATTGATAAATCATGCACATAGCAAGAAATCAACCAAGAATACCACATGCAATAATCAACAAGGAGAAAGAAACACATTTCATGCAACTTAAGATTATTCTACATGCATGCAACCAAATTAAGCAACTTAAGCAAAAATCAATGCAACAAGTTCTAATATGCATGCAACCGAATTGATTTAACCGCTTAAATCCTTAAGTCCAAATTACGCATGCAGGCCATTTTATTTAAATTCTTAAATCTTCCTAGTCCAATTAAGCATGCAAGTTCATTTGAGTTAACCATTTAACCCCTTTAAAATTCGTTTAAGCATTTAAGCTAACCTCACACGAATTTATACGATAATATTTCAAATGAACTTTACCAAGTTTTATTTATGCATGCAACCGGTTTGGAGCAAATAATATTGCTAAACAACTTCAATTCTTATACCGCATGCAATATCCCTTGTCCCGATTTTAAGTATATCCAATTTACTTAAATGCATCAAATTTCATACGCGATCTTGCAGGATGATTCCTAGCTCAAATTCGATGTAAATTTAACATGAATTTAGCATGAATCCTACCACATTTATGCATGCAACAATTTAACTGATTCTACCTTAAATCTAGTCTACATGCAACACACAATTACCACAAAACTCACCTTTTCACGCGTCGATGATTACTGGACTTCACCGCACCACTCGATCAGACAGTCTTCACGTCAACGGCTTCCCGCTTCTTCGACCGTTCTCGTTCTCGACTTTACTCGATCAAAACCACGTCTCGCCTCTTGGTTTTTCTCCCGATCGAAAACCGCTTCTCCTCTCGGTCTTTCTTCTTAGACACAGCCGTTGTCTTCCCTCGATGATCTCCCTCGACACTATCACCGTATTTTCTCGGTGATCTCTTCGACACAAACTCCGGTTCTTCATCGATAATATCTCTCTCGATAGAAGTAGGATTTCTCGTCGATCTCTCTCTTGTTTTCTCTCGACAATCTCTCTCTTTCGTCTCTCTTTCTCTCTCGACTTTGAGAGAAAAAAATTATTGTGTTTAAGTGTTTTAGAGAGAATGAGAGAAAAACACCAAAATAGGTCGAATGATCTCTATTTATAGAGGTCTTGGGCGGTGAATTTAGCCAATGCATGAACCACAAACCTTCTTCTTAGTGCATGCGACTTAACACTTGTGAGTGTTTAACTCCAACACTTGGCCACTAAAATCCACTAGCTCCATTTGATTTCTTTAATCCTCCACTTACTTCCACTAACTCTTCTTGAATAAATTAATCCTCCACTAACTCCCACTAACTCTTCTTGAATAAATTAATCCTCCACTACCTCTCCTTTGATTAATTTGATCCTCCCCTTCTCCATCTTCACTTTGTCTATTTTTACAAGAGAAAAACGATCTCTTGATTCCTCCAGCAAAACTCGACTTTTCGTCCGACGCCCTCGACAGCTCTCGGCATTCCTCGTCTCTCGTCCGACGTTTCTCGATAAAACCCGTCTCTCGGTATTTCTTGGACAACTTTTCTCGACTCCTCGGACAATTTTCTCGACCATCCCCGGATTTCTCGATTTCCTTTGGTCATCTTGATCTTTTCCCGGATATTACCCGAACATCTCTTGGATGTCTCGGTATTCTTCCTTGGTACTTACCCGACTTTTCTGCGGATGCTGTTTCCGCATAAACAATTAATTTTTCATCGGTCTTAAGGCCTTGATCTCACCTCCGGTCACTCCAGTCTTGGCTCGGCCATTCCCCGACTCACGAATATTTTCTCGGACATTCTCCGGTCGTCCTTCTTTGTTTTATATCTTGTTTCTTTTTGAGTCCTTCCCGAGTCATTTCCTTGAATTTTTATTTTTGGATTTTTACCCTTGGTGAGGGTCATTACAGTGTTAGTCACCATGTAATTCTGAAGTACTCGTTCTGTAGGAACCAAGTCCTGATATGTTGGTTGACCCTGTGGGAAGAAATGATCCAGACTTCATAGTAGATCTAACTCAGGACGGATTCACAGTTGGTCGCAGACGTTCGTCCAAGAAGGGTAAATCTGCAGTTAAACCCGTTAACCGGCCAACCCGCAGAGGACTGCGCTCCCATAGTAGTGTTAACCTTGACCCTGCTGCGGTCACAATGTCAGAAGTAGCCGAGATTGACTCAACTGAAGAACTCGGGGCCAGACTCCAAAGGATGAGAAAACAGACGAGAAGTACACAGCAGTCATCAACTGAAATGCCTTCGAAGGCCACAAAATTGTCATCACCCATGAATATAGTGTGTGGTTTTGATGCTTTTACCCCACCAAACAATAAAAGGGTTAAGGGATTTCTTAAAATATGGAGAGGGCCAGGTGAGTCATATTTGTATTTTTTTGTAAATGGGTTATTAACTTGTGTCTTATTTTATAATTTTGCATCATTGCCACAACAACATGTCATATGAATTATTGTGTGGCATCTTGGTGGAAAACACGGAGTTTCTTAACATCTACGCCTCCTCCGTGTTCCTTGATGAGTTGGTACATATAGTTTCCTGTTTCATATTTGCGATTATGGTTTGATTATTCCATATCAGCAAGTTTATGGAAATCCTCCTCGGTTTACAAACAAGGTGCAGATTTGCTGATTAGGTTCATCCAATCTCGATGCGATGCCTCTCCTAATCCACGTTTTGATTTCTTACCCGCTTTGTTTCTGTCTATGCTATACCGGCAGTACAATCGTTTTGTACAAGCGTCAGATAAAGAAAAATTTAGCTTATTGGCCGTACCTTTCTTGACGCGGTCAAAATGGCTCTTGGATGTGAATATCCTATACAGCCCCATGCAGATAGAGCGGCAACACTGGATAGCTCTGGTAATTGATTTGAAAGCATGGCAGGTTCTTGTCCTCGACTGCAATAGATCTTGTTTGTGTGACCAGCAAATCAACACCTATGTGGAACACATTGCTGTTATGCTCCCTTACCTAATCCGGAAATTCGTGGTGAAATGTGGAGACGAGAAACCTAGGGCTTGATTGTATGGCTGTTCTACGGCCTTCCTTACCATTCCACTGTTCCTCTAGGGGTAATGTTGTTTTTCAACTCGCATTTGCAGTGAAATTAATTTCCTGTGCACTCTTACAGACACATCGTTATGTTTTTATTCCAGCGTTAGTTGGGATTGCCTCGCTGATACTACTCGAGCTTCACGCTGTTTCTTCCCTAGCCACCTATTACAGACAGCTTGATGTCGAGAAGGTTCAAATAGCTGCAAAGCAATATGCTGTTGGAGCCTTTGAAGCATTCTCACTAGCTCCTTTATCATCTTAGAAAATTTATTGTTTTAACCCAACCCTGTTCTGTTTATCTTGGGGCACCGTTGTATTAATTTATTGAAATCATCTGAGTCTATACACTTATGATATTTGGTTGCTGCCGTTGTCTCTCGTATTTGGTTGCTGCCGTTGTCTCTCGTACAACATTGGTGATCTAATATAACATGTGCTTGGCGTTCCTATTATTTCCCATAAAAATTTTCTTTTCCAGTTGATGTAGTTCCATTCCTTTTTGTTTTTCCATTTCTCTATCACAACGCCACTACAAAAGGAGGCGTCCACAAACCTAGATTGCCTTACATTCCCCATGACGTTTGACGTATGTCTTTGTTCCGACTATTTTATACATCATCCACATCACAACTTTATAAAGCCACCACGCCATTTAGGTGTGTAGCCTCCCACGTCAATCTCGGAACTATTATGTGAGTGGAACTCCAACTTATGGACTGCATTAAACGAGATGTTTGTGTCAATTGGGTTTGGGTTTCCAAATTGTTATTTAGGGTATAGTTTTTTTTGATCCAACAGGATAGCTTATTTAAGGTGCATAACTCACCTCAATTGTAAATCCCTAACTTACTGTGTGTGATTAGCTCCAAATGACAATCCCTTTTGAACCTAAACCCAATTGTATCAAGTGTGTGTGATTAGCTCCAAAATGAGATGTTTGTGTCAAGTGGGTTTGGGTTGACAAAATGTTATCTAGGGTATAGTTTTTGTTGATCCATTAGATTACCTTATTTAAGGTGCACAAGTGAGCCAAGATAAACAAAACTAGATTGTTCATTAAACCTCATGGGGGATTTCATTTATATTACAAAGGGAACAACTCATGGTGTTCTTGGGCATTACATCACTATCTACACATCCACAACTACACAACCACAGGGAGTACTTTTATAACGGTGGTGGACATATAATTCATAATACAGTGGAATAAACCATACTTGGATATACCAGGGTATTATGAGTCAAAAATAGCCACCAGTCACCGATACAATACAACGTTGGGGTACATATTACTCAAAATATGAGGGTATATACCAGAGTTGGATATACCATGGTATTTCGAGCCAAAAGTTGCCCTCAGTCACCGTTACTATCTACATTCCCTGCACTGTCTTATTCCATTATTTATTTGCCCACTCCAAAAAACAGTAGGATACCGAACATCTTCACCGACCCCCAAGGCTGAACCGATTTACTTAGATGGCTTTTTTGCAAGAGGCTTTGTTGTGTCATGTACGACAACAACGTGAGCATCTCCTAGTTGACGCAGGACGTGGCCGATGTGACATCAAGTTACAAAGGTAACATTAGCGGTTACAGAATAAAATTTTGGCTTATCATTCAAATCAAAAGCATTGCGGACTTACCTTGAACTCCCCACGAGACAATATCCTGACTTTTTTGGGCCTTCCAAGAGGACGCCTTGTAAATGGTGGGTTCATGTCACCTCTGGTCCCTGAAGCAGTCTCTACGTTCGAGTTTCCCCCAATGGATGGGATAGGATACATCTTTTCATCAAAAGAGTGTCTTATTGTCTCCTCAAAGTAGGCGACGTCAACAAATGTATCTATGGAAACACCAATACGGTTGGCTCAGGCGATGACATGCGGACACCGTATGCTTAGGCACTGAAATTCGTTACACGAACCGGTTCCCTCAACCAATTTCACAGTAAAACATCCCCCACTCCTAATCTGAACATGGAACTCTAAGTCGCTAATTGGCCTCACCGCCATGGCCATGGCTGTAACGCCCCCAAACCGCACTATGACCACCCAGGCCATCAGACGGTACCGGAACGCTACGATGGGAACGTTCGACAAAGGTTCGGCCGGGTACAAGAACAAATCAAGCCCTTCGGCCAATCCCTCGGCGAGGTTCCCGACCACACGACACGTCCTTCAGGCTTTGCAACCCTACAGACACGCCGTGTGTTGAGCCGACTCGGACTAAGTCTATATCAGTACGACTCGCTCAAGTTAAAAGAAAATCCGATTCATAAACAAATTTAGAAGAGTTCTTACAACCGATTTTACACAAAGGTTCACTAGGCTTAGTGCCAAAGTTTGGTTCGCAAATAAACATACTTCGAGTTTTACAATAGACACCCAAAAGAAATCTACTCGGAGTCCTATCGTTCACCACGCCCGCTAGTTCTCTCTAGGGTTACCTGCAGGACAACAATATTATCATAAGTAATCTAAGATTACTTAGTGAGCTCAGGGTTCCTGCAGAGAAATAATTTCCCACACCCCAATTTCCCGTCAACAATCACATGCATGCAAATACAACATCATGCGAACAAAACTAAGCAACATGCAAGCAGAGATAAACAACATGCAAGCATAAGCGGTCATCAAGCAAGCAAGCTGAACAACTCAACAATCAACAGAGATGACATGCGGAAGCTAACAAGTCATTTTATACATAATCGCATCTACATGCAAACATAAACCACAACATGCAACAACATGCAACGATATAACTTGAAATAAAACAGCAGTTTTAACAAGTTTTAAAATTCATTTGGGCCCGGTACGCATCCCTCTTCCCCAACCCCTCGTGATTTCTCCAAGTCGCGACCACAAAGGCAAGCGACTGGATATCCGCCAAAGTTACACCGTCGTGTAAAATAGCCTCGGCCAGGGTAGCGAGCCCAGTAACCTCCGAGCTCTTCGTGACCAACCCTGCACACACACGAACATGGGTTGCATGTCGCGGCTGCATGTGGCACGGAATGGGAAGGATAGCCATACCCAATCTTACAACGCTTAGCCGGAATTTCTCGCGGACTAAAACGATGTAAGGTCTCTCCGAAAGTTATTCTTGAGTTTTTATAAGGTTCTCAACCCATCACTTCTCAAGTAACTTCACCAAAACTTGCCTTTGTTACCAGATCATTTCGATCTAGCGACTAGCGCAACCTCTCCACGCATGCATTTAAACAAGAAAACATAAAAGAACTTCAAGTAAATGCATCTATATGCAACATGCAAAATCGCGCACTAAATGGGTATCAAAGATACACCATCTAAGCCGATAAAGTATGTGCCTGAACTCACAGTAAACCGTCGACGAACAATCTCCTTTGATGAAGCTCTTTCGCGGCAACTCGGATCCCTTCCTTGGTTAGAATCGACTTCCTTATCGATCTAACGTTGATGGTCTTGGTCGATAGTCTTCTCTTGCAAACGCTCTCTCCTTCTCTTCTTTCTCTCCCAATTTTCACTCAACTTACCCCTTCTTTCTTTTGGCAAAAATGAAGGGGATAGGAGCTTATTTATAGTAGAAGTGGGCGGCGGAGACAACCAATCGGAAACGCATGCACACTCCCTATTAGAGGGACTTCAACACTTGGGAGCTCCTTATCTCAACACCTTGATTTCCACTTAAATTTTTGGGAATTCTTTAATCTCCCACTAATCTCCACTAATCCCTTTTTGGATTATTTAATTTCCCCACTAACTCCTCTTGATTAAAATATTTATCCATCTCACTTCCTTTAAAATAAATAATTTTTGATGGTGAGAAGCCCTTTTTCCCGCTTTTGGTCGACCATCGTCGATCCTTGGCAACTATCAGCAACTATCGGCGTCCATCGGCAACTTCCTTCGGTGCTATCGGCAGCTTCCTCGAATACTCGACAGTTCCCTCGAGCCTCGACAATTCTCTCGAGCCTCGATAATTCTCTCGAGCCTCAATAATTCTCTCGAGCCTTGACATTTCTCTCGAGCCTCGACAATTCTCTCGAGCCTCGACAATTCTCTCGAGCCTCGACAATTCCCTCGAGCACTCGGTAATTTCCCCGAGCCTCGACGTTTTACTCGGCACCTTCGGCACTTTCAGCAGTCTTGGTCGATGTGTCTCGGACGATGGTACGTACCGGACAGTTTGGCCATTTCTCGGTCCGTCGAACTTTTCTCGGACTTCCCTTCACTAAACTTTTAGCTCTTCTTGATGGCTTCCTTTCTCAGTCTGTTGAGCTTGAAACGACGTCAAAATTTTACCCCTTGGTGAGGGTCATTACATTCTCCCCCCCTTAATAGAATTCGTCCCGAATTCCTTGGGGTTCTGATGGTCCTGCCTCATCTTCTTCAGCGAACAACTGGGGATACTTGGCACGGATCCTGTCCTCATCTTCCCATGTGGTGACCTTACGGTTCTGCTTTCCCCAGAATACTTGGATTTGAGGAATACTCCTGTTCTTCAATTTCCGAGTTCTCCTTTGCCCTATCCCAAACGGTCCTTCGGGGTAGGTTAGATTTGGCTCCAACTCCCTATAGGATCGAGCACAATCATCCTAGGATCTGGCACATGCTTCCGTAGTTGTGAAACGTGGAAGACCTTATGTAATCGCATAACCTCGGGCATTGTTAAGCGATAGGCTACCTCGCCAACTCTTTTCTCAATCCGGTATGGTCCAATAAACCTTACCGCAAGTTTTCCCACTTTGCCAAAACGATCCTTCCCTTTTTGTGGTGCAACCTTCAAATACACCATGTCGCCAACTTCAAATTCCACTTCCCGCCTTTTGCGGTCTGCATACTTCTTCTGGCGATCCTGGGCCTTCCTCATACTTTCACGGATAAACTTGATCTTCTCCGTTGTCTCATCAATCAACTTGTGATTGAAACTTGTCCGTTCCCCAACTTCCGTCCAACACAAAGGCGTTCTACACGGCCTTCCATACATAGCTTCAAACGGCGACATGCCAATACTCGAGTGATAACTGTTATTATATGCGAACTCCACCAATGGCAAATTCTTCTCCCAATCTGACGACCACTCTAGTGCACATAGCCGAATCATGTCCTCTATAGTGCGAATTGTCCTCTCCGTTTGCCCGTCAGTCTCTGGGTGAAACGAGGTACTCATATGGACATCTGTTCCCAATGCTCTCTGCAAATCTTGCCAAAACAGTGATGCAAACTTGGGATCACGGTCAGAAACAATATTCGCTGGTACTCCATGAAGCTTCAAAATTTCATCTAAATATCTCTCGGCCAGGACGGGCGCTTGGTCCGTACTCTTTACTGAAACCAAATGGGCCACCTTGGTCAAACGATCGACCACTACCCATACTGCGTCATTGGTTCGCCCTTTTCTTATTGGTAGGCCGGTGATAAAATCCATTGAAATAGAGTCCCATTTCCAAGTTGGTATGGGCAAGTTGCGAAGCAATCCTGCTGGCACTTGATGTTCTACCTTGATTCGTTGACATGAGTCACATTGGCTTACCCACTTTGCTACTGCTCTCTTCAGTCCAGGCCAATGATAGTATCTACGCACATCTTTATACATCTTGGTGCTCCCTGGGTGTATACTCAATGCTGAGCTGTGGGCGGCTCCTAATATCTCCTCTCGCAATCCGTTCCGATTTGGTACGGTTATTCTCCCATTGAGCAGTAAAGTGTCATCATCAGCTAGATGATAACCACTAGCATTTGGTCCTTCCGAACTTTTCAATTCTTCGATGATCTTTTTCAAGTTCTCGTCTTTAGGTTGTTCCTCACGGATTCGTTGTAGTAGGCTCGCTTGGGTTACCGCTTGTAAACCCAACGGCTCACTAGATTCACCCTCCAAGGCTAAAAGCCATACCTTCTTGAATTCTTCAGCTAAAGACTCCACGTCCTTCTCGACATCAACTTGCGCTTTCCTTCGGCTTAGCGCATCTGCTACTACATTAGCTTTTCCCGGGTGATACTGAATCTTCAAATCGTAGTCAGCTACGAATTCCATCCATCTCCTTTGACGCAAATTAAGGTCCGGTTGCGTGAACAAGTACTTAAGACTTTGGTGGTCCGTAAATACCTGAACAGCTTCTCCATACAAATAGGATCTCCATATCCTCAACGCAAACACCACAGCTGCCATTTCCAGGTCGTGTGTGGGGTAGTTCTCTTCGTGCTTCCTTAACTGTCTAGATGCATAGGCAATCACCCTATCTCCTTGCATCAACACACATCCCACTCCAATTCTTGACGCATCTGTGAACACAGAATACGGTTTGTTTGGCTCGGGTAGGGCTAACACTGGTGCGGTTGTCAGCGCTCCCTTTAGCTTCCTGAAAGCTTCTTCTACCTCCTCACTCCATATAAAAGGTACTCCCTTCCCGGTAAGTCGTGTTAAAGGCTTCGCGATGGACGAAAACCCCTTTACGAACTTCCGATAATAGCCCGCAAGACCTAAGAAACTCCTAACTTCCGGTGCGGTCGTTGGCTTTGGCCAATCTTGTATTGCGGCTATCTTCTCTGGGTCTGCGGACACACCTTGTTCCGATACTCGGTGTCCTAGAAATCCAATCTCCCTTTGCCAAAATTTACACTTGCTGAACTTAGCGAACAGCTTCATCTCCCTTAACCTCTCCAATACTTTCTTTAGATGCTCCGCATGCTCCTCCACATTCTTGGAGTATATCAGAATGTCATCGATAAAGATGATCACAAAATGGTCCAGATAGTCGTGGAAAACTTCATTCATTAACCGCATGAATGCCGCTGGTGCATTGGTAAGTCCAAACGGCATCACCACGAACTCATACTGGCCGTATCTCGTTTGAAACGCCGTCTTCATCACATCTTGCTCTGCAATCGAGATTTGATGGTAGCCGGAGGCTAGATCAATCTTTGAAAACCAACTCGCTCCTCTTAGCTGGTCCAACAGCTCATCAATCCTTGGCAATGGATACTTATCCTTTATGGTTATGTTATTGATTCCCCGGTAATCAATACATAAACGCATGCTTCCATCCTTCTTCTTGACGAACAGCACTGGGGCTCCCCATGGCGACGAACTTGGTCGTATAAAACCCTTCTCCAACAAGTCCTCTAACTGAGTCTTGAGTTCAGCCAACTCGGCTGGTGCCATGCAATACGGTGCCTTAGCAATTGGGGTAGCTCCGGGCTCCAAATTTATGGTAAAAGGATGGCTCCTTGGTGGAGGCAATCCTTCCAATGGCCTAAACACGTCCTCAAAATCTTTGACTATGGCAATGTCCTCCACTTTCATGCCTTCTTTGTCATCTCCTCCCATGGCGGTCAGAGTGACTAAATACACTTCACCCTCCTCACTCGATCTTCCAATCCTTGCTGCCGATGCGAAGTATGCCGTTTTACTCGGGCTGATCCCATTGAAAACTAGAGGGGTCCTCCCTCCATTTTCAAACACAACTCTGCTTCTACTGCAGTCTATGTGGGCTTGGTGTTCCGATAACCAATCCATTCCCAAAATAGCATCGAACCTATCCAATGGCATCACCAATAGGTTTACCGGAAGATTCGTATCTTGCAAGACTATCGACACTTCCTTGACCCATCTCCTTGTCTTCAACGGCGGTTGATTACCAGCAGTGTAGACGTTGATATTTACTTCTTCCTCCTCACACAAGTCTCCAAACTTGTCAACCACTTCGGGAGTCACAAAACTATTGGACGCTCCCGAATCGAACAGTACATGTGTGGGGTTACCACGAACAAGTAATGTTCCTAAATGCAAAGCAAATATAACCAAATGCAATGCTAAACTAACCACGCAAACACACAAGCAATCACTAACAATCAATAGAGAGTTAGAACCCGATCAAACCTGTTATGGGGCCCTTCGCGGCCTGTGGATGTTTGGGTGGCTCTATTCCTAAAGCAAACACATTTGCTGGGGTTGCTTGCTTCTTCGCTGGGGGTTCCTTTTCCTGGTTCGCTGCTTGGGGACGGTTCACAGTTCGGGCGTTCGGTTTGGCCGGCTTCGACGGACATAAATTCGCATAATGCCCCATCTCGCCACAGTAGAAACATGTGACAGTTGACAAATTGATACCCTTCGTTTCCTCGACAGTCGGACAAGCTCGAGCGAAATGCCCCACTTGCCCACACACATAGCATCCCCTTGGATCCATGTTGCTCACCTTACCACCACCTTGGCTGACGTTCATCTTGACTTTACCGCGGCCTGCGCCCCAGTTTCGTCCAGCCACTTGGTTCACCTTCCGAGTGTTCACAATCTTAGTCTGCTGAACAGGTTCCTTCTTTTCTCCCGAACAGTAAGCTCCTTCTCTGCCTCGATGGACTCCTCAACACTCACAGCTCTCTCTTCTACTTCCGCGACACTGCGGTAAGTCACAGCGTGCAACCTTCCTCTAATATCTATCCGGAGTCCATTAAAGAATCTCCGGGCCATAGCTAACTCATCATCATTTCCTTGATACAGGTACCTCCGAAGTCTCGTAAAAATTCTCCCGTACGCTCGAACGGACATCTCCCTTTGTTCCAGTTGTAGAAATTGACTCTCCAGTCGGTCACGTGATTCTGGTGGGAAATATTTTAACTCGAACTCCCTTTTAAAAATTCCCCACGTTATGGTCTGAAACCGATAACGTGAAACTACGGTATCCCACCAAGCACGAGCATCTTCCTCCAAGAAATTAACTGCTACTGGCCTTCTAAACTCCTCCGGGCACCTTATCATTTCAAAGTTACTCTCCAAGTCTTTTATCCATGCGTCTGCCAAAATGACATTCGCGTCTCCTTTGAATTTACGGAACCCTAGGTTCCGTAACAACATCACCCGTTTAAGAAACTGGTCGGACGGATCTTCCGCCGCACGGTTTGCTTGATCCTGCTGCTGCTGCTGTATCATATGGTTCAAGAGGTCTTGAACCATCTTAAGTGTCTGCTGGGTCTCCGGCACATTCGGCTCACTTGGTTCTTCTCCATGCGCTTGATCCACATTTGGCATGTTCTGGGTTGGATAAGCGGCATATGGTCCATACGGTGGAAACCCCGGGCGGGTACATACCCTCCGATGTACTGAAACGATTAGAGCTTAACGGCGTGTATCCTGGCGTCGCGTCAGGTTCATTCCAATCCGGCATACACATGTCCGGCCCATACATGTCTGGGAATGACTCTTCCCTTTGCGCATCATCAAACTGCGAATCCCAATCTTCCGGACCAAACTGCTGACTTGAACCCCTCCCTGTGCCCTGCGAACGATACGTCGACCTCGATCTTTCAGATCCTTGACGTGACATCTGCATCCACGATCAACCAAGGGTTTACTTAATCCCATCTAACCCTAAGTGATGAACGATCCGGATTATCCTAAGTGTCTATTGCGACCATTTGACTCGATAAAACATTTGAAAACGCGAGTCCTATATAGCATCATAACCATGCTCTGATACCACCGTTGTAACGCCCCCAAACCGCACTATGACCACCCAGGCCATCAGACGGTACCGGAACGCTACGATGGGAACGTTCGACAAAGGTTCGGCCGGGTACAAGAACAAATCAAGCCCTTCGGCCAATCCCTCGGCGAGGTTCCCGACCACACGACACGTCCTTCAGGCTTTGCAACCCTACAGACACGCCGTGTGTTGAGCCGACTCGGACTAAGTCTATATCAGTACGACTCGCTCAAGTTAAAAGAAAATCCGATTCATAAACAAATTTAGAAGAGTTCTTACAACCGATTTTACACAAAAGGTTCACTAGGCTTAGTGCCAAAGTTTGGTTCGCAAATAAACATACTTCGAGTTTTACAATAGACACCCAAAAGAAATCTACTCGGAGTCCTATCGTTCACCACGCCCGCTAGTTCTCTTTAGGGTTACCTGCAGGACAACAATATTATCATAAGTAATCTAAGATTACTTAGTGAGCTCAGGGTTCCTGCAGAAATAATTTCCCACACCCCAATTTCCCGTCAACAATCACATGCATGCAAATACAACATCATGCGAACAAAACTAAGCAACATGCAAGCAGAGATAAACAACATGCAAGCATAAGCGGTCATCAAGCAAGCAAGCTGAACAACTCAACAATCAACAGAGATGACATGCGGAAGCTAACAAGTCATTCTATACATAATCGCATCTACATGCAAACATAAACCACAACATGCAACAACATGCAACGATATAACTTGAAATAAAACAGCAGTTTTAACAAGTTTTAAAATTCATTTGGGCCCGGTACGCATCCCTCTTCCCCAACCCCTCGTGATTTCTCCAAGTCGCGACCACAAAGGCAATGTCCTCCACTTTCATGCCTTCTTTGTCATCTCCTCCCATGGCGGTCAGAGTGACTAAATACACTTCACCCTCCTCACTCGATCTTCCAATCCTTGCTGCCGATGCGAAGTATGCCGTTTTACTCGGGCTGATCCCATTGAAAACTAGAGGGGTCCTCCCTCCATTTTCAAACACAACTCTGCTTCTACTGCAGTCTATGTGGGCTTGGTGTTCCGATAACCAATCCATTCCCAAAATAGCATCGAACCTATCCAATGGCATCACCAACAGTTTACCGGAAGATTCGTATCTTGCAAGACTATCGACACTTCCTTGACCCATCTCCTTGTCTTCAACGGCGGTTGATTACCAGCAGTGTAGACGTTGATATTTACTTCTTCCTCCTCACACAAGTCTCCAAACTTGTCAACCACTTCGGGAGTCACAAAACTATTGGACGCTCCCGAATCGAACAGTACATGTGTGGGGTTACCACGAACAAGTAATGTTCCTAAATGCAAAGCAAATATAACCAAATGCAATGCTAAACTAACCACGCAAACACACAAGCAATCACTAACAATCAATAGAGAGTTAGAACCCGATCAAACCTGTTATGGGGCCCTTCGCGGCCTGTGGATGTTTGGGTGGCTCTATTCCTAAAGCAAACACATTTGCTGGGGTTGCTTGCTTCTTCGCTGGGGTTCCTTTTCCTGGTTCGCTGCTTGGGCACGGTTCACAGTTCGGGCGTTCGGTTTGGCCGGCTTCGACGGACATAAATTCGCATAATGCCCCATCTCGCCACAGTAGAAACATGTGACAGTTGACAAATTGATACCCTTCGTTTCCTCGACAGTCGGACAAGCTCGAGCGAAATGCCCCACTTGCCCACACACATAGCATCCCCTTGGATCCATGTTGCTCACCTTACCACCACCTTGGCTGACGTTCATCTTGACTTTACCGCGGCCTGCGCCCCAGTTTCGTCCAGCCACTTGGTTCACCTTCCGAGTGTTCACAATCTTAGTCTGCTGAACAGGTTCCTTCTTTTTCTCCCGAACAGTAAGCTCCTTCTCTGCCTCGATGGCCTCCTCAACACTCACAGCTCTCTCTTCTACTTCCGCGACACTGCGGTAAGTCACAGCGTGCAACCTTCCTCTAATATCTATCCGGAGTCCATTAAAGAATCTCCGGGCCATAGCTAACTCATCATCATTTCCTTGATACAGGTACCTCCGAAGTCTCGTAAAAATTCTCCCGTACGCTCGAACGGACATCTCCCTTTGTTCCAGTTGTAGAAATTGACTCTCCAGTCGGTCACGTGATTCTGGTGGGAAATATTTTAACTCGAACTCCCTTTTAAAAATTCCCCACGTTATGGTCTGAAACCGATAACGTGAAACTTCTGATATCCCACCAAGCACGAGCATCTTCCTCCAAGAAATTAACTGCTACTGGCCTTCTAAACTCCTCCGGGCACCTTATCATTTCAAAGTTACTCTCCAAGTCTTTTATCCATGCGTCGCCAAAATGACATTCGCGTCTCCTTTGAATTTACGGAACCCTAGGTTCCGTAACAACATCACCCGTTTAAGAAACTGGTCGGACGGATCTTCCGCCGCACGGTTTGCTTGATCCTGCTGCTGCTGCTGTATCATATGGTTCAAGAGGTCTTGAACCATCTTAAGTGTCTGCTGGGTCTCCGGCACATTCGGCTCACTTGGTTCTTCTCCATGCGCTTGATCCACATTTGGCATGTTCTGGGTTGGATAAGCGGCATATGGTCCATACGGTGGAAACCGGGCGGGTACATACCCTCCGATGTACTGAAACGATTAGAGCTTAACGGCGTGTATCCTGGCGTCGCGTCGGGTTCATTCCAATCCGGCATACACATGTCCGGCCCATACATGTCTGGGAATGACTCTTCCCTTTGCGCATCATCAAACTGCGAATCCCAATCTTCCGGACCAAACTGCTGACTTGAACCCCTCCCTGTGCCCTGCGAACGATACGTCGACCTCGATCTTTCAGATCCTTGACGTGACATCTGCATCCACGATCAACCAAGGGTTTACTTAATCCCATCTAACCCTAAGTGATGAACGATCCGGATTATCCTAAGTGTCTATTGCGACCATTTGACTCGATAAAACATTTGAAAACGCGAGTCCTATATAGCATCATAACCATGCTCTGATACCACCGTTGTAACGCCCCCAAACCGCACTATGACCACCCAGGCCATCAGACGGTACCGGAACGCTACGATGGGAACGTTCGACAAAGGTTCGGCCGGGTACAAGAACAAATCAAGCCCTTCGGCCAATCCCTCGGCGAGGTTCTCGACCACACGACACGTCCTTCAGGCTTTGCAACCCTACAGACACGCCGTGTGTTGAGCCGACTCGGACTAAGTCTATATCAGTACGACTCGCTCAAGTTAAAAGAAAATCCGATTCATAAACAAATTTAGAAGAGTTCTTACAACCGATTTTACACAAAAGGTTCACTAGGCTTAGTGCCAAAGTTTGGTTCGCAAATAAACATACTTCGAGTTTTACAATAGACACCCAAAAAGAAATCTACTCCGGAGTCCTATCGTTCACCACGCCCGCTAGTTCTCTTTAGGGTTACCTGCAGGACAACAATATTATCATAAGTAATCTAAGATTACTTAGTGAGCTCAGGGTTCCTGCAGAGAAATAATTTCCCACACCCCAATTTCCCCGTCAACAATCACATGCATGCAAATACAACATCATGCGAACAAAACTAAGCAACATGCAAGCAGAGATAAACAACATGCAAGCATAAGCGGTCATCAAGCAAGCAAGCTGAACAACTCAACAATCAACAGAGATGACATGCGGAAGCTAACAAGTCATTCTATACATAATCGCATCTACATGCAAACATAAACCACAACATGCAACAACATGCAACGATATAACTTGAAATAAAACAGCAGTTTTAACAAGTTTTAAAATTCATTTGGGCCCGGTACGCATCCCTCTTCCCCAACCCCTCGTGATTTCTCCAAGTCGCGACCACAAAGGCAAGCGACTGGATATCCGCCAAAGTTACACCGTCGTGTAAAATAGCCTCGGCCAGGTTAGCGAGCCCAGTAACCTCCGAGCTCTTCGTGACCAACCCTGCACACACACGAACATGGGTTGCATGTCGCGGCTGCATGTGGCACGGAATGGGAAGGATAGCCATACCCAATCTTACAACACTTAGCCGGAATTTCTCGCGGACTAAAACGATGTAAGGTCTCTCCGAAAGTTATTCTTGAGTTTTTATAAGGTTCTCAACCCATCACTTCTCAAGTAACTTCACCAAAACTCGCCTTTGTTACCAGATCATTTCGATCTAGCGACTAGCGCAACCTCTCCACGCATGCATTTAAACAAGAAAACATAAAAGAACTTCAAGTAAATGCATCTATATGCAACATGCAAAATCGCGCACTAAATGGGTATCAAAGATACACCATCTAAGCCGATAAAGTATGTGCCTGAACTCACAGTAAACCGTCGACGAACGATCTCCTTTGATGAAGCTCTTTTCGCGGCAACTCGGATCCCTTCCTTGGTTAGAATCGACTTCCTTATCGATCTAACGTTGATGGTCTTGGTCGATAGTCTTCTCTTGCAAACGCTCTCTCCTTCTCTTCTTTCTCTCCCAATTTTCACTCAACTTACCCCTTCTTTCTTTTGGCAAAAATGAAGGGGATAGGAGCTTATTTATAGTAGAAGTGGGCGGCGGAGACAACCAATCGGAAACGCATGCACACTCCCTATTAGAGGGACTTCAACACTTGGGAGCTCCTTATCTCAACACCTTGATTTCCACTTAAATTTTTGGGAATTCTTTAATCTCCCACTAATCTCCACTAATCCCTTTTTGGATTATTTAATTTCCCCACTAACTCCTCTTGATTAAAATATTTATCCATCTCACTTCCTTTAAAATAAATAATTTTTGATGGTGAGAAGCCCTTTTTCCCGCTTTTGGTCGACCATCGTCGATCCTTGGCAACTATCAGCAACTATCGGCGTCCATCGGCAACTTCCTTCGGTGCTATCGGCAGCTTCCTCGAATACTCGACAGTTCCCTCGAGCCTCGACAATTCTCTCGAGCCTCGATAATTCTCTCGAGCCTCGATAATTCTCTCGAGCCTTGACATTTCTCTCGAGCCTCGACAATTCTCTCGAGCCTCGACAATTCTCTCGAGCCTCGACAATTCCCTCGAGCACTCGGTAATTTCCCCGAGCCTCGACGTTTTACTCGGCACCTTCGACACTTTCAGCAGTCTTGGTCGATGCGTCTCGGACGATGGTACGTACCGGACAGTTCGGCCATTTCTCGGTCCGTCGAACTTTTCTCGGACTTCCCTTCACTAAACTTTTAGCTCTTCTTGATGGCTTCCTTTCTCAGTCTGTTGAGCTTGAAACGACGTCAAAATTTTACCCCTTGGTGAGGGTCATTACAATGGCACTCTCAAAATTCTCGTTCACAATTTCCCGAACCTTTGGCCCTATCACAGAAGCAGACTGAGCAGCCCTAGATCTTCTTACAACAAACCATTCCATCATCGTCGTCCTAATATAATCTAGCATACATATGAGAGGATACTCTCTTGATTGCTTCAATACTTGGTTCTATGACTCAGCAATGTTGCTATCCATTATATTGTACCTCTTGCCCGCCGAGTGAACCCTTGTCCAGTGAGAGAAACCTGTTTCAAAATGTAAAGTACAAAGACACTCATAAGCTGATGATCTGTATAAGGTATAGGAGAGCAGATATGGCTTTAACCCAAATACTTACTTACCAACGTCAACTAGATATGCAGCACACCCAGGGTTTACTCATTGTATTTCCAGGAAATTTTTGTTAAAATCGTCAAGCACAAAGGCTCTAGCGGCTGGAGACATTAATCCAGCCAGTGTTTGAGGCTTGTACAGATGACGAACATTTAGCCACAAATGAACAATGCACGTGGCGTGGTGCGCCTCAACATAAACCTGAAAACATATAATACACAAGACCTTAACTACCCAATCATATATAGATTGCATTTAAAACAAACAGCAGTAGGAAAAGGCAGATTTAGTTTCCATTTACCTTCCTCAAGCCTGCAAATATGCTCGAATGGAGACCATATATGAACACTAACTCGGTTGTGTCATGCACAAACGTAGATAGGCGTCGGAAAAACCATTCCCACGCAGCATCGTTCTCGCTGTCGACAATAGCATAGGCAAGTGGAAATATTTGGAAATTACCATCTTGGCAACTGGCCGTTAGAAGGCAACCACCATAACGAGCCTTCATCGAAGTACCGTCAACAACAACCACCTTCATCATGCACTGGTACCCTTTCACGGAAGCTCCATACGCAATGAATTGGTATTTGAACCGCATTGCGCCATCGGGATCCTCATCATGTTCTGTGTAACATAGCGAACCGGGGTTGGTTTGTTGGAGGAGAACAATATAAGCTTGAAGTAGGGTGTAGCTACCAGCCATAGAACCCAAAGACAGTTCCATTGCAACCTCCCTTGCCCGCCAAGCTTTCTAGTAGGATATATTGATATGGTACTCATCAAGTAGTATTTTCCTTATTCCAGCTGCATTTGGCCCTCGTTTGATACCAACAAAATGGCTCTGCATAATCTCGCCAATAAGTTGTGTTGTCGCCAATCGATGGTAACACCTACTCTCATCAACTGTGCACGTATGCTTCTGCTTAGCCTGCCTAACTTGAAAGTCTTCAGATGCGTCAAGTTTCTCCGCGTATACACGCCAGGGACACGTTTTAGAGCATCTCCAATGGTCCTCTATTTTTGCCTCTATAATATAGGAACTCTATAACAGAGGTGAGTTTTACTCCAATGGTCCTCTATTCTCACCTCTAAAATAGAGATTGCTATTTTTCCTCTATTTATAGAGGAACCCTATTTTTTTTTACAAAGGTTCCTCTATAAATAGAGATAGAAATAGCAATCTCTATTTTACAGAGGACCATTGGAGTAAAATTATAGAGTTCCTCTATTATAGAGAAAAAAATTGAGAAAACCATTGGAGATGGTCTTACCCACACACTTCAACACCATGAACTTAGGGGTTGACCGACTGGTACGAAAATGGAACTTTCTATTGATGGCGTGGATTGCTATTTTAATCTTGCAGTCAGATTTTGATTTGAAAAATCGCCCAACAAACAACTTGTCTCCGTCATGTTGTATGTCCGACAAAGCTGTATCAACCCTTGTAACAATATGATATTGGAAATGGAGAGTGAGAACAATATCTAAAATGAATACCATACTATACATTGGTTTCTACTTTTAAATTACCAGTTCCTTAATTACCATTTACCTTCACCTTTTCCATCATTGAATACTAGTGGAGCATCACGACAAAACAACGCCGGATCATCACCCATGTCTATTAACATTGTGTGCAATGCTTCTTCAACACGTCCCCACATAGTGACAGAATTAACTTCCATGTCGCCTTCAACACCATTGGTGCTCCCAGTTGAAGTAGGTTCTGAGTGAGGTCTAGTGAGCGCATCTTGTGATCCAACATCTTTTTCTCGTGGTCTAGCTTGACTACATTCAACGAGCAGTGGGTTCTCAGGTTGAGAAAATGGAACAATTTGGAATTCATCGTCATCACTGTCGCTTGTTGTTCCATCTTCAGTTGTGTCAGCCACAGCTTTCCTTTCTCCCTATCTCCAAGAATTCTAGCTTTCTTAGTTGTGCTCTCGTCTACCTCCTTAATGACTACTCCACGTTCTGTAGTCGCAGGAACAGAGGACATGACTATATCTTTCTTCCCCGTCAATGCTGGTTCTACTGGCTTTAGCGTCAGTCTCCTTAGGGTTGCGTCTAGGGCAAACTCATGCTAGTAATATCTTATGAGTCGGAATCCGAATCCCCATCGCTGTTTTGTGAATGATATTGCATCCAATTCATGTCAGACCTCGGTGGGCTAGGCTCTTTGAGCGGGGTCTTCTTAACAACGGTCACGCAGAGGTCAACTTTTTCTATATAACGCCGCATTCGTATGAAGACCGCAACCTCCTCGTTGTCTGTTATGTATTGTGGTGATGATCCATTACCCTCATCAAAGTCAAACCACCCCGGGAACTGGTAGGCCATCTTGATGACAACTTCGTGAGCTTGCAGAACAAGTTTCTCTTTCACTTTGGCCACCAGTTCTTTGTATGTCATACCATCACGGAGACGCACAAAGTTGTTGCCCGGTGGCCCTTCAGGTTCGAAGGTCCAGACCATGGTATCAACCCTAACCCACTCACCAAGCACAACACGAACTTGATCCTTCGCTGCCATCGACACATGAAACAATTGAAAGAAGCAGATGTGTAAGTTCAACACCGACCGAACTTCCAACCCATAGGTATGTAGATTATGCCTTCTTTAACAAACAGTAAACTAACAATTACCAATATTTAAGCTCAACTAAGTTGTAAATGATAATAGTATTTAAATCACAGTATTCTCTTATAGGATTACCATAAATGGAAAAGTTATTAAGGCCTGATCTGGACATAGAGACAAAATTCCACCTTAAAATAAGACATAGACCAATAGTAAAGCTCTGTTTTTGTGGACATGATAATAGTTTTAAATTCACTCCATGCTCTTATTGGACCACCATAAATGGAAAAGTAATTGAGAACTGATCTGGACATATAGACAAAAAACCACCAGAAGAAAAAGGCACTGCAATTAATAGAGAAATTTAGGGTTAAGATTCCTACCTTCACACCTCGATTAGATGCCTTCACTGTCCAACTGCAGTAGGTTTTCTTGTGGAGATGGAAAGATACAGTACTACTCTATTTATTGACAAACGAGAAATGCTCTGTTAGGAAATTTTAAATTCAAACGCTGTAAAAATTAGTGGCTTGTTATGTTACTGATTAGACAGTTTTGTATTACCGCTTGGTCACTATATCACCTAAATTAATAGGCTGCCACGTCTCAACCCAATTTGCCACCTTCATAGCGTGTGTGCCCAACTTGGGCCTAAACTTGTAATTTCGATACCCCACTTGGTCACTCCCTTAATTTTCCTGCTTATCCTGCTATATTCTTAATAACATTGGCCAAATTGGCTACTCACCTAAATCACCCATTAATATATGGGAATAGCAGTGTCAGTTGGCAAAAAAAATATATAACAGTGACAGTTTTATGTAATTTTAAGGAATACTAAGAGCGAATAATATCTATCAAAGCAAGATATTGGTGTTTTAAAAGCTCGTAGTCCTAGGGCTTGTGAATCCAGAATTTGTTGTTTCTCTACCTTGTCTCAAGAATATGTATCATGAAGACGTTTGGTACCATAACTATCATTTGATCATTGAGAAACTCATCTCACGTTGTCATATTCTTGGTGGAACTTGAATCAAGCTTGTAGATCTTATAATGAATCTAGTGTTTGAAAACCTCTACAAGACAAAAAGTATTTCAGCTAAGAAGTTGTTTAAAGTCGGAGGCTTGGGTTGAAGTAGAGGCTTTCGGAGACTTTAACGAGGAGTGATAACACGTGTGGTGTTGAAAGTTAAACTCCTAAATCGTATAACGTAACGAAGTATCACGTACTTGCGTGGCTGTTAAAACCCTAAACGCCTCTGTTTTCTATTAAAAAATAGAGTGAGCCTCCCATCGGCCATCGTTAAGGTTACACTTATCATCCTTTGTTATTTAATATAAAATCATGTAATATAACTTAGCGATATGCCTCGGTGTCTGTTGTTGGATTGGATCTGGAGTGTGCTGAGATTAAAATTTTGATTATGGAGGAAAAGACTAGTGTGGTACTTTCTTGAGAATTTTGAAATTCATCACATCTAAGTTTTGATTAAGATATCTTCAAGACAGAAGTAAGCATGGCCAAAATTAAACCGTAACCGTATTTTGGACCGTAACCGGACCGTATCCGAACCGTAACCAGACCTTAACCGTATAAAATTGTAAAAAACCGTAATCGTTAACCGTAAATATATGGTTAAATTCTATTAACCATAACCTTTAATTAACCGTAACCTTTACAAAACCGTTGGTTAACCGCATAGTTAAACCATAATTTGTTAACCGTAACCGTTTTAAGAATATAATAAAATATACTAAAAATTATTTATTTAATATGAATCAGATAATATAAAGAAATATAAGTACACTAAAAGAACATATTAATTATAAATAATATCAGTTAATATTATATCATCAAATAATATCAACCGTATCATATTATCAAATAACCGTAACCGTATATAACCGTAACTGCTTTAACCGGAACCGTATTTAACCGTAACCGTTTAACCGTTTATTAAATGGTTATGGTTAAGGTTAAACAAAACTTATAACCATAACCGATGGTTAGTTAACCGTAACAGTGATAACCGTAACCGTGGTCATGTCTAGACAGAAACTTCGTACATATACAAAGCGCTTTTATTAATGTGATTATTATCATCCGTTGACATGCAATTAAAGGTTTTGGGTTTGAGTCCACGAACACGGAACATCTTGTGCCACCATTTCAATAAACATCGCTACACTCTCTTCAAGATAGACATGTCATGATTCTTCAAGTTAATATTTCTGTGATAGCACCACATAAACTCATAAATGTACCTTAATTCATACGTAGGATATGACAACGCTGTTTCTCAGACTCAACGTAAACCGTTGCACCCGACGCGGCGACGCCAACCTCCACCTCGATCTGTCCTTTTTATCTCTATATTAGTATTTACTCCATAAACTTCTTGTATTGCAGAATACATACATTCTTCTTCCTCTAATATCAAGTCAATGTCATCATCCTCAAATGATGGTCTAAATGTATCCTACAATAAAAACAAATTGAAAAACTGTAACCATTAGGATAAGAAACAACTTGATTCATTTAAGAAAAATCATCTTGAACAAACCAAAAATCGCTACACTCTCATATTATCCAATCTCATAAAGAACAAATATCTCATTCTCAAGTCGTGGTTAAACAAACATACAAGATTGATAAGCTGATAAGACACAAACATGTTCTGATCCAACCAAACTTTTTAGAACTTTAGACAAAATCTAGAACAAGGTCATTCTCAAGTCGTGGTTAAACAATCATACCAGATAGATAAGCTGATAAGACACAAACTGGTTCTGACGATCCAACCAAGCTTTTTAGAATTTTAGACAAAATCTAGAACAAGCTCATTCTCAAGTCGTGGTTAAACAAACATACCATATTTCATTCAAAACAGGTTACATATACAAGTTCTGATCTAAGTCACACACCCACACACCAACGTAGAACAAGCTCATAAAACAGTGGTAGACAAGTTCTCATCAAATTCATATACACACACCAAAGTACAAAAACCAGATTCTCTATTTTCACCAACTCCAAGTAAAGAACTTTGTTCTCATCATCATCAAAGCTTATGAACGTTTGACGATTGGTAGTGTCTTCCTTGAGATGTTGCATTCCTGCTTTAAACAATGGAGACACATTCTTATACTAGACATCGAATTTAAAACCGTCATAACCCTAAGCTGACTACAACTATAATGAGGGTGACTCTCCATGAGTTGATTCTTGTAGGAAAGTATCTCACCATAATTGAATACTATCGCTTATCACATCTGCCACTGCTTGTCCTTCAACAGCTTGTCCTGCACTTCTTTTCTGAGTATACTTTGGTACATTGGAATCTGCAGGAGCATTGGAAGCTGAGGGGGTGATGGAAGCTGCAATAGCATTGGAAACTGTGGGAGCATCATGTTGTTGTATTGATTCAGATGCAGCCTCATCGTCATCTAACATCATATTGTTGTCTAAATGATTTTCACCCTGTTGTGCACTCCAACCCTCAGCTCTAGTTATATTAACTGACTCAAATATTTTTTTCCATTAATCAGTGTTTGACACTAGTTTTTCCCTTATCTTTCTAGTTCAGACCACTCCTAAAATAAAAAGTATACTTAGATAAATTAAAGACGAGATAAAAAGATAACAAATTCTAAAGAGGAAGCTATATACCTTACAACGCTCCTCCCACCAATCATCACTAATGTCTATGGACCCATTGAGATAATAGCCCATTCCAGTTCTGAAAGTTGAGTATTGATTCTTACAAGTTTAAACTTGGTCCTAAATTTTACCCAAGTATGCTTCTCTCCAAATGCATCATAGAACTTGGATGTAATATTTGTTTGTTTCCCAGCTTCATTCATGATACTAGGATTTTTGTATGTCTATCCTAGCAGGTTCAAGTAACCTTATGCAGTTGTAATACTTAAGGTGTCAATCCAGTCGGGAAACTTGACTAACAATTGAGATGTAATCAAGAAATCACAAGTCAATCCAATTCAAAAGAGTGTTTGTCTAACAATCCTAGGATGATCAAAATGCAAAACGGAAATGAACTACAAAACTAGAAACAAAAATATATGACAAGAAGTAAACATGAGTAAAAACGAAAACGGGTCTAAACATGAACTAAATAGCAAGAACAGAAATAGTCTCAGGAATGCAATATCAATCAGGAAGATAGAAGTCCTAAGGATGGGAGTAATTGATGTTGGTGGAGTATCGTAGTCTATAGAGTGTTTAACATGCCACAAGCAAACTATCCCTAAACAATGAACATCACGACTTAGCTAATCCAATCTCTTGACAGAAGCTACTCAGACTCAACCACTTCCAAACCTAGCTCTCGCTAGAGAAACATGATCAAGCAGGCATGAGAAACAAGTTCATTAACGTCAACAAACATCCTAAAGAACTAATCTCTTAGGCTAGGAATGTAAGTCTCTGGGACTAGTTGGTCAGACATTTCATCAAACACCTTTTGGGTGTGGAAATGTCTAAGACCTAGTTCCTATTGATAAGAGAGAAACTAGTATTTCTAACTCTAGTCCAGAAGGGAATCATACGAATATAAGCTTAAACACCCTACACACTAAGATCCTCCACCTAATCTATCCCATCCTCAAGAACACTAACACTACTCGGATCTAGAAATCATCATCAACGATACAAACTCAGAAAACATTGAATCGAGCATCATTAGATAGATAAAAATGGGATGAACAACTTTGTAGAAGAAATCAAATGCAAAAACTGAATAAACTCGAAGATATCATATTCCAAAGTCTCAAAACGTTTTAGGTGGCTAGGTAAAACCTTAAGGAAAAGAACAAAACGAGATCAAAGATGTCTCAAGCCAAGACTTAACAAAATGTATTTATAGTAAAAACATGTAAATCCCTATACTTAAAACAATAAGGTAAAAAGTCAGTTTGGGAATCTCCTAAAGCGTGTGAGACAGAGCGTCTTCCTGACATGTGCGATCGAGTCGGTGTACGTCGAGTGGAATGCAATCTCATCGTGGCTCGACCAAGGTGGCTCGAGTAAGGTCGTGTGAGGCGCGTGATGGGTGGCTCGACTGAGTGGCTCGAACGGGTGGCTCGACCGGGTGGCTTGAGCGGGTCGTGTGAGGCGCGTGTTGAGTGGCTTGACCAAGGTGGAGTGATGGCTCGAAGGTCGGCTCGAAGGTTGACTCAAACGTCGGCTCGAACGGATGGCTCGAATGGTTGCATTTCCGACGTCTCCTAGATACCTGAAATACTCTGAAATGCACAATGTATGCAAGAATGATGCAAAAACTACCTAAACATGCAAAGTGTATGAAAGAGGCTAGAAAATGATGCAAACAACTAGTTATCCTAGCTAAAGGCATGAAAAATACATGCTAAGGAGAGGCAAAATATAGACATATCAACTCCTCCAAACTTATTCTTTCTTTGCCCTCAAGCAAACAACCAAGAACAAAGTATGGAAGAGAGGTGTGAAGATGGGGTCTCAGAACCTAAAACATGCTGAATAAAATAGTTAGAATCAAGGTCCTTGTTTTTAATTCTATGGCATGGTGAGAGAACTTTATTTAAAAATTTTAGACAAGTTCGTCACAAACTGAAACGATTCCAATCTTTAATCTACACATGCAATCCTATCAATCATTCCCTTTAACATTCATTAATAGAGAACCGTGAATCAAGCTATGCAATGTCATTGAACTCATTTGGCTAGGGTAAAAGGTTAGAGACGAAGATGGTCTCCTTCTCAAGCGGTTTTATCAGTACAGAATAAGGTTCTCTCATAAAAAGGAGTTGAGCTTAAGAGAAGGCTAAAGGTTGAAACCAACTAATACATACAAGAGCAGCGCCCTGTCTATCCAAAGGTCCCCAAAGAAACTCAGTCCTGACATTCTAACCCAGAAGTTGGTCCTATCTCTACCCTTCATCAGAAACATCATCTCAAACCCATTGTCTTACTCTTTACACTTAGTCTTAGGAGGAGTTCACATCTTATCATTCTAGCGGATTGGGAAATTTTTATTAACACTATGGTTCTTTTTCTTTTCTTCTAAGGACTCTAGACATCTTAAACATTTTTACTTTCTTTTCATTGTCTAATCTTTTTATTTTATGCCTAGAATTAATAACTCTTTTTACTTTGCTCAACCCAAATCATTTACTAGACTTGTAAACTGATAACTCTCTAATTCACATGTTTTAGATACCCTTTTTTGTCCATATTTTGCATTATATATACCCTAACCTTGGCATTTTTAGGTCATTAACTATAGAAATTCACATTTAGGCCATTTAGGGTGTTGCATTATTGCATTTGTGCATGTTGGATGAAAACAGGTACTTTAGAGCCTAAAATGGGGAAAACAAGGTCAAAACCGAGCATATACCCAAAGGAGCTATTGAGCAGGAAGAACAGTCCGAACCTTAACCCGATCGAAGGAGATCCAAGAGCCGGAAGAACAACCCAAAGACCTACCCGAGGAACAACCCGACCATATCCTCTTGTACCGCATCGATCAGGCCCTCGGGCAGGACTGGGCAGTTAGGTTAAAAGGGTTTCCATATATAAACCCCCCTCTTCTTCCTCTCGCCCTAGAACGCCGCAGACACTTAGAATAGAGAGCGAGAGCTTCTAAGCGAGAGACTGAGTGATTCAAACTCTTTTTCAACTTTGTTAGGATTTGTTTTTCATTTCTTTTGCTATTCTTTTTAGTTTTCAATTCTGTACTCTTCTACTTTATTCTATTTTCAATACAATGCAATTTTCGTTTATTTGTGTTTTTATGTTTTCTGCAATGAGATCTGAGTAGTGAAACAAAGTTTCTAGGGTTGGGATAGACAAATATGTGTTCTTGATCGGTTAGGATGTCTTACCTTGATTGTTTATTTTATATAAATTCCTTTCTAGATTGGTGTTCTTAATGGTATTTTCAGACCGAGAGGTTGAGATTAGATCTAGGGTGTTTTGCCATCGAGAGATGTAGTCGAAATGCTTGAATCAATCAATGATAGAGATTTACTCACTTAGCCTAAGAGAAAGATGTGTAAGGAGTTTATTGACAATAATGAATCTGATTGTATTGCCTGCTTGGTCATGTTTCTTCAACGAGAGTTGGGTATGGGAGTGACCAAGGTTGATTGTTTCTATCACGAGAGTGTTTTAACAAGATTTTAGAGATTCATTGTCTAGGGAAAATTTGCTTGAGGCATGTAGGACATCCATACTGGTCAGGAACACTTAGGAGTCGATTACCTCATCCTTAGGTGCTTTCTTATCTTGATTGTTTAACTTTATTTAATAACTCGACCCCTTACCCGAACTGGTACTCGATCACCAGCTTCGTGTATATCTTCGAGCTGTTTATCCTTTACTTCTTGACCCGATCTCCCCAGCCGATCATGTACTCGAATGCTTGCATCGAGTGCTTAGGTCGTGTGGTTCTTGTTTATTTATTTTCTTTTAATTATTTTAGGATTGTTAGATCAACCCCAATTTTTGCTTGGCTTGACTTGCTTGCTTCTGAACATATCTTATCTGCTAGCATAACAATCATTTATGTTGATAACCCTTTGTACTACAAATGCATAGGGAATTGGTACCCTGGGTGAAAATCATGTTATCAATTTAGCGCCGTTGCCATTTGGTTGAATTTAATTTGCAACGTTTAAGATTTCAGCACTTGCTAGATCAAGTTCTATACTATACTTTGGTTCGGAACTAACTTGTTTACTTTCATGTTTGTTTGTTATGCATTTCAGGTACAATCCGAGCACCCACCCGACCCGTCACTCGATCACCTGGATCGGGTAGACCTTCGTGTACTCACTCGGTTAACTGATTGTGCATGCAAACACGATCCAAGGGTAGCCAACAATTAGGTCCTTTCATCGATAACATCGACAGACCAAGGTTACTCGGTCAATGAAAAGTCCAGCAACCGCGACCAATAACAATTGAGGAGGTCATGAATAATTAGAAGGGTCCACCAGCTCCTCAAGAGAGGACCAACATAGGAGCAGGAGATGCTCCATCTACTCACACTCAAAGACATGGCGTTGTGCCACCTGCTGTCTAAAACAACAACTTTGAGATCAAGAGTAGTCTCATCCAGATGATACAAAGCATCAAGTTTCATGGACTGCCAATGGAGGACCCACTGGACCATATGGATGAGTTTGATAGGCTCTGTAGCCTAACCAAGAAAAATGGAGTTAGTGAAGATGGATTCAAACTCCGGCTTTTCCCATTTTCTTTGGGAGACAAAGCACACATCTGGGAGAAATCACTTCCCAAGGAGTCCATCACCACTTGGGAAGCATGCAAAAAGGCTATTTTAGCCAAATTCTTCTCCAACTCCAGAACCGCAAGGCTGCGAAATGACATCTCCAGCTTTGTTCAGAAAAGCAATGAGACGTTCAGTGAAGCTTGGGAACGTTTCAAGGGATACACAAGCAGATGCCCTCATCATGGATTCAGCAATACTTCATTGCTAAGTACACTATACCGAGGAGTAGTCCCTAAGATACGGATGTTGCTGGACACCGCTAGTAATGGTAATTTCCTCAACAAGGATTTTGATGAAGGTTGGGATTTAGTGGAGAACTTAGCTCAATCTGATGGGCACTACAATGAGGAGTATGATCCAATATACACTCTTCTGGAGACGATGATGCCAAGTACAAGTGCGACATGAAAGCCCTCAATGACAAATTGGATAAGCTCCTCAGCCAGCAGCAGCATGTCCATGCCATCTCAAAGAAAGACCAGTTGCAGCAACAAGATGGGGGAGAGTGCTCAGCTAGAGGATGTGAACTACATCAACAACCAAGGCGGTTACACTAAAGGGTACAACAACTACAAATCGAACCCGAATCTGCATACCGTAACCACAATGTTGCAAATCCCCAAGACCAAATCTACCCATCCGCAGTCCAAAGGGAACCAAGGCCAACAAAAGCCCTTTGTTCAATACAATCAAGGCTATGCTCCTAAGCAGCAGTATCCTGGAAATTACCACCAACCAATTGCACCACCTGGATTCGTACCATAGCAAGTCCCGCCAAACCAATCCCAAGAAGCTGACCTACGCGGCCTAATTCAGCAGATGATACAAACTCAAGCATCGGCTGCAATGGACAATGCAAAACGGTTCACGGAGATCAGCAATAAGATCGATTCTGGGTATAATGACCTGAATGCCAAGTATGATTCTCTCAACACTAAGTTGAGATACATAGAAGGACAGCACAACACCCAACCACCTCCAAAACTCAACCAGCTTCCAGGTAAAGCTGTTCAGAACCCAAAAGATTATGCCAATGCACAGGCAATATTTCTTGATGATGATGTTGACGACTACCTCACTAAGGACAACGATGTTCAAGATGGGGAGGATATGGATCACTATGGGATGAATGAGTACCAGTACTACATATCCGAGTATGAACCCGATCCTTCACCGGAGGGGGCTGATCGAGCTGATGATCGAGCACTGATTTGGGAATCGCAAACCAACGCACCACCAGAGGCTGAACTCGATGACATACCCAATGATGGAGATCGGCTGATACATCGGGTAGACGTTCAGATGACAGATCAACCTCAACTGCCTGCAGCTGAGGAAGGGGAATTAGAGGAAAGGTTCAGAGCTGCTCTTGACATCCAATTAGAGGCGCTTGCAGAGCGCATGTCCAAACGAAAAGCCCCACCTCCTAAGCTCTTGGCACCACACGAACTTCGAGAGGAAATCATCAAGGAGACAGCTCAGCTGGAGATTGAGGTAAAGGAAGTTGTCAAAGAGATTTGGAATGCAATTCTGAGGAGTGAAGTGTGTTTAGATCTTGAACTGCAAATTGAGGAGAAATTGGAGGATCCCGGCTCTTTCACCTTGCCATGTTCAATAGGCCTTAGGATTTTCAACAACTGCTTGTGCGATTTGGGAGCTTCAGTCAGCATCATACCACTTTCAGTTGCCAACAAGATGGGTTTCACCAGTTTTAAACCAAATAGTCTGTATTTGGTTATAGCTGAAAGAACAATCAGACACCCCATCTGTATCATGGAAACCCTGCCTCTCAGGATTGGAAGAGTGGAAGTTCCTACCGATTTCATGGTCCTTGGTATGGACAAGGAACCAGAAGATCCACTGATCCTAGGAAGACCATTCTTAGCAACAGTAGGAGCAGTAATAGATGTGAAGCAAGGGAAGATCAGAATCGAGCATGGAGAGTACTTCAAAATGGAATTTGGCATCAAGAAGGGAATTAAGAAGCCAACCATTGACGGTCAAGTATTTTTCCACCCAGACAAAACAAAGAAGAATCAAGCATCACAAAGAAGTCCATACTACATTTGCTGTGGAACCGAGACAAGACCAGAAAAATGGGTTGAATCAGCCTGCTACATTGGAGAGGATTCCAAAACCTCTCCCTCCTAAAAACCATGCTTGGAGAGCATGAAGAGTCAAGCTTAGTGACTTAAAACAAGCTCACTTGGGAGAAAGTCCCAAAGGTATTTTTTATTTTTTTTTTTAATTCCTTTTTATTTATTTTGTCTTATTTTAGGTTTTTACATATTTACATATATTAATAAAAAAAATATAAAAAAAAAGAAAAAAAAATGAAATTTTGGGGAACCCGAGGCTGTACCTGAATCCGTACCCGACGCGCCTGGTTGTGTTCCCACTCGAGTGGCGAGTGGAGTCCTAATTCCACAAAACCCTAGCCCACTCTCAGTGAAGCCCAAGTAGCCAACCCTCTCTATTTAAGGAGCCCCAACTCCACAACTTCATAAGTTTTCTCTAAACCCTAAAACACTTTGTCTTCCAAACTTCTTCTCTCTCCCTAGAAATCGAGTTTTTCAATCTTGGTGGACTAACCCTTTTAATCTTGGCTTAGTCTCTGTTTTTACTTTCAAGGATTCAACAATGGCTCCCAAGATGAAGACTTACCAAACGAAGGAGACAAGATCAACCTCCACTGCTGCTAGAACTGGAGGTGACAACATGGATGCTCGCGACTCCTAGGGAGGAGGAGACGCTTCACGTTCCTAACCGCTGAGTGGAAGTTTCCAATTCCCAACCCGATGCTCAACCCGATCCGTCATCCGAGCAGGCGCTCGAGCAACCTATCGTGCAGACCCTCGAGTTCGCTCACCAAGCCCGGTGGCAAGTGCTGTCCGCAGATCTCCTCGACGTAGGGACCTGTCTACGTCCGAGCGAACCGTCACCGACCCAATGGAGGAGAATCAGAGGAGATCCAAACCTCATGATTGAGGAGTAGAGCCGCAGTTGCAAGAGGGAAGAGACCGGCCTCTGAAAAGGCTGAAGAAGTGGCTGAGAGGGCGGCGGAAGAAGAAGATCGCGACATGGAGGGTGAGAGTCATGACCGCGAAGAGGAGCAGAGAGGACGCACCCATTTGGCATCGAGGAGGCTGAAGCAACGAGTGGTGGAGACTCCAGCCAAGCTCTTCAAGGTCCTCCGCAAGATGAGCTTTGTTGGGACCCGCTACCCCACCGTGAAACGATGAAGCAGTTGGGAATCACAAGAGATGTCGAGTTTCTTTTCGACATGTGCCATCTGGGCGAGATGATGCGAGCCAACCTCGAAGCCTATGAGGAGGAGATGGTTCACTTCCTTTCCACGCTGCAGTTACACTACTTTGAAGACCACCCGACCCTACTACCCGATGGGGGAATCGGGTTCATCACCTTCTCCGTGCGCAACAAGGAATACCGACTCACATTCAAGGAGATGGAGGATCTGTATGGATTCAAGGCTGGGAATGGAGAAAACATGGAAGTAAGCAAGGAAGAGATGAAATCCCTATGGCTGACAATAGGAGATAACCTTCCCTACAAGTCTACAAGCTCCAAATCTGCTCAAATAAGGAGACCTGTTTTGAGGTATTTTCACAAGTCCCTAGCCTTGATAAACAGGTTTTTACCCAGGGTATCAATTCCCTATGCAGTTGTAGTACAAAGGATTATCAATCAAAATGGTTGTCTATTGCTAGCAGGAAGGATATGATCAGAACATTACAAGTCAAGCCAAGCAATTAAAGGTTTTGATCTAACAATCCTAAAATAAATGAAAGACAAAAATATACACAAAGAAATCACTTTATGGAAACCCCTTTGACCTAGTTTCCCAGACCTGCCTGATGGTCTACTCGACGAGGTACACGAGGATAAGATCGGGTTATGTGACAACCCGTCCTGCGGACCCCACTAGCCCACCGCTAGCTGCGCGAACGGACCGTCCGTGGACCCTGCTAGCTCACTGCTAGCCGTCCCAACTGACCCCAAGCTGGCCCTGCAGGGCATCGATCCTAACCCCTCACCGGACAAATGGAACTATTCATCCAAATCCACCAGTAGGTTATTGGTGCGCCAGGCGTTCCTCGAACCCTGGTCCCCACCCTTTAACAACCTTCCCACAGGACAAGCTGTCACCAGGGTTTTGATAACGCCCGTATCCCAAAGAAAAATGGAAGAACCGATCAATTTATGTGAAATCATGAAATTGCCCGGTTTGGTTTAAGTTCACCCGGTTTAGAGCCGGTTTTGGGAAACCTAAGTGATGTATTTATAATGATATGGACGCCTCTTCTCTCTATTTGGTCGGGGCTGTTATTCAATACTTGTGTTGAGAGGAAGAAAGAGATAGAGAGAGAGGAGAGAGCCTGTTGTGGTGTGAAGGAGATTAAAGGAGAAGGAGCAGAATCGTTAGGCTTTGGGAAGAAACTTTCGATATATCAAATCGTTGTCAAAGGTAACGAAATTTGATAGAGTTATTCTAAAGCCTTTATTCGTCATTCTCCTTTTTACATAAGTGGATTTGGATTTAAACTTGATGAGTTATTGGCAGTTTCGTCAGATACATTTTCTCTTACGCGAATTGGGACTATCGGGGATTGTAACTGAGATCGTGGTCTCGTCTGGTTTCTGATCGGCACGACATTTTATTGAAAGCTTTGTGACGTCTAGACCTTGCTTTTCACCGGAGGGATTGGAAAGTTAACGGTTCATTTTGATTTCATGATCTCACTTGTGAGGTTGTTCTTTTCTGATTTTTCCGACAGTTTGTTTTCAATGTTTGTATGTTGTTGTGATTGGTTGTAGGAGCGAGTTTGGTTGTTCTTGGATATTGGAGAGCTTCTATTTTGGCTGTAGTTATTTTCGTGAATCACTTGTTAAGGTGAGTGCGTGATCATGAGCTTATCTGAGCGATTGGGTTGTATGACTTGTTTTGTGTGATGATATGTAGGTGTGGTGAATGTGTTATTGGTTGACTTGTGCAATGACTGGTTTGTTATGTTTTATTTGTGGTTGTACTCTCAAATTACTTGTGTGTATAGCTTGTAGATGGGAGGATCGCCTCACTGGGTATTTCTGGTAATACTCACGCATCTCAATTGTTGTTTGTGGTGCAGGTAATGAATGTGTAGCGTGGAACCATGGCAATGAGGAGGAGGATGATCAAGGGTCTCGGTTTTGTGATGTTGGTTTTTAGTGTTTGTGTTGATGGAACCTTGGATAGAGTTATGTTAGGTTGTTGGATAGAATGGTTAGGAATGTTACTACATTGATGATATGTTGGTTCTGTATTGTTGGTATGTTTCCGCTGTGCATGTTGGTTGTTGTTGGTTTATTGTTGAATTGTGGTTTGGTTGGTTTAATTAAGTAGTATGAGATGCTTAATTATATATTGTATTTATTTAAAAAAAAAACGGTCAGGTTGTTTCAGTTTGGTATCAGAGCCCTTACGGTTCTAGGATGGTTAAGTGGATGGTTTAGAGTGCTTAGGAATTTAATTGGGTGAATTATTTTCCTTTCTTTGATGTTTGTGAATGGTTGTTTTGTGATGGAAATTGATTATGAGTAGTTAGTCAATTTGAGTGAGTATGGAGTCCTAGTATCATCCTCTTCGAGCCTTCAAAGAGATTCCACGGTAAATGATTTTGTGTGTTGTTAGTTGTGTAGTGTTTTTAGCTTCTGTGCGGGAGGTGCAGTTGGCTATTGAAAGTTGTTGGAAAGTGGTGGATCACGCTGGTATCGGGAAATACCGTTGGCGGTGATTGGTGGGAGTGGATGTTTTGCAAATGAAGTTCTTTTGGATTTTTGACTTGTGTGTCATGTGGAAAGGAATTTGCACGTGACTTCTAAAATTGGAAAGTTTCCATAAATGGAAAGTTTTTCGGGAGGTAGAACTTGTCCATTTTTGGAAAAGGGTGCGGGGACATCCAAAGTGTTTGAGATGTTAGAGTGAGGCCTGGGGTGGCCATGACAGTGATGATATTCAGGAGAGATTATGGTGTTGTTAGGACATTAAGATGTTCTACGCGGATCAGGGGGTGGTCCGGTTGGAGAAATGCTTATAGATGTTATGACTGTTTACTAAAGGGACGGGGGGTCCTGAACAACTCATGAGGAGATGGGGGTTCTCCTGAGGGAACGAGGGGTTCCCTAGATACCGATAGCTCGAAGGACTGTGGTCTGAGGGTGGCAGAGGAGATGGGGGTTCTCATGAGGAGATGGGGGTTCTCCCGAGGACATGGGGTTCTCCTAGTACCGAGATCCCGAGGGTGAGACTCGAGGATGAGACGGTACTGCTCGAAGACGGGGGGTCTGAGAGTGAGATCGGTATGGCTTGAAGGTTGCGACCAAGAGCACATGAGTTTGGGGCAAAAGGGTCAAGGACGTGGGGATAAGCATGTAATTGAATCTGGATTAAGTAGATTGATGGGGGTGTAATCTCATATTTCCTATTGTAACTGGATGTGGATTTAGGAGATTGATGGGGGTTCAATCTCAGGTTTTCAGTTGATACCGGATACGGATCTCAGGGTTGATGGGGGTTCAATCTCGGGGAAGGAGTTTATGTGTGTTGACTGGGAGGGTCAGGTTTATGCTGGTCAGGTAGGGGCCCGAGGGTGTGGCCGGTGTGCTTACTAGTGTTGCTGGAGGTCCAGCGGGTACTGTGAGTGTGGCAACAGGTTTTGCTCGGACCGAGATGACCGTATTGCGGATTTACTAACAATGTTGTTGGAGAGGATTTAATAAAATAATTAGTTCTTATTGATTCTTGATGTGAAATGGATTAAGGGATTATGCAATTTTGGAATGGAAAATTTCTAAAAATAGGAAGTTACTAAATATGGAAAGTGTTTCGGGAGTTAGAGCTTTGCTATTTATGGAAAGTGTCGTTGCAAAAGGAAAATAGAAAGTTTCAAAAAAGGAAAGTTTTCTTAAATAGAAAGTTCCAGTAAAGGAAAGTTTTCATAAATAGAAGGTTCTATGAATTGTTATGACTTATCTATTTTTGGAAAGGGGATGTGAAATGCCTGTAGTGGCGAGAATGTTCAGAGGTTGACCTGAAAAGTGGTCATAGATGAGATGATCAGTTCTCATGGATTTTTGATTGGTGGTGTCACGGTGCTATGAGATATGCAGGTTCTAAAAATGGGAAGTTTTATGAATAGTTATGGCTGACCTATTTAAGGAAAGTAAGGTTGCAAACTAATAGAAAGTTCTATGAATAGTTAGAACTTGTCTATTTTTGGAAAGGGCCTGTGTAAACACCCGAATGGTTGAGATGTTTTAGAGTTGGCCTGAAGAGTGGTCATGGTGATGGTGATATTCCGGTGAGGGAATATGATGGTTGGTAGGACATTGCGATGTTTTATGTGAACCACAGGAGGTAGTTCCAGTCGGGAGATGCTTATAGACGTTAGGACTTGTTTGCTCATGAGGAGATGATTAGTTCCCCTGGGGTGATGATTAGTTCTCCTGAGGGGATGATTAGTTCCCCTGGTGCACCGCGGGCTTGACGGGTTGCGACCCTGAGAGCGGCAGAGGAGATGATTAGTTCTCCTAGGGGATGATTAGTTCCTCAGAGGGGATGAGTAGTTCCCCTGATACCGAGATCTCGAGGGTGACGATCCAAGAGTGAGACGGTATGGCTCAAAGACGACGGTCTGAGAGTGCAGGCGGTGCAGTTCAAAGGTTGCGACCTAAGAATGTATGAGTGAGAGAGCAAACGATGTCTAGAACGTGGTTATGAGCGTATTGACTGGATGTAGACCTTAGAGGTCGGGATTGATCTCGTGTTTTGGGTTGTCTTGACTAGTGGGGTCAGGGTTATGTGGACCGTTGGGTCATATGGATGTGTGGGCTGTTGCGACAGTTGCACAGAAAACCTTGACTGACGGTGTTCAGTCCGGTCGGGGAATGTGCGGGCCGTAGTGACGGTTGCGCGGAGGTCCTTGGTGGAGGGACGGTGTTGTCAGATTCGAGGATGAATCTTTTGTTAGAGGGGGAGAATTGTAACGCCCGTGACCCAAAGAAAAATGGAAGAACCGATCAATTTATGTAAAATCATGAAATTGCCTGGTTTGGTTGAAGTTCACCTGATTTAGAGCCGGTTTTGGAAAACCCTAAGTGATGTATTTATAATGATATGGACGCCTCTTCTCTCTATTTGGTCGTGGCTGTTATTCAATACTTGTGTTGAGAGGAAGAAAGAGATAGAGAGAGAGAGGAGAGAGTCTGTTGTGGTGTGAAGGAGATTAAAGGAGAAGGAGCAGAATCGTTATGGTTTGGGAAGAAACAGTTTCGATATATCAAATCGTTGTCAAAGGTAACAAAATTTGATAGAGTTATTTTCAAGCCTTTCGTCTTTATTCTCCTTTTTACAGAAGTGGATTTGGATTTAAACTTGATGAGTTATTGGCAGTTTCGTGAGATATGTTTTCTCATACGCGAATTGGGACCATCGGAGATTGTAACTGAGATCGTGGTCTCGTATGGTTTCTGATCGGCACGACATTTTATGGAAAGCTTTGTGACGTCTAGACCTTTCTATTCACCGGAGGGATTGGAAAGTTAACGGTTCATTTTGATTTAATGATCTCACTTGTGAGGTTGTTCTTTTCTGATTTTTCAGACAGTTTGTTTTCAATGTTTGTTTGTTGTTATGATTGGTTGTAGGAGCGAGTTTGGTTGTTCTTGGATATTGGAGAGCTTCTCTTTTGGCTGTAGTTATTTTCGTGAATCACTTGTTAAGGTGAGTGTGTGACCATGAGCTTATCTGAGCGATTGGGTTGTATGACTTGTTTTGTGTGATGATATGTAGGTGTGGTGAATGTGTTATTGGTTGACTTGTGCAATGACTGGTTTGTTATGTTTTATTTGTGGTTGTACTCTCAAATTGCTTGTGTGTATAGCTTGTAGATGGGAGGATCGCCTCACTGGGTATTTCTGGTAATACTCACGCATCGCAATTGTTGTTTGTGGTGCAGGTAATGAATGTGTAGCGTGGAACCATGGCAATGAGGAGGAGGATGATCTAGGGTCTCGGTTTTGTGATGTTGGTTTTTAGTGTTTGTGTTGATGGAACCTTGGATAGCGTTATGTTAGGTTGTTGGATAGAATGGTTAGGAATGTTACTGCATTGATGATGTTGGTTCTGTATTGTTGGTATGTTTCCGCTGTGCATGTTGGTTGTTGTTGGTTTATTGTTGAATTGTGGTTTGATTGGTTTAATTAAGTAGTATGAGATGCTTAATTATATATTGTATTTATTTAAAAAAAACAGTCAGGTTGTTTCAGTTTGGTATCAGAGCCCTTACGGTTCTAGGATGGTTAAGTGGATGGTTTAGAGTGCTTAGGAATTTAATTGGGTGAATTATTTTCCTTTCTTTGATGTTTGTGAATGGTTGTTTTGTGATGGAAATTGATTATGAGTAGTTCGTCAATTTGAGTGAGTATGGAGTCCTAGTATCATCCTCTTCGAGCCTTCAAAGAGATTCCACGGTAAGTGATTTTGTGTGTTGTTAGTTGTGTAGTGTTTTTAGCTTATGTGTGGGAGGTGCAGTTGGCTATTGAAAGTTGTTGGAAAGTGGTGGATCACGCTGGTATCGGGAAATACCGTTGGCGGTGATTGGTGGGAGTGGATGTTTTGCAAATGAAGTTCTTTTGGATTTTTGACTTGTGTGTCATGTGGAAAGGAATTTGCACGGGACTTCTAAAATTGGAAAGTTTCCATAAATGGAAAATTTCTAAAAATGGAAAGTTTTTCGGGAGGTAGAACTTGTCCATTTTTGGAAAAGGGTGCGGGGGACATCCAAAGTGTTTGAGATGTTAGAGTGAGGCCTGGGGGTGGCCATGACAGTGATGATATTCTGGGAGAGATTATGGTGTTGTTAGGACATTAAGATGTTCTACGCGGATCAGGGGGGGTGGTCCCGGTTGGAGAAATGCTTATAGATGTTATGACCTTTTGCTAAAGGGATGGGGGGTCCTGAACAACTCATGAGGAGATGGGTGTTCTCCTGAGGGAACGAGGGGTTCCCTAGATACTGATAGCTCGAAGGACTGCGGTCCTGAGGGTGGCAGAGGAGATGGGGGTTTTCCTGAGGAGATGGGGGTTCTGCTAGTACCGAGATCCCAAGGGTGAGACCCGAGGGTGAGACGGTACTGCTCGAAGACGGGGGGTCTGAGAGTGAGATCGGTATGGCTTGAAGGTTGCGACCTAAGAGCACATGAGTTGGGGGCAAAAGGGTCAAGGACGTGGGGATAAGCATGTAATTGAATGTGGATTAAGTAGATTGATGGGGGTGTAATCTCAGATTTCCTATTGTAACTAGATGTGGATTTAGGAGATTGATGGGGGTTCAATCTCAGGTATTCGGTTGAGACCGGATACGGACCTCAGGGTTGATGGGGGTTCAATCTCGGGGAAGGAGTTTATGTGTGTTGACTGGGAGGGTCAGGTTTATGTTGGTCAGCTAGGGGCCCGAGGGTGTGGCCGGTGTGCTTACTGGTGTTGCTGGAGGTCCAGCGGGTGCTGTGAGTGTGGCAACAGGTTTTGCTCAGACCGAGATGACCGTATTGCGGATTTACTGATAATGTTGTTGGAGAGGATTTAATAAGATGATTAGTTCTTATTGATTCTTGATGTGAAATGGATTATGCAATTTTGGAAATGGAAAATTTCTAAAATAGGAAGTTACTAAATATGGAAAGTGTTTCGGGAGTTAGAGCTTTGCTATTTATGGAAAGTGTCGTTGCAAAAGGAAAATAGAAAGTTCCAGAAAAGGAAAGTATCCTTAAATAGAAAGTTCCAGTAAAGGAAAGTTTCCATAAATAGAAGGTTCTATGAATTGTTATGACTTATCTATTTTTGGAAAGGGGATGTGAAATGCCTGGAGTGGCGGGAATGTTCAGAGGTTGACCTGAAAAGTGGTCACAGATGAGATGATCAGTTCTCATGAATTTTTGATTGGTGGTGTCACGGTGCTATGAGATATGCGGGTTCTAAAAATGGGAAGTTTTATGAATAGTTATGGCTTACCTATTTAAGGAAAGTGTGGTTGCAAACTAATAGAAAGTTCTATGAATAGTTAGAACTTGACTATTTTTGAAAATGGCGTGTGTAAACACCCGAATGGTTGAGATGTTTTAGAGTTGGCCTGAAGAGTGGTCATGGTGATGGTGATATTCCAGTGAGGGAATATGATGGTTGGTAGGACATTGTGATGTTTTACGTGAACCACGGGAGGTAGTTCCAGTCGGTAGATGCTTATAGACGTTAGGACTTGTTTGCTCATGAGGAGATGATTAGTTCTCCTGGGGAGATGATTAGTTCTTCTGAGGGGATGATTAGTTCCCCTGGTGCACCGCGGGCTTGACGGGTTGCGACCCTGAGAGCGGCAGAGGAGATGATTAGTTCTCCTAGGGGAAGATTAGTTCCCCAGAGGGGATGAGTAGTTCCCCTGATACCGAGATCTCGAGGGTGACGGTCCGAGAGTGAGACGGTATGGCTTGAAGACGACGGTCTGAGAGTGCAGGCGGTGCAGTTCGAAGGTTGCGACCTAAGAATGTATGAGTGAGAGAGCAAAGAATGTCTAGAACGTGGTTATGAGCGTATTGACTGGATGTAGACCTCGGAGGTCGGGATTGATCTCGTGTTTTGGGTTGTCCTGACTAGTGGGGTCAGGGTTATGTGGACCGTTGGGTCATACGGATGTGCGGGCTGTTGCGACAGTTGCACAGAAAACCTTGACTGACGGTGTTCAGTCCGGTCGGGTTTTCCTCAAAATAGTGCAGGTTCAAGGTCGATAGAGAGTGGACTGTCTCCTTCTCATAGGATTCAAGGTGGGCTTGCATCATATGGCCCAAGTAGCACATATAGAACAGAAACTCAACATCTCTAGCGATGCCCAACTGCTTCATGGTCTCACGGTGAGGGCATCGAGTGCCAACAAAGCTCATCTTCCGGAAAACTTTGAATTGCCGGAGCCTCCACCTCCTTCTGCTTCAGCCTCCGCGAGGCATGGCGTGTTCTCTCTCTCTGCTCCTCCTCTGCGTCTTGATCCTCTTCCTCAGCTGCTCTCTCAGCTAATCGCTCAGCTTTCTCTGAATCCGGTCTCTTCCCTCTTGCAACAAGAGCTCTGCACCTTGATCGAGAGGTTTGGATCTCCCCTTGCTCTTTTCCTCCAGCATCAGAATCGACCTCCATGGGGTCAGTAGCGGTTCTTTCGGACGTAGACAGGTCCCTACATCGAGGAGAGTGGTGAACAGCACTTGCCATTGGACTCGGTGAGCGGACTCGGGGGTCTACTCAATCGGTTGCTCGAGCACCGGATCGGGTTGGGGAGGCAAAACGTCCAGCCAGCGTTTGGGAATACGGAACGTTTCCTCTCCCTTGGGACTATTGAGGTTTGGCGGTATCAACTCCGGTTGAGGCAGCGGTGGAGGTTGATCTTCTTCCCTTCCTTTGGTACTTTTTCGCGATTGGCTCCATTGTCGAATCCTTGAGAGAAAAAGAGCTAAGCTTCGAGGTTAATTGGGTTAGTTCCCAAAGAAATCGAATAAAGCTTGAGATCGAGAGAATATAAAGTATGGAAGCTAAAGAAACTCTAGGGTTTAGAGACAACTTATCGGTGAAAATGAGGGAGAAGGGTTTCGAAACCCTTAAATAGAGTATGGTTTTGTTGGTGGGCTTCGCCGAGAGTGGGCTTGCTTTTGGAATTCAGACTCCACTCGCCACCCGAGCAGGGACACGATCAGGCGCGTCGAATACGGTGTCAGATGGCCCTCGGGTTCCCTAATTTCCTCTTTTCAACTTTTCCATTTTTTTTTTTTTTTTTTTTTTTTTTTTTTTTTTTGAAAATTCAAAAATAGAAAATAAGACAAAACAAAGAAATCAAAATTAAAGCAAAACAAAAGATACCTTTGGGACTTCTTCCCAAGTGAGCTTGTTTAAAGTCACTAAGCTTGACTCTTCATGCTCTTTAAGCATGGGATCCAGGTGGAAGAGGTTCTGGAATCCTCTCCACAATATCAGGATTGTTCAGCAGATTCTCCAGGTTTTGTCCAGGTTCCAAGGCAAATGTGGTGTTGACCTCTTCAAGATGTTGCACCTTCCTCTGTTTGGTCTTAGTAGAAAAAGCTTGACCATCAATGGTTGGCCTCTTAATCCCTTTCTTCACATCAAACTCCATCTTGAAATGCTCACCATGCTCTATTCTGATATTGCCTTGTTTTACCCCAATCACAGCACCAACTGTTGCCAAGAATGGTCTTCCTAGAATCAGTGGATCGTCTGGTTCTTTGTCCATATCAAGGATCATGAAGTCAATAGGTACTTCCACTCTTCCAATCCTGAGAGGCAGATTTTCCAGGATCCCAATCGGATGCCTGACCGTTCTATCGGCCAGTACCAAATATAGATTACTTGTTTTAAAGCTGGTGAATCCCATCTTGTTGGCTACCGACAGTGGCATAATGCTAACTGAAGCTCCAAGGTCGCACAAACAATTCTTGAAAATCCGAAGTCCTATCGAGCAGGGCAGAGTGAAGGAGCCAGGATCTTCTAGTTTTTCCTCAATTCGCAGCTCAGGATCTAAACACACTCAACTCCTGAGAATCTCAAAACAGCTTCCTTAACCTCATTCTCTAATCGAGCTGCTTCCTTGGCAGCTTCCTCCTTAAGTTCGTGTGGCGGCAAAAGCTTAGGTGGTGGAGCTTTACGCTTAGCCATTCGCTCTGCAAGCACCTCCAACTGGATGTCAAGTGCAGCATTGAACCTTTCCTCTAGCTCCCCTTATGCTGCTGCAGGTAGTTGAGGTTGATCTCTTTTCTCAACATCTACTTGATGCATCTTCCGATCACAATTATCGTGTTGGTCATCGAGTTCCACTTCGGGTTGTTCTTCAATTTGTGATTCTTGAACCAGTGCTCGATCAGTCTCCTCGGGTGAAGGCTCGGGTTCATACTCGGATATATAGTATTTGTCCTCATTTTTCATTGGGTGATCCATATCCTCCCCATCTTGATCATCACTGTACCCAGTGAGGTAATCCTCATAGTCATCATCAAGGAAGATAGCTTGGGAAGTGACATAATCCTTAGGGTTCTGAACAGCTTTCCCTGGGAGTTGGTTAATCTTTGGAGCTGGTTGGTTGTTGTGGTGGCCTTCGAGGTATCTACCCTTAGTGTTTAGCGATTCGTACTTGGCGTTCAGATCATTGTATCCTGAGTCGATCTTGTTGCTCATGTCTGCAAACCGTTTTGTGATGTCCATAGATGCTGAAACCTGTTCTGAGTCATTTGCTGAAGTAGGCCGCGTAACTCAGCTTCCTGTTATTGGTTCTTCTGGCCTTGATGATGTTGGAATCCAGGTGGTTGGTTGTAGTTGCCAGAGTACTGCTGCTTAGGTGCATATCCTTGATTGTACTGGACAAAAGGTTTCTGCTGGACCTGGTTCCCTTGAACTGCATATGGGTAAGTTTGGTCCTGAGGGTTGGCAACATTCGGGTTCCGATAGGATAGATTCGGATTCGGCTTGTAGTTGTAGTACCCTTTGTTGTAACCTCCCTTGTTTTTGATGTTGTTGACATCCTCTATCTGTATAGTATCCCCATCTTGTTGTAGAAACTACTCTTCCTCTGATATTGCATGAACATGCTGCTGCTGCTGGTTGAGTAGTTTATCAAGCTTGTCATTGAGGGCTTTCATGTCCCTCTTGTACTTCGCATCTTCCTCTCCTGTAGATCGCACAGTGCGATCGTACTCCTCATTATAGTTCCCATCAGATTGAGCAAAGTTCTCCACTAGGTCCCAACCTTCATCAACATCCTTGTTGAGGAAGTTACCATTACTTGCGGTGTCCAGCAACATCCATATCTTGGGGATCACTCCTCTGTAAAGTGTACTGAGCAATGAAGCATTGCTGAAGCCATGGTGTGGACATCGGGTAGTGTATCTTTTGAAACGTTCCCAAGCTTCACTGAACATTTCATTGTTCTTCTGAACAAAGCTGGAAATGTCATTTCTCAGCCTTGCGGTTCTGGAGTTGGAGAAGAATTTGGCCAGGAATGCCTTCTTGCACGCTTCCCAAGTGGGGATGGACTCCTTGGGGAGTGATTTCTCCCAGATGTGTGCTTTGTCTCCCAAAGAGAATGGGAAAAGCCTGAGCTTGAATCCATCTTCACTGACTTCATTGATCTTAGTGAGGCTACAGAGCCTGTCAAATTCATCCAGATGATCCAATGGGTCCTCCATTGGCAATCCATGAAACTTATTACTCTGTATCATCTAGATGAGACTACTCTTGAGCTCAAAATTGTCGTTCTACACAGCAGGTGGCACAATGCCAGTCCGTTGAGTGTGAGTAGATGGAGCATCTCCTGCTCCTATGTTGGTCCGCGCTTGAGGAGCAGGTGGACCGTTTTGATTGTTCATTGTCTCCTTAATGATTGCTGGTTCCTGTTGAATATGTTGTTGTCTGAGTAGCCTTAGTCTATCGATGTTGTCGATGAAATGACTCAGGTTCTGGCTACCTCTAGATCGTGTTTGCATGCACAGGTAGGTGTCCGAGTGTGTACACGAGGGTCTACCCGATCCAAGTGATCGAGTGATGGGTTGGGTGGGTGCTCGGGTTGTACCTGAGATTCAAAACAAACAAAGCGAAAGCAAACAAGTCAGGTTCCAAACCAATATAAACAAAAGAACTTGATCTAGCAAGTGCTGAAATCCTAAACATAGCAAAAGAAATACAAGCAAATGGCAACGGCACCAAATTGATTAACAAGTTTTTACCCAGGGTATCAATTCCCTACGCAGTTGTAGTACAAAGGGTTCTCAATCCAAATAATTGTCTATTGCTAGCAGGAAGGATATGATCAGAACATTACAAGTCAAGCCAAGCAATTAACGGTTTTAATCTAACAATCCTAAAATAAATGAAAGACAAAAATATAAACAAAGAAACCACATGACCTAAGCACTCGATGCAAGCAATCGAGTACAGGATCGGGTGGGGAGATCGAGTAAGCAAATGGGATATGAACAGCTCGAGGTATTACTCGATATAGGTTATCGTGTGCCTGATCGGGTAAGTGATCGAGTAATGAAAGAAAATGCAAACAACTAAAATACGAAAGCTTCTAAGGATGGGGTAATCGAATCCTAAGTATTCTTGACCAGTACAGATGCCTTACATGCCTCAAGCAAATATTCCTAGACAATGAATCTCTAAAACTTTGTTACCACACTCTCGCACTAGCAACAATCAAACCTGCTCACTTCTCTACCCAACTCTCGTTGGAGAAACATGACCAAGCAGGCATTAAGATCCGATTCATTATTGTCTGTAAACCCTAACTCATCTAATCTCTTACTCAGAGCGAGTGAACCTCTAAAATTGGTTGATTCAAGCATCTCATCTGCACCTCTCGGTGGTAAAACACCCTAAATCTAATCTCAACCTCTCGGTCTGTTGACAGCATTAAGAACACCAACCTAGAAGGAAATCTATCAAACATATACAATCAAACTAAGGCATCCTAATCAAGAACACAAAATCATCTATCCCATCCCTTGAAACTTTGCTACAGTACTCGGCCATAATAACAAGAAACAAAACAACAAATAAGAATGAAAATTGCATTATAACAAACGGTAGAGTAGAGTAGAAAGAGTACAAGATAGAAATCTAAAAGAAATGATAAAAACTATGAAAGAAAATGTAAAACAAAAAAGAAAAGTGTTTGAGTCGCTCAGTTCTCTCACAAAGCTCTCGCTCTCTAGTTTGAGGGTCTGCGCCGTTCTTGTTTGCGAGCTAGGAGAGGAGAGGTTTATATATGGAAACCCCTTTGACCTAGTTTCCCAGACCTGCCCGATGGTCTACTCGACGGGGTACACGAGGATGAGATCGGGTTACACCTCGGATAGATCTTCGGGTGTTCTTCTTGCTCTTGGATCTTTCTCGATCGTGTTGGGGTTCGGACTTGTTCTTCCAGCTCGATGGCTCCTTCGGGTACATGCTCGGATTTGTCCTTGTTTTTTCCCATTTTAGGCTCTATAGCACCTGTTTTCATCCAAAACATGCAAATGCAAAAATACAACACCCTAAATGGTCGAAAAGTGAATTCCTACAGTTAATGACCTAAAAATGCTAAGTTAGAGGTATGAACAATGAAAAATATGGACAAAAAAGGATGCTAAAAACATGTAAATTAGAGAGTTATCAAGCCTGCACTCTATTTGCTAGGAAGGAAACTATGAATGTGAATGATCATGAGCTCCAACTGCTAGACATTGCCTTGTGTGGAGTATTAGATAATGCTAGGGATGGCAGACCGCTAGTAGGAGATGTTGCGGATACAAGTTTGGTCTTTGTCTTGCTTGATCAGTTCTTGTATCTGAAATCTTGGGCAATGAAAACCGAGAGGGGAGAGGAGCTGGAGAGATCTCCATAGGAGGATTGGTCACACCAATTTTGGTAGCTTGCGATGTGCCCCTAAAGGGAGTGGTACATGAGCCGAGATGGCTAGACATCGACTACCTTACATTGGCGAGATTCTTGGCCTATGAGAGGTCAAATGATAGGTTGCTCTTCAAGTTTGTTCATCCAGCAGTCGGAGCTACTCAAATGATTCTGCCTAACGTCGTGTGGACAAAAATCCGGCTAGGGGAGAACATAGACTTCATGCCACCATTGAAGGAGTTGTACAACCCTGAGGGGAATCTGAAGCTGAAGAGAGAGAGCCAACATGGCAAGGACAGGGAGACAACTCGGAAGACTATGATTTTTAGGAGTATGTTTACTCTCGAAAGCAACCAGTTGGGGTGAGAGAAGCTCACAAGAGAATCGGATGGTTGAAGAGGATGAACAAGTTCCTAGCTAAGAATGTGAGGGACCTCACCGACACAGTGAAGGTGATGGGAGGACATATCAGGGAGTTGCAAGACAAGGCAAGCTGTGCCTCAGCTCCCACTTCAACTTATGCACCCACATGGATGGGTAGTAGCAGACCATTAGGAGGAATCCGAGGATTAGAACCTCCAGAGCCTCACAGAGCGTCATCTTACGAGCCCCAAACAGAGGAGGGTGTCACAAAACCGGATAGATCGCGGAGAAGCCACTCAGATGCCAATCCGACACCTCACCCGATGGGGTACACAATCTCTTACCCAATGCCACCATCGAGCACACATTCGGGTGACCACTCGGGTCCTTTCCCTCCGACATATCAAATGCCATATCTGATGTTGTACGCGATGCACCCTGCGAGTGGCTACACGGGTGACCATTCCAGACCTCTCCCACCATACCCGTCGTACTACCTGATGCCCTACCCGATGAGCTACGCGATGCCTTACCCGATCAACCCCTCGAATGCTGGTCCTAGCAAGTCGTCCGTGCACATAACCGAGCTCTCTGATGAGCAAATCCCGGCGCCTGCTGAAGCCGGTGACGATCCTGGGTACACGTTGGCGAGCATGAAGGCTGCCCACAACCTCCTTCTCCACCAACCCATGAGGTACTATTTTCATCCAAACCATTGTTTATACCATTGCATTTTATTTTGTTTCATTTTGTGTGATTCTCATACTTCTTTTTCAGACTTTTATCTACACAAGGGACTGTGTAATTTAAGTTTGGGGGAGAGTCTGAGAATGTATATAACATTGTGTTTTATTTTCTTATTTTCTTATTTCAAATTTAAACATTCTAGGTTTATTCATTTGAGTCTGCATCTATATGCACAAAAAACCCAAAAAAATTTTGAAAGATTTTAAATACAAAAAAAAAAAAATGTTCATATAGTTGCATTTACATATTAGGATTGAGTCTAGATTGCTTCATATAGGATTGTTGCATATGCATTTTAGGGGATTAAAACCACCTTGTTTAAAGTTAAACCTTAGGATTGAAGTTATAGCCCTTAATCACAGTTCATTGTTGCTAGATCAATCTTTTGGAAAAAAAAATGAAAAAATCTTTGTTTAAAACTTTGTTTCTTTTGAAAGCTTCCTCCACTTACTCGAACATTGCATCATCTCTGTATTATTGGACTTAACCTGAACTTAAATTATCTTACTTATGGAATTTGAATGCTTGCTCATGGTAACTCTAAACTCGGGTTAACACTCCATTTTTGCCAATCTTTTCGTTTAACCCGATTTGTTTTTCCCTACCCTTGAACCCAAACCTTTCTTTCAAACCTTGTTGTGAATTGTTTAGTGAGGCCTTTTCATTGTGCTATAGGTTGTGAAACCTTTAGAGTATTGAGAATGACAAAGAACTGGCTAATAGAATCGGTTTTCAAAGATAGGTGGTTAGCATGATTATTTGGGGTTGGGTTGAGGAATAAAAGAGAAATTAAAGAAGAAAGTCCCTAAGGTTCGGTTCAATTATCTCTAAGTCTCTAAGTAAAGAAAAAAAGAGAAAAGATCTTGCTATAGTCTCCTAGAAAAAAAAGTAATAATAATAATATAGGAATATTATTAGGAGTATTGCAAAGAAAGAAAAAAACAAAAAAAAAAACAAAGAGCTAGAGGTTTAAAGCCTTACCCTTGAAACCGATTGAGCTTAATTCACTTCCCATTTGCAAGAATTCGCCAAACACTTTAATGAATGTGAAAGAGATATTCTTTGGAATTGCAAGTCTTTACTGTTAGTTGGAGGATGAAATAGATCGATGCATGGTGATAAGCATAGAAAAATATTTGTAAGTATGTTGATTGATCTTAGCACCGTTAAACTATCTTTAAGGACTATGGCTTGAACCCTTCGCTTAGCATAAAAAGGTTATGAGTCCCCATTTTTTAACCCTCATCCTCATACTTCCTTGCTAGAGGACTAGCAAGAGTTAAGTTTGGGGGTGTGATAACTCTCTAATTTACATGTTTTAGATACCCTTTTTTGTCCATATTTTGCATTATATATACCCTAACCTTAGCATTTTTAGGTCATTAACTGTAGGAATTCGCTTTTAGGCCATTTTGGCTGTTTCATTCTTGCATTTGTGCATATTGGATGAAAACAGGTACTTTAGAGCCTAAAATGGGGGAACACAAGGTCAAATACGAGCATATACCCGAAGGAGCTATTGAGCAGGAAGAAAAGTTTGAACCTCAACCCAATCGAAGGAGATCCAAGAGCAGGAAGAACAACCCGAAGAACAACCCGACCATGTCCTCGTGCACCGCATCGAGCAGGCCCTCGGGCAGGACTGGGCAGCTAGGTTAAAAGGGTTTCCATATATAAACCCCCCCCCTCTTCGTCCTTTCGCCCTAGCACACTGCAGACAATCAGAACAGAGAGTGAGAGCTTCTGAGCGAGAGACTGAGCGATTCAAACTCTTTTTCCGCTTTGTTAGGATTTGTTTTTCATTTCTTTTGCTATTCTTTTTAGTTTTCGATTATGTACTCTTCTACTTTTATTCTATTTTCAATACAATGCAATTTTTGTTTATTTGTGTTTTTATGTTTTCTGCAATGAGATCTGAGTAATGAAACAACGTTTCTAGGGATGGGATATACAAATATGTGCTCTTGATCGGTTAGGATGTCTTAGCTTGATTGTTTATGTTATATAAATTCCTTTCTAGATTGGTGTTCTTAATGCTATTTTCAGACCGAGAGGTTGAGATTAGATCTAGGGTGTTTTGCCATCGAGAGATGTAGTCAAAATGCTTTAATCAATCAATGCTAGAGATTTACTCTTCACTTTTCTGCCCAAATCCATACCCAATACCCAAAATCGAGTTCTCACCTAATCCTACTAGTCCGGATAACGCGAACTAGAACTACATAGGATCCTACTCTTGTTGGTTAGAACCTAACACTTTCTAACAAGCTCAACTCGGAAACGGCATGACACTCAAGAATACAATTGACTTGAAAGAACATTTGGTTAAGAGTGTCGGGAACTGTTCCAGAGATGGGAATCAGCTACTTGGGCTGACAAGGGTGGTAAAAATGTGAAAAACAATCCAAGTATGTATATGGTATCCATGAGTTTGACTTCAATGCATAACAAGATAATTGCAAGTCAGGATTAGGTTCAGATAGATAGGGAATGACGTTAATTCAAAACATGCTTAATCAAGATTAGAGTGCAATTTTGAGAATTCCAAACCTGGTTCAGTCTTACATTTCAAGTTCAATCAACAAGCATCAAAGAACTAATAACAAGGGCCTTGATCCTATACTATTGAATCCAGCATGCTAACAAGAATACAATCATCATCAACCCCTATGCTAAATGCAACAACCCTATATGAATAACACTAGACTCAAAATTGTGGAATCAAACTACATGAACACTCTGTTTTGTGAAAATTTTCGAAATTCTTTCAAAATTTGTTTGGTTTTTCTTTGCAAATAATGAATGCAGCCTCAAACATGATATGATACTAAAATTTGAAATAAGAATCATAAAAAACAACATCAGATACATCATCTCAAACCCTCCCCAAACTTAAATTACACAGTCTCTTTTGTAAGAAAAATTTGCAGAAGGATTTACGAATCACAGTACAAAAAATGCATGAATGAAATGGTATATACAAAGGAATGGTAGGATTACCTCAGTAGTAGAAGAAGGAGTCGGAGCTCGCCCAAGGAGTCGGTGCGTGAAACTCACTCTGTCCCTCACCTTGTTCTGGATTCGCAAGAGTGACCTCAGCTGGTTGGTCGACTTGCTGCTCAACCGCTTGTGTGTTCTGATACATGTTTGACTGCTCGTCACACTGCATGTCATCGACTCTGGACTCACCATGGTCCGATACCAACACAACAACCTCCGTAGGCTGATAATCGCTTTGATGTTCGATCTGTTGCTCAACCCTGTGCATGCCCTGATAAGCACCCTAGGCTTCATCCCGCTGCTCAATCTTAACCCCTTGCTTATCTTGAGCTGCATAATGACGCGCTGACCGATGACTTGAGTAGGCTCTAGAACCTCACAAACCTCGTCTCCGTCTCTCCCTAGACTCATGTGACGAGTGGCGTGAAGGAGTGGGTGAAGGCTGATGCTACCGGGACACATATGAAGATTTGCGAGCTCGGGAATGGACCGGAGAGGGTGTTCGTTGGCAAGTTCGCTCAAGGCTCGCGGAGGCACGTCCTGGCATTGGTCTGGTGTCCTCGGGGATAGATCTAGGGACAACGGTAGTGGAAGTCGAGCAGCTGAACTTACACATGAAGTTCGTGAAAGTCTTGGTGAAGCTGTTGAGTGCCTTGTCTCTTGCCTTTCCCCATCGCTGAAGCTTGTTGAGGTGTTCATGAGCTGCCCTGACCCCCTTCACCATTCTTGGTTCTGAGTACTCCTCGAAGTGGAACTACTCTCGGCGGTACTCCTCCGTGTCCTCCTCCATTGGATTGGTCCTCGCTTCTGCCCCTTCTACTCGCTGCACCTCATCCTCAGACTCGTACAGAGTGTCTGTGGGAGGGATGAACTCAATCAACATGTTCACCTCCTAGGATTGTAGTCAACTTGACAAAAGGGAGGAGTAATCTCGAGGGACCGACCTCAGGATGCACAAATTTGTAAAGCAGTTGTCCTTGCCTCAAACCCCACTCCAGAGTACGTAACTGCCGCAAGTTGTTTACGTCGATCCAGCGTGGTGGGTATGACTCGGATAGTAGTGGAACACCAGCAGCCTCAAGAAACCAGGTCATCACGCCGCCCATGCACATCACTCCTCGAGAGTGGTTGTTGTTGAGTCTCGAGACCCAAGACTTGTACGAAATTATGTAGTTGAGGAAGTAGAGCGAGACGGAAGTGTTGGACGTGTCACCTTGCAGCTCGGTGGCATCCATTGCCGTGAACGAGAGTCCCTTAAGCGCTAGATTAATCATCTCAAGCTCACAGTTGGTGATGTATATATCCCTAAATCTCCTTAGCGTAAAATGCATTGGCCACCACCTTTTGGAAGTAACGCAACACTGGGCTTCTCAGGTACATCGCTTTCGTCTTCGATGAATTGAATGTGGGCATGCTTCCAATTGTTGCCCAGAGTGTGGATACTTCATTCCTGTCAAACTGCAGCGTAGTCCCCGTTCCGCTGAGAAATCCAAATATCTCTTCGACGGTCCTGAAGGTAAGAGTGTAGAACTGGCCGTGAACGCGGAAAGTAATGTAGCCCAGACCTCCATCAGACATCATGCCTGGCTCATCCACATACAAGTGCATCTCTAGAGTAGAGAGGAACTGGATTGTCTCCTCCCTGTATCCATTCTTGGGGGTGTTCATGATTCTCTCCAGATGGCACCACCAAAATAGACACTGAACATCCTCCGCAATCCCGAGTTGCTCCATCGTCTCAACATGAGGGTTCCATTGAACTCCAACTGTTGAAACAGCTCGTAGTACTCCTTAGGAGTCAGTTTCGTCTTAGATGCTTTCCTTCTTAAATATTTCCTAGGCGCCTGTCCTGAGCAAAACTCATGTTCCTCCTATTCGTAATCACTGCCCTCCTCTCTTGAGTTAGAAGCTTATGCCGGTCTCTTCCCGCGACTCTTGCTCTTGGTAAGCGGTTTGGCTGGTTTGCTTGATCTCGCTGCTTGTCTGGAACCGTCAACAGCTTCTTCCACTATGTTCTTCATTTCTAAGAAACGCTTCGCCATAGACTTAGGCGATGAGCGTTCTCCAGCCTTACAACCATATGCATCTCTCATTTCATCGATAAATTCAGTGCTTTTTCTACTTCTCTGAGACATGTACAACTCAAAGCTAAGAGTTAATAGATTAGTGAACAAATAATAAGAGCAATAATCGAATGTGAAATTTGTAGTGATAAGAAATGTTTGTTACAAAGCGTGGTCGAAATGTCGGGACTGAACCGGATCGAGTGGAGGTGGAACTATTCGACTCGAGTGAGAGAGAATCACCGGTGGTCGAGTTGAGTGGATGTTGGCTCGACGGACGCAGCTTTGTCGATCGAGTCGTCGGTTGGGACGACGAGAATAGCGGGTCCAGTGACAGAGTGTGAATCCACTCCGGTCAAGTTGTGTTAGCGTGGCTCAAGCCTGGCGAATCCATAGGATCGAGTGGTCGTGGTCTAGAGGAACGGTTCAAATCGTAATACTTTCTCAGCATACTCTCGAACACTTTGTTCATGAAATGAGTTCCACCATCACTGATTACTGCTCTATGTATCCCATACCTTGGAAATATTATACTCTTGAACAGCTTCAGAACGACCTTGTGATCATTGGTAGGACTGGCAATGGCTTCTACCCACTTAGAAACGTAATCAACTGCCACCAGAATATAGGCATTACCATTTGATGGAGGGTTGAAAGGTCCCATGAAGTCTATATCCCAAACATCAAATATCTCTACTTCCAGGATCGGATTCTAGGCATCTTGTTCCTCCTTGTGATGTTGCCCATCCTCTGACAAGCATCACACTTGGTGATGAAACTGTGAGCGTCTTTGAACAAGGTTGGCCACCAGAGACCTGCTTGAAGAACCTTCTGAGCTGTCTTGAATGTGGCAAAGTGACCTCCATAGGTGGAGCCTTGACAGTGCTCAAGCACTCCCTGCACTTCCCCTTCTGCTATGCATCTTCTGAACAGACCGTCAGAACCTCTTTTGTACAGATAGGGTTCATCCCTGAAGTAGTGGTTGACCTCTTTGAAAAACTTTTTCTTCTTGTATGGATCCATGTCATCAAAAACTTCTCCACAAACCTTGTAATTCATAAAATCATCATACCATGGTGCAGTGTTTGAAGTGATCACCATACAATTAAGTCTGAGGTTTTCGACCTCTGTGTCATGCATCTGCTCACAAACATGGGCGACCAGAAGTTGTTCCTTAGACATTGAATCATCTATGGGAACAGCATCTTCAATCCTCATTCTTAACAAGTGGTCCGCAACTCCGTTTACTATGCCTTTCTTGTCAACAATCTCCATGTCAAACTCCTGAAGAAGCAGAATCCATCTCAACAGTCTTGGCTTGGTATCCTTCTTCGAGTAGATGAGTCTCAGAGCAGCATGGTCGGTATACACTATGACCTTCGAACCCACAAGGTAACTCTTAAATTTTTTGAATGCAAACACAACTGCTAGGAGTTCCTTCTCTATGGTTGCATACCTTCCTTGAGTCTCGTCCAAGGTGCGACTTGCGTAGTAGATGACATGAAGCTTCTTATCAATTCACTGTCCTAGAACTGCTCCAACTGCAAAGTATGAAGCATCACACATAATCTCAAATGGGTGATCCCAATTCGGAGCTTGTACTATGGGTACCGAAACCAAGGCCTCCTTAATCTTGCTGAAAGCTTCCAGACATGCTGCATCAAATTCGAACTCAACCTCCTTGCACAGCAACCTTGTTAATGGTCTTGCAATTTTTGAGAAGTCTTTGATGAATCTTCTGTAAAACTCAGCATGTCCGAAAAAACTTCTGATTTCCTTCACTGCCTTAGGTGGTTGAAGCTGAACCATGACCTCAATCTTTGCTTTGTCAACCTCAATTCCTTTCTCAGAGATCTTGTGTCCTAGAAAGATCCCTTCTTCAACCATGAAGTGGCACTTCTCCCAGTTCAGGACCATGTTTGTCTCCTCACATCTTGATAATACCCTGCACATATTCAACAAACAGGAGGAGAAAGTGGAACCGTATATAGAGAAGTCGTTCATAAACACTTCCACTGACTCCTCATTCAAATTCGAGAAAATTGATGTCATGCACCTTTGAAAGGTAGCAGGAGCATTACACAAACCAAATGGCATACGTCTGTAGGCAAAAGTGCCATAAGAACAAGTAATAGTTGTTTTTTCCTGATCATTTTGGTGGATAGGGATTTGGAAGAATCTACTATACCCATCAAGGAAACAGTAGTAGGGATGACTAGCTAATCTTTCCAACATTTGATCAATGAATGGCAGAGGAAAATGATCTTTTCTAGATACACCATTCAACTTCCTATAATCAATGCACATCCTATGTCCTGTGATGGTCCTAGTTGGGATTAACTCATTTTTTTGTTTTTGATTACGGTTATTTCTCCCTTCTTAGGTACACAGTGCACTGGAGATACCCAAGTACTATCAGAGATAGGATAGATAACTCCAGCATCAAGCAATTATAGGATTTCTTTTTTTACCACTTCTTTCAGATTATGATTCAATCTTCTTTGGGGTTCAATACTAGCATAAGATTCATTTTTCAAGATTGATTCTATGCATGCAAAGGTTAGGCGAAATACCCTTGATATCATCTAATGAATACCTTGTAGCCTTTCTATACTTCTTAAGCTCAATTACTAGCAACCCCAATTCATCATCACTCAACCTAGAATTCACTATGACAGGATAAGTAGAATTGGTTCCCAGAAAAACGTAACTGAGTCATGAAGGGAGAGTTTTAAGTTCTACCTTGGGAGCTTTCAGTTCTGACCAGTCGTCAGCATGGGAGTCTAGAGCGATCACGGTCGAGTGGAAGGGGTGCGGCTCGAGCGGTGTCTCGAGCGATGACTCGAGTCGGGTCTTGACGTCACTCGAGTGGGTTATCTCACGTTCTGAAGTCTCTGCCTCAACTGCACATACCTCCCCTCCTGTCTTAGGTAATTTCTCAAACTCTTCTGGTCCATCTGTTTCTCTAATCAAGAAAATGCTTGTAACAACTGGTCTCCGCATGCAGGAACCCTTATTCTCCATCCTTGGTCAAAGCAGTCTTGAGATGGTCCTCCTCAGCTAATTCCTCCAGTAACTAGTCATCCAACTGATCCATCTCTTCAATATAGAAGACTTGTCCTCCTATTGTTGGTTTCATCAAGATATTCTTTATGTCAAACTTCATAGTGAAGTCATCGCCCAGATTAAGATCAATCTTGCCATTTCTGACATCAATGATGGCTCCAGCAGTCGCTAGGAATGGTCTTCCTAGTATCAGAGGATCTTTTGGTTCTTCATCCATCTCCAGAACTGTTAACAGGATTTTCACACAGGGTATCAATTCCCTATGTAGTTGTAGTACAAAGGGTTATCAATCCAAATTGTTGTTATGCTAGCAGATAAGATATGATCAGAAACAAGCAAGTCAAGCCAAGCAATAATTGGGGTTTAATCTAATAATCCTAAAATAAGCAAAAGTAAAAAAAAAAGAGCAAGAACCACACGACCTAAGCACTCGATGCAAGCATTCGAGTACAGGATCGGGTGGGGTGATCGGATCAAGTAGTCAAGGCTTAACAGCTCGAAGGTATACACAAAGCTTGTAATCGAGTACCAGTTTGGGTAAGGGGTCGAGTTATAAAATATAACTAAACAATCAAGATAAGAAAGCTCCTAACGATGGGGTAATTGACTCATAAGTGTTTCTGACCAATGTGGGATGTCCTACATGCCTCAAGCAAATATTCCCTAGACAACGAATCTCTTAAATCTTGCTAAAACACTCTCGTGATAGAAACAATCAACCTTGGTCACTCCCCTACCCAACTCTCATTATTGGCAATAAACTCTTTACACATCTAATCTCTTAGGCTAAGTGAGTAAATCTCTAGCATTGATTGATTCAAGCATTTCAACAACATCTCTCGATGGTAAAACACCCTAAATCTAATCTCAACCTCTCAGTCTGAAAATAGCATTAAAAACACCAATCTAGAAAGGAATTTATATAACATAAACAATCAAGCTAAGACATCATAACCGATCAAGAACACATATTTGTCTATCCATCCCTAGAAACTTTGTTTCACTACTCATATCTCAGAGTAGAAAGCACAAAAACACAAATCAATGAAAATTGCATTGTATTGAAAATAAGATAAAAGTAGTAGAGTGCAGAATCAAAATCTAGAAAGAAATGCAAAAGAAATAAAAACGAATCCTAACAAAGTGGAAAAAGTGTTTGAGTCGCTCAGAATCTCTCTCAGAAGCTCTCGCTCTCTGTTCTGAGTGTATGCGGCGTGCTTGGGCGAGAGGAAGAAGAAGGGGTTTATATATAGAAACCCATTTAACCTAGCTGCTCAGTTCTGCCTGAGGGTCAGCTCGATGCGGTGCACGAGGATCAAGTCGGGTAGTTCCTTGGGTATGTCTTCGGGTTATTCTTCCTGCTCTTAGATCCTCTTTGATCGGGTTAAGGTTCAGACTGTTCTTCTTGCAGAATAGCTTCTTCGTGTACATGCTCGGGTTTGAACTTGTTTTCCCCATTTTAGGCTCTAAAGCACCTGTTTTCATCCAAACTGCACAAATGCAAGAATGCAGCACCCTAAATGGCATAAATGCAAATTTCTAAAGTTAAGGACCTAAAAATGCTAAGATTAGGGTATATATAATGCAAAATATGGACAAAAAAGGGTGTCTAAAACATGTGCATTAGAGAGTTATCACACCCCCAAACTTAAATCTTGTTAGCCCTCTAGCAAGAAAATAGGAGAATGAGGTTTAAAAATGGGGACTCATAACCTTTTTCAGCTAAGCGAAGGATTCAAGCTATAGTCCTTAAAGATAGTTTAATGGTGCTAAGATCAATCAACATACTTACAAATATTTTTCTATGCTTATCACCATGCATCGATCTAGTTCATCCTCCAACTAACAGTAAAGACTTGCAATTCCAAAGAACATCTCTTTCACATTCATTAAAGTGTTTGGTGAATTCTTGCAAATGGGAAGTGAATTAAGCTAAATCGGTTTCAAGGGTAAGGCTTTTTGGTAGGTGGGTTTCAAACAATATCTTTGGGTGGCTTACTATCAAAAGAAGGAATCCTAGACAGTTGTGAAAACTATCTAAGATTGAGAATAATTAGGGCATACAAAACTTAACTCTTGATAATCTACCCTTTTGTCATTCATTTTTTTACAATCTCTAAGGTTTTAACTTTAAACATCAAGCTCTCTTTTACAAAAAAAAATTCTTTTCTTATTGTGCTAAACTCCCATTTTTTGTTTTTTTTTCCTAGAGGCTATAGCAAGATCTTTCCCTTTTTTTGTTTACTTAGAGACTTAGAGCTAATTAAACTCAACTTTAGGGACTCTCTTATTTAGTTTCTATTTTATTCCTCAACCCAATCCCAAATAACCGTGCTAACCACCAATCTTTCAAAACCGATTCTATTAGCTAGTCCAAATGATTCTAAACTTAGCTAAAACAAGAGCCAGTTATTTGTCATTCTCAATACTCTCAAGGTTTCACAACCTATAGCACAATGAAAAGGTCTCACTCAACAATTCACAACAAGACTTGAAAGAAAGGTTTGGGTTCAAGGGTAGGGAAAACAATTCGGGTTAAACGAAAAGATTGGGAAAAATGGAGTGTTAACCCGAGTTTAGAGTTACCATGAGAAAACATTCAAATTCCATAAGCAAGATAATTTAAGTTCAGGTCAAGTCCAATAATATAGAGATGATGCAATGTTCAAGCAAGTTTCACACAAGTGGAGGAAGCTTTCAAAAGACACAAGGTTTTAAACAAAGATTTTTCATTTTTTCCAAAGATTGATCTAGCAACAATGAACTGTGATTAAGGGCTATAGCTTCAATCCTAAGGTTTGACTTTAAACAAGGTGGTTTTAATCATTGTCCCCTAAAATGCATATGCAACAATCCTATATGAAGCAGTCTAGACTCAATCCTAATATGTAAATGCAACTACATGAAAACTCTTTTTTTATTTAGAAATTTTTTTTTTTGGGTTTTTTATGCAAATAGATGCAGACTCAAATGAATAAAACCAGTACGCAAAAATTTGAAATAAGAAAATAAGAAAATAAAACACAATGTTAAATACATTCTCAGACCCTCCCCCAAACTTAAATTACACAGTCCTTTGTGTAAAGAAATGTCTGAAAAAAAAGAAGTCTGAGAATCACACAATATGAAACAAAATTCGCTCATCAGAGAGCTCGGTTACAGACGACTTGCTCGGACCATCATCTGAGGGGTTGATCGGGTAAGGCATCGTGTAGCTCATCAGGTAGGGCATCGGATAGTACGACGAGTATGGTGAGAGAGGTCTGGAATGGTCACCCGTGTAGCAGCTTGCAGGGTGCATCGAGTAGGGCATCGAATATGGCATTTATAGGTTCACCCGAATGTGTGCTCGATGGAGGCATCAGCTATGACATCGTGTACCCCGTCGGGTGAGGCGTCGGATAGGCACTGAGTGGCTTCTCTGTGACCTATCGGGTCTGGTGATACATTCCTCTGCTTGGGGCTCGTAGGATGACGCCCTATGAGGCTCTGGAGGTGCTAATCCTCGGATTCCTCCTAGTGGGCCGCTCCTTCCCACCCATGTGGGTGTATAAGCTGAAGTGGGAGCTGAGACACAGCTTGCCTTGTCTTGCAACTCCCTGATCTGTCCTCCCATCACCTTCACTGTGCCGGTAATGTTTCAGTTTCCTAGCTAGGAACTTGTTCATCCTCTTCAACCACCCGATCCTCTTGTGAGCTTCTCTCACCCCAACTGGTTGCTTTTGGGAGCAAAAATACTCCTCAAAATCATAGTCCTCCGAATTGTCTTCCTGTCTGTAGTGACCCTCACCTAGGGGTAAAATTTTGACGTGATTTCAAGTCCATAAGACCGGAAAAAGGAAAGCAGAAAGAAGAGCTGGAAGTTTGATGAAGGGAAGTCCAAGAAAAAGTTAATGGACCAAGAGTTGTCCGAGTCGTCCGAGACGTACCGCCCGTACCGTCCGAGATGCATCGTCCGGCAGTCGTCGAGAAATGCCGAGAGTATCGAGTACCCGAGGGAGAGTTACCGAGTGCTCGAGGAAGTTGCCGAGTTGCCGAGAGTTTGCCGAATACTCGAGGAAATTGTCGAGTACTCGAGATAGGAGCCGAATACTCGAGAAAAGCTGTCGAGTATCCGAGAAGTTGTCGAGAGCCGAGTAAGCTGCCGAGGATCGACGGATAGTCGACCGAGCGTGTTGAAACCCTTCCACCACTAAAAATCTTTTAAGTCCAAGATTTTAGTGGAATGATTATTTTAATCATGGAATTTTAGTGGAGTTAGTGGATTCAATATTTTAATCTTGGAAGCTTAGTGGAGGACTAGTGGAGATTAAAAAAATGTGAGAAAGCTTAAGTGGGAATCATGGTGGCTTCTCATTATGCTTCCAAGTGTTGATGTCACTCTAATGAAGAGAGTGCATGTGAATCCCATTGGTTGCCTCCACCGCCCAAAACTCTCTATAAATAGCTTAGCTCTCCTCTCATTTCCGCAAAAGCAAAGAGGGGGTAAGTTGAGAGAATTGAGAGAGAGAGTAAGCAAGAGAGAGGAAAGAAGAAGAGAGTTTTCGTGAGAGGGAAGAAGAGGTGTTGCGAGTAAGAGAGAGACGCAAGATTAAGACTATCGACCAAGACCATCAACGTTAGTTCGATAAGGAAAATCGAATCTAACCAAGAGGGAGATCCGAGTAGCCGCGAGAAGACCTTCACCGAAGGAGATCATTCGTCGACGGTTTACTGTGAGATCAGGCACATATTTGCATCTGCTTAGATGGAGAGTTAAAAACATCCATCTAGTGCGCGGATTTGCATGTTGCATGTAGATGCATTTACTTGAAGTTCTTTCATGTTTTCTTGTTTAAATGCATGCGGGTTGAGGTTGTGCTAGTTGCTAGATCGAGATCATCTAGTAACAAGGGCAAGTTTTGGTGGAGATACTTGTGAAATTATGGGTTTAAGAACCGCATAAGTTCAAGTACAAATTTTGGTGAGACCTTAAGAAGCTTTAGTCCGCCAGAGATTCCGGCTAAGCGATGTGAGAGTTGGTTTCGCTATCCTTCCCATACCGTGCCACATGCAGCCGCGACATGTAACCCATGTTCGTGTGTGTGCAGGGTTGGTCACGAAGAGCTCGGAGGTTACTGGGCTCGCTACCCTGGCCGAGGCTATTTTACACGACGGTGTAACTTTGGTTGATATCCAAACGCGTACCTTTGTGGTTGCGGCTTGGAGAACTCATGAGGGTTGGGGAAGAGAGATGCGTACCGGGCCCAGAATAGATTAAACTTGTTAAAAACTGTTGTTTTTATTTCAAGTGTGATGGTTGCATGTTGTTGCATGCTGTTGCATGTTGTTGTTTATGGTCGCATGAAGTTGCGAGTGATGATGAAGCGGTTTGTTAGCTTATTAGCTTCCGCATGCCATCTTTGATGGCTGTTGAGTTGTTCTGCTTGCTTGTGGTTGGCTTATGCTTGCATGTTGTTTATCAATGCTTGCATGTTGCTTATGTATGCTTGCATGTTGTTATATATGCGTGCATGTGGTTTGTTAATGGGGAGTTGGGGTTTGGGACTTATTTCTCTGCAGGAACCCTGAGCTCACTAAGTAATCTTAGATTACTTATGATAATATTGTTGTTCTGCAGGTGACCCTAGAGGGAACTAGAGGGCGTGGTGAACGATAGGGCTCCGGAGTAGATTTCTTTTTGGTGTCTATTGTAAAATTCAAAGTATGTTTATTTGCGAACCAAACTTTGGCGTGAAGCCTTGCGAACTATTTTGTGTAATCGGTTGTGAAAACTTGTTTAAGTTTTAATGTATTCGTATTTTCTTTTAAATCAAGCGGGTCGTACTGGTATAGACTTAGTCCGAGTCGGCCCAACGCACGGCGTGTCCGTAGGGTTGCAAAGCCTGAAGGATATGTCGTGTGGTCGGGAACCTTGCCGAGGGACTGGCCGAGGGGCCTGATTTGTTCTCGCACCCTGCCGGACCTTTGATGAACGTTCCCATAGTAGCGTCTTCGGGCTGTGCCGTGGCCGGGAAGGTCATAGTACGGTTCGGGGGCGTTACAACGGTGGTATCAGAGCATGGTTATGATGCTGTATAGGACTCGCGTTTTCAAATGATTTATCGAGTCAAATGGTCGCAATAGACACTTAGGATTATCCGGATCGTTCATCACTTAGGGTTAGATGGGATTAAGTAAACCCTTTGTTGATCGTGGATGCAGATGTCTCGTCAAGGATCTGAAAGATCGAGGTCGACGTATCGTTCGCCGGACACAGGGAGGGGTTCAAGTCAGCAGTTTGGTCCGGAGGAATAGGGTTCGCAGTTTGATGATGCTCAAAGGGAAGAGTCGTTCCCAGACATGTATGGGCCGGGCATGTTTATGCCGGATTGGAATGTACCTGGCGCGACGCCAGGATACACACCATTAAGTTCGAATCGTTTTAGTGCATCGGAAGGCATGTACCCGCCAGGATTTTCACCGTGTGGACCGTACGCCGCTTATCCAACTCAGAACATGCCGGGCGTAGACCGAGCGCATGGAGAAGGACCAAGTGAGCAGAATATGCCGGAGACCCAGCAGACACTTAAGATGGTCCAATATCTCTTGAACCATATGATCCAGCAACAGCAGCAGGACCAAGCAAATCGTGCAGCCGAAGATCCATCCGACCAGTTTCTTAAGCGGGTGATGTTGTTGCGAAACTTAGGACTCCGAAAATTTAAAGGAGACCCGAATGTTGTATTAGCAGACGCTTGGATAAAAGACCTGGAAAATAATTTTGAATTGACAAGATGTCCAGAGGAGTTTAGGAGACCAGTAGCGGTTAATTTCTTGGAAGAAGATGCTCGTGCATGGTGGGATACCGTAGTTACTCGTTACCGGTTTCAGACCGTAACATGGTGAATTTTTAAGAAAGAGTTTGAGCTGAAGTACTTTCCACCAGAGTCACGCGACCGGTTGGAGAGTCAGTTTTTGCAATTAGAACAAGGTGAGATGACCGTTCGAGCATATGGGAGAATTTTTACAAGACTTCGGAGGTACCTGTATCAAGGAAATGACGACGAGTTAGCAATGGCCCGAAGGTTCTTTAACGGGCTCAAACTAGATATTCAAGGAAGGTTGCACGCTGTGACTTACCGCAGTGTCGAGGAAGTGGAAGAGAGAGCGGTAAGTGTTGAGGAAGCGATCGAGAAAGAGAAGGAGATTGCAGCTCGGGATAAAAAGAAGGAACCCGTTCAGCAGACTAAGATTGTGAACACCCGAAAGGTGAATCAAATAGCAGGACGGAATTGGGGCGCAGGCCGCGGGAAGGTTAAGATGAACGTTAGCCAAGGTGGTAGTAAGGTGAGCAACATGGATCCAAGGGGATGCTATGTGTGCGGGAAAGTGGGGCATTTCGCTCGCGCTTGTCCGACTGTCGAGGAAACGAAGAGTAATAACTTGTCAACCGTCACATGTTTCTACTGTGGCGAGTTAGGACATTATGCGAACTCATGTCCGTCGAAGCCGGCCAAACCGAACGCCCAAACTGTGAACCGTGCTCAGATAGCGAACCAAGTGAAGGAACCCCAGCGAAGAAGCAAGCAACCCCAGCAAATGTTTTTGCTTTAGGAATAGAGCCACCCAAACCTCCACAGGCCGCGAAGGGCCCCATAACAGGTTTGATTGGGTTCTAACTCTCTTGTGAATGTTTTGTGTTGCTTGTGAGGTTGTGTGATTAGTTTGGCATTGCATTTTTTTATATTTGCTTTGCATTTAGGAACATTACTTGTTGGTGGTAACCCCACACATGTACTGTTCGATTCGGGAGCGTCCAATAGTTTTGTGACTCCTGAAGTGGTTGACAAGTTTGGAGACTTGTGTGAGGAGGAAAAGGTGAACATTAATGTCTACACTGCGGGTAATCAGCCGCCGTTGAAGACAACAAGATGGGTCAAGGAAGTGTCGAGAGTCTTGCAAGATACGAACCTTCCGGTAAATCCTTTGGTGATGCCATTGGATAGGTTCGATGCTATTTTGGGAATGGATTGGTTATCGGAACACCAAGCCCATATAGACTGCAGCAGAAGCAGAGTTATATTTGAAAATGGAGGGAGGACCCCTCTAGTTTTCAATTGGATCAGCCCAAGTAAAACGGCATACTTCGGGTCGGCAGCAAGGATTAGAAGAGTGAGTGAGGAAGATGAAGTTTATTTAGTCACTCTAACCGCTATGGGAGGAGATGACAGAGAAGGCATGGAAGTTGAGGATATTGCCATAGTCAAGGACTTTGGAGACGTGTTTAGGCCATTGGAAGGATTGCCTCCACCTAGGAGCCATCCGTTTACCATAAATTTGGAGCTCGGAGCTACCCCAATTGCTAAGGTACCGTATCGCATGGCACCAGCCGAGTTGGCTGAACTCAAGACTCAGTTAGAGGACTTGTTAGAGAAGGGTTTTATACGACCAAGTTCGTCGCCATGGGGAGCCCCAGTGCTGTTCGTCAAGAAGAAGGACGGAAGCATGCGATTATGTATTGATTACCGAGGTATCAATAACATAACTATAAAGGACAAGTATCCTTTGGCAAGGATTGATGAGCTGTTAGACCAGCTGAGAGGAGCAAGTTGGTTTTCGAAGATTGATCTAGCCTCCGGCTATCATCAAATCTCGATTGCAGAACAAGATGTGATGAAGACGGCGTTTCAAACAAGATATGGCCAGTACGAGTTCGTAGTGATGCCGTTTGGACTTACCAATGCACCGGCGGCATTCATGCGATTGATGAATGAGGTTTTTCACGATTATCTAGATCGATTCGTGATCATCTTTATAGATGATATCTTGATATACTCAAGAAGTGCGGAGGAGCACGCGGAGCATTTGAAAAAGGTTTTGGAGAGGTTAAGGGAGATGAAGCTATTCGCGAAGTTTAGCAAGTGCAAGTTTTGCCAGAGGGAGATTGGATTTTTAGGACACCAAGTTTCGGAGCAAGGTGTGTCCGCAGACCCTGAAAAGATTGCCCCAATACAGGATTGGCCGAAGCCAACGACCGCATCGGAAGTGAGGAGTTTCTTAGGCCTGGCAGGCTATTATCGGAAGTTCGTAAAGGGGTTTTCGACTATCGTGAAGCCTTTGACACGACTTACCGGGAAAGGAGTACCTTTCATATGGAGTGAGGAAGTAGAGGAGGCTTTCAAGAAGTTAAAGGGAGCACTGACAACCGAGCCAGTGTTAGCTCTCCCCGAACCAAACCAACCATATTCTGTGTTTACAGACGCATCAAGAGTTGGAGTTGGATGTGTTTTGATGCAAGGGGATAGAGTGATTGCCTATGCCTCTAGACAGCTAAGGAAACATGAGGAGAACTACCCCACACATGACCTGGAAATGGCAGCCGTGGTGTTTGCATTAAGAATATGGAGATCATATTTGTATGGAGAAGCTGTTCAGGTATTTACAGACCACCAAAGTCTTAAGTACTTGTTCACGCAACCGGACCTTAATTTGCGTCAAAGGAGATGGATGGAATTCGTAGCCGACTACGACTTGAAGATCCAGTACCATCCAGGCAAAGCGAATGTAGTAGCAGATGCGCTAAGCCGAAGAAAAGCTCAAGTGGATGTTGAGAAGGACGTGGAGTCTTTAGCTGAAGAATTGAAGAAGGTAAGGCTTTTAGCCTTGGAGGGAGAATCTAGTGAGCCGTTGGGTTTACAAGCTGTAACCCAAGCGAGCCTACTACATCGAATTCGTGAGGAACAACCTAAAGACGAGAACCTAAAGAAGATCATGGAAGAGTTGAAAAGTTTGGGAGGACCAAATGCTAGTGGTTATCATCTAGCTGATGATGACACTTTATTGCTCAATGGGAGAATAACCGTACCAAATCGGAACGGATTGCGAGAGGAGATATTAGGAGCCGCCCATAGCTCAGCGTTGAGTATACACCCAGGGAGCACCAAGATGTATAAAGATGTGCGTAGGTACTATCATTGGCCTGGACTAAAGAGAGCAGTGGCAAAATGGGTAAGCCAATGTGATGCATGTCAAAGGGTTAAGGTAGAGCGTCAAGTGCCAGCAGGATTGCTTCGCAACTTGCCCATACCGACTTGGAAATGGGACTCTATCTCGATGGATTTTATTACCGGACTACCAATAAGAAAAGGGCGAACCAATGATGCAGTATGGGTAGTGGTTGATCGTTTAACCAAGGTGGCCCATTTGGTTCCAGTAAAGAGTACGGACCAAGCACCCGTTTTGGCCGAGAAGTATATTGATGAAATTTTAAAGCTTCATGGAGTGCCAGCAAACATTGTTTCTGATCGCGACCCGAAGTTCGCATCATTGTTCTGGCAAGATTTGCAGAGAGCGTTGGGAACAGATGTTCATATGAGCACCTCTTTTCACCCAGAGACTGACGGGCAGACGGAGAGGACTATTCGAACCATAGAGAACATGATCCGACTATGTGCGCTAGAATGGTCATCAGATTGGGAGAAGAATTTGCCATTGGTGGAGTTTGCGTATAACAATAGTTATCACTCGAGTACCGGCATGTCGCCATTTGAAGCCATGTACGGAAGGCCGTGTAGAACGCCTTTGTGTTGGACAGAAGTTGGAGAGAGGACAAGCTTCAAACACAAGTTGATTGATGAGACGACGGAAAAGATTAAGTTTATTCGTGAGAGCATGAAGAAAGCTCAAGATCGACAGAAAAAGTACGCAGACCGCAAAAGGCGGGAAGTGGAGTTTGAGGTTGGAGACATGGTGTATTTGAAGGTTGCACCACAAAAAGGGAAGGATCGTTTTGGCAAAGTAGGAAAGCTTGCGGTAAGATTTATTGGACCATACCAGATTGAGAAAAGAATTGGCGAGGTAGCCTATCGGTTATCAATGCCCGAGATTATGCGATTGCATAAAGTCTTCCACGTATCACAACTACGGAAGCATGTGCCAGATCCAAGAATGATTGTGCCCGAGTCTATCCAGGAGTTGGAGCCAAATCTCACATACCCCGAAGGACCTTTTGGAATAGGGCAAAGGAGAACCAGGAAGTTGAAGAACAGGAGTATTCCTCAAATTCAAGTGTTCTGGGGAAAACAGAACCGTAAGGTCACCACTTGGGAAGATGAGGACAGGATCCGTGCCAAGTATCCTCAGTTGTTTGTCGAAGGAGATGAGGCAGGACCATCAGAACCCTATGGAATTCGGGACGAATTCTATTAAGGGGGGGAGAATTTAGTGACCCTCACCCAGGGGTAAAATTTTGACGTGATTTCAAGTCCAAAAGACCGGAAAAAGGAAAGCAGAAAGAAGAGCTGGAAGTTTGATGAAGGGAAGTCCGAGAAAAAGTTAATGGACCAAGAGCTGTCCGAGTCGTCCGAGACGTACCGCCCATACCGTCCGAGACGCATCGTCCGGCAGTCGCTGAGAAATGCCGAGAGTATCGAGTACCCGAGGGAGAGTTACCGAGTGCTCGAGGAAGTTGCCGAGTTGCCGAGAGTTTGCCGAATACTCGAGGAAATTGTCGAGTACTCGAGATAGGTGCCGAATACTCGAGAAAAGCTGTCGAGTATCCGAGAAGTTGTCGAGAGCCGAGTAAGCTGCCGAGGATCGACGGATAGTCGACCGAACGTGTTGAAACCCTTCCACCACTAAAAATCTTTTAAGTCCAAGATTTTAGTGGAATGATTATTTTAATCATGGAAGTTTAGTGGAGTTAGTGGATTCAATATTTTAATCTTGGAAGCTTAGTGGAGGATTAGTGGAGATTAAAAAAATGTGAGAAAGCTTAAGTGGGAATCATGGTGGCTTCTCATTATGCTTCCAAGTGTTGATGTCACTCTAATGAAGAGAGTGCATGTGAATCCCATTGGTTGCCTCCACCGCCCAAAACTCTCTATAAATAGCTTAGCTCTCCTCTCATTTCCGCAAAAGCAAAGAAGGGGTAAGTTGAGAGAATTGAGAGAGAGAGTAAGCAAGAGAGAGGAAAGAAGAAGAGAGTTTTCGTGAGAGGGAAGAAGAGAAAGAAGAAGAGGTGTTGCGAGTAAGAGAGAGACGCAAGATTAAGACTATCGACCAAGACCATCAACGTTAGTTCGATAAGGAAAATCGAATCTAACCAAGAGGGAGATCCGAGTAGCCGCGAGAAGACCTTCACCGAAGTTGATCATTCATCGACGGTTTACTGTGAGTTCAGGCACATATTTGCATCGGCTTAGATGGAGAGTTAAAAACATCCATCTAGTGCGCGGATTTGCATGTTGCATGTAGATGCATTTACTTGAAGTTCTTTCATGTTTTCTTGGTTAAATGCATGCGGGTTGAGGTTGTGCTAGTTGCTAGATCGAGATGATCTAGTAACAAGGGCAAGTTTTGGTGGAGATACTTGTGAAATTATGGGTTTAAGAACCGCATAAGTTCAAGTACAAATTTTGGTGAGACCTTAAGACGCTTTAGTCCGCGAGAGATTCCGGCTAAGCGATGTGAGAGTTGGTTTCGCTATCCTTCCCATACCGTGCCACATGCAGCCGCGACATGTAACCCATGTTCGTGTGTGTGCAGGGTTGGTCACGAAGAGCTCGGAGGTTACTGGACTCGCTACCCTGGCCGAGGCTATTTTACACGACGGTGTAACTTTGGTTGATATCCAAACGCGTACCTTTGTGGTTGCGGCTTGGAGAACTCATGAGGGGTTGGGGAAGAGAGATGCGTACCGGGCCCAGAATAGATTAAACTTGTTAAAAACTGTTGTTTTTATTTCAAGTGTGATGGTTGCATGTTGTTGCATGCTGTTGCATGTTGTTGTTTATGGTCGCATGAAGTTGCGAGTGATGATGAAGCGGTTTGTTAGCTTATTAGCTTCTGCATGCCATCTTTGATGGCTGTTGAGTTGTTCCGCTTGCTTGTGGTTGGCTTATGCTTGCATGTTGTTTATCAATGCTTGCATGTTGCTTATGTATGCTTGCATGTTGTTATATATGCGTGCATGTGGTTTGTTAATGGGGAGTTGGGGTTTGGGATTTATTTCTCTGCAGGAACCCTGAGCTCACTAAGTAATCTTAGATTACTTATGATAATATTGTTGTTCTGCAGGTGACCCTAGAGGGAACTAGAGGGCGTGGTGAACGATAGGGCTCCGGAGTAGATTTCTTCTTGGTGTCTATTGTAAAATTCAAAGTATGTTTATTTGCGAACCAAACTTTGGCGTGAAGCCTTGCGAACTATTTTGTGTAATCAGTTGTGAAAACTTGTTTAAGTTTTAATGTATTCGTATTTTCTTTTAAATCAAGCGGGTCGTACTGGAATAGACTTAGTCCGAGTCGGCCCAACGCACGGCGTGTCCGTAGGTTTGCAAAGCCTGAAGGATATGTCGTGTGGTCGGGAACCTCGCCGAGGGACTGGCCGAGGGGCCTGATTTGTTCTCGCACCCGGCCAGACCTTTGATGAACGTTCCCATAGTAGCGTCTTTGGGCTGTGCCGTGGCCGGGAAGGTCATAGTACGGTTCGGGGGCGTTACACTGTCCTTGCCCTGTTGGCTCTCTCTCTTCAGCTTTGGATTCCCCCTCGGGGTTGTACAGCTCCTCCAATGGTGGCATGAAGTCTATGCTCTCCCCTAGCCGGATTTTGGTGCACACGACGTTGGACAGAATCATTTGAGTAGCCCCGACTGCTGGATGAACGAACTTGAAGAGTAACCTATCGTTTGGCTTCTCATAAGCCAAGAATCTCGCCAATGTGAGGTAGTCGATGTCTAGCCATCTTGGCTCATGTACCACTCCCTTCAGGGGCACATCGCAAGCTACCAAAATTGGTGTGACTAAACCTCCTATTGAGATCTCTCCAGCTCCTTCCCGCCTCTCAGTTTTCATTGCCCAGGATTTCAGATACAAGAACTGATCAAGCAACACAAAAATCATGCTAGTGTCTGCATCATCTCCTACTAGCGGTCTATCATCCCTAGCATTATCCAAGATTCCACACAAGGCTATGTCTAGCAGTTGGAGCTCATGATCATTCACATTCCCAGTTTCCTTCCTAGGGAATAAGGTGCAAGCTAGGGATTTGTGAAAATACCTCAAAACATGGCTCCTTATTTGAGCAGATTTGGAGCTTGTGGATTTGTAGGGAAGCTTATCTCCTATTGTCAGCCATAGGGATTTCATCTCCTCTTTGCTCACTTCCATGTTTTTCCACTACCAGCCTTGAAACCATACAGCTCCTCCATTTCCATGAAGGTGAGTCGGTATTCTTTGTTTTGCACGCAGAAGGTGATGAACCCAATCCCCCCATTGGGTAGCAGGGTCGGGTGGTCTTGAAAATAATGTAACCGCAGCGTGGAAAGGAAGTGAACCGTCTCCTCCTTGTACGCTTCGAGGTTGGCTCGCATCATCTGGCCCAGGTGGCACATGTCGAAGAGAAATTTGACATCTCTAGCGATTCCCAACTGCTTCATCGTCTCGCGGTGGGGTAGCGGGTCCCAACAAAGCTCATCTTGCCGAGGACCTTGAAGAGCTTGGCCGGAGTCTCCACCTCTCTTTGCTTCAGCGTCCTCGATGCCAACCGGGTGCGTTCTCTCTGCTCCTCTTCGCGGTCATGACTCTCACCCTCCGTGTCTTGATCTCCTTCTTCCGCCGTCCTCTCAGCTACTTCCTCAGCCTTATCGGAAGCTGGTCTCTTCCCTCTTGCAACCGCGGCTCTGCTACTCAACCGTGAGGTTTGGTTCTCCTCCAGTTCTCCTCTATCGGCATCTGAATCAACCTCCATTGGGTCAGTGACGGTTCACTCGGACGTAGACAGGTCCCTACGTCGAGGAGATCTGCGAATAGCACTCGCCACCGGGCTTGCTGAACGAACTCGGGGGTCTACACGATCGGTTGCTTGAGCACCCGCTCGGGTGATGGATCGGGTTGAGCATCGGGTTGGGGATTGGAAACGTCCACTCAACAGTTAGGAATGTGAATCGTCTCCTCCTCCTCGGGAATCACGAGCATCCACGCCGTCATCTTCGGTTCTAGCAGCGGCAGAGGTTGATCTAGTCCCCTTCTTTTGGTAAGTCTTCATCTTGGGAGCCATTGGTGATTCCTGGGAAAAAAGAAAAATATACTAAACCGAGATCAATAGGGTTAGTTTCACCAAGATCGAAAAACTCGATTTATAGGGAGAGAGAAGAAGTTTGGAAGACAATGAGTTTTAGGGTTTAGAGAAAACTTATGGAATTATGAAGTTGTCGTGTTGAGGCTCCTTAAATAGAGAGGATTGGCTACTTGGGCTTCACTGAGAGTGGGCTAGGGTTTTGTGGAATTCGGACTCCACTCGCTGCTCGAGTGGGAACACGATCAGGTGCGTCGGGTACGGATTCGAGTATAGCCTCGGATTCCCAAAATTTCATTTTCCTCTTTCTTCCTTTTGTTTTTTTAATATATATATATATATATATATATATATATATATATATGTAAACTTATAGAAACAATAAATTATTATAAAAATCCAAATTAAACAAGACAAAATAAAGAAAATGAAATTAAAAGAAAATAAGGGATACCTTTGGGACTTTCTCCCAAGTGAGCTTGTTTTAAGTCACTAAGCTAGACTCTTCATGCTCTTCAAGCATGGTTTTTGGGAGGGAGAGGTTTTGGAATCCTCTCCACTGAAACAGACTGATTCAACCGATTTTTCTGGTCTTGTCCTGGTTCCACAGCAAATGTAGAATTAGCTTCTTGGCGATGCTTGATTCCTCTTGGTTTTGTCTGTGTGGAGAAAACTTGACAATCAATGGTTGGCCTTTTCATTTCTTTCTTGATGCCAAATTCCATTTTGAAGTGCTCTCCTTGCTCAATGTTGATCTGTCCCTTTTTTACTTCAATCACTGCTCCTACTGTTGCCAACAATGGTCTTCCTAGGATCAGTGGATCCTCTGGTTCCTTATCCATATCAAGGATCATAAAATCTGTAGGTACTTTCACTCTTCCAATCCTGAGAGGCAAGTTTTCCAGGATACCAATGGGGTGTCTGATTGTTCTATCAGCTAGAACCAAATACAGGCTACTTGGTTTAAATCTTCTGAAACACATCTTGTTGGCAACTGAAAGTGGCATGATGCTGACCGAGGCTCCCAAATCGCACAAGCACTTGTTGAAAATCCGAAGGCCTATTGAACATGGCAATGTAAAAGAGCCAGGATCCTCCAATTTCTCATCAATTCGCAGTTCAGGATCTAAACACACTTCACTCCTCAGAATTGCATTCCCAATCTCTTTAACAGCTTTCTTTACTTCAATCTCCAGCTGAGCTGTCTCCTTGATGATTTCCTCTCGAAGTGCGTGTGGTGGCAATAGCTTAGGAGGTGGAGCTTTTCGTTTGAACATACGCTCTGCAAGCGCTTCTAATTGGATGTCAAGAGCTTTTCTGAATCTTTCCTCTAATTCTCCATCCTCAGCTGCAAACAATTGAGGTTGATCTGTCATCTGAACATCTACCCGATGGATTATCTGATCACCATCATCAGGAATATCATTGGGTTCAGCCTCGAGTGGTGCATTGGTTTGCAATTCTCGAACCGGTGCTCGGTCATCAGCTCGATCAACCTCCTCGGGTGAAGGATCGGGTTCATACTCGGATAAGTAGTACTGGTGCTCATACATCCCATAGTGATCCATATCCTCCCCATCTTGAACATCGCTGTCCTCAGTGAGGTACTCATCAACATCTTCAAGAAAGATGGCCTGGGCAGTAGCATAGTCTTTTGGGTTCTTAATAGCTTTACCTGGAAGCTGGTTGAGTTTTGGAGGTGGTTGGGTGATGTGTTGGCCTTCTAGGTATCGCAACTTATTGTTGAGAGAATCATACTTGGCATTCAAATCATTGTACCCATAATTAATCTTGTTGCTCATCCCCGCAAACCGTTTCGCATTGTCCTTTGTTGCCGATGCTTGACTTTGTATCATCTGCTGGATTAGTCCGTGTAGGTCAGCTTCTTGAGATTGGTTATGTGATCCTTGTGGTGGTGGGAATCCAAGTGGTGCAATTGGTTGGTGGTAATTGCCAGAGTACTGCTGCTTAGGAGCATAGCCTTGATTGTATTGAACAAAACGCTTTTGCTGGCCTTGGTTGCCTTGGATTGCAGAAGGGTATATTTTGTCTTGAGGATTTGCAACATTCGGGTTACGGTAGATTCGGGTTCGGTTTGTAGTTGTTGTACCCTTTATTGTAACCTCCTTGATTGTTGATGTAGTTCACATCCTCTAGCTGAGCACTCTCCCCATCTTGTTGCTGAAACTGTCCTTCCTCTGAGATGGAATGGACGTGTTGCTGCTGGTTGAGGAGTTTGTCTAATTTTTCATTGGGTGCTTTCATGTCTCTCTTGTACTTGGCATCATCCTCTCCAGAAGATCATATAGTGCGATCATACTCCTCATTGTAGTGCCCATCAGATTTGTGATATCTTGTGTTTTTATGTGATTTTAAAGCTTAATTCTTCATTGTTTTGTGCATATTCATGAGCATTTAGGTTGTTTAGGTTGCATTTTGCATCAAGTTTGGTATCTCAGGTGTTGGAGTAGAGATATACAAGGAAAGTGTGTTTTGGAGCCAAATAAGTCAAGAATTTGCAAGAAAATGGAAGAGAAGGTAAGAAGACCGGTCGATCGTCCGCTCGATCGACGCAGAATTGGAATCCTCGGATTAGCCACAGGACAAAACAATCGACCAAATGGTCGATCGTCTGATCGATGAAGACTTCACCAGACCTCCGGATTATCTACTCTTGGTTTGTTGAATGATTGAGTTCTTCTAAGTTTTTAATAGCAATTTCTCCTTCAAATCTCCTAATCTACAATCTCTAATTATGATTTCACAAAGATCAAACATTTACCTTTGTGTGATCATAACCATGAGTGAGTAGATCTTTTAGAACTTTGGGCTAGGTAGATTAGGGAGATAGATGATTGATCTTTGATGTCTAAGGCTTTATTTATGCTAGATTGCCTTGATCATGCTTAAAATCTAGATATTATGATTTTCATGCCCATAAGGTGTTTGATGAAATTTTTGAACCAAATTAATCAAAGAGCTTTGCATTCCTAGCCAATGGAAATTGATGATTAGGGTGCTTAGTGGTATTTAGACTTGTTCTTAATGCATGCTTGTCTTGTGATTGCCTTTTGAAAATTGTTGATTATCACTTGATTAGCATAGGAATCTTTATCATGGAAATGGATTGATTTGCTTATGTGTTCTTAGCCATAGGATTGTTCTTGATTGTTGCTTAGACATCTAGGATTGGTTAGCTATCTCCCAAGTCAATTACCTTGCCCAAGGTTCACTTGTTTAATCTTTATTTAAAGTTTGTTGTTAGTTGTGTTCTGTTTCTTTAAGTTTGCATTGTTTGAATTGTCTTGTTTTCTTTCTTTGAATCAGTTTGTTAGTTATGATTGTTGCAAAATAACATTTTCCTGTTTAAGAATAGATTAAGCATCTTTGTGTATTCTTAGTGAGCTGATTAATGCAAATTATGGATTGATAATTTAATTGATAGAAAAGTACTACATCAATTGGGCTAAGTTCTCCACTATATCTCAACCTTCATCAACATCCTTGTTGAGAAAATTACCATTACTAGCGGTGTCTAGCAACATCCTTCTCTTGGGGACTACACCTCTGTAAAGTGTACTTAGCAACAAAGCATTGATGAATCCATGATGCGGGCATCTGCTTGTGTATCCCTTGAAACGTTCCCAAGCTTCACTGAACGTCTCCTTGCTCTTCTAAATAAAGCCGGAGATGTCATTTCTCAGCCTTGCAGTTCTGGAGTTAGAGAAGAATTTGGCAAGGAACAAACACCTTTTTGCATTCTTCCCAAGTGGTGATGGATTCCTTGGGAAGTGATTTCTCCCAGATGTGTGCTTTGTCACCCAAAGAAAATGGAAAAAGCCGGAGCTTGAATCCATCTTCACTAACTCTATTGATCTTGGTTAGGCTACAGAGCCTATCAAACTCATTTAGATGATCCAATGTGTTCTCCATTGGCAGTCCATGAAACTTGTTGCTCTGTATCATCTGGATGAGACTACTCTTGATCTCAAAATTGTTGTTTTGAACAGCAGGTGCCACAATGCCATGTCTTTGAGTGTGATTAGATGGAGCATCTCATGCTCCTATGTTGGTCCTCTCTTGAGGAGCTGGTGGACCTTTCTGATTATTCATGACCTCCTCAATTGTTGTTGGTTGCGGTTTTTGGACTTGTCATTGACGGAGTAACCTTGGTCTATCGATGTTGTATATGAAAGGACTCAAGTGTTGGCTACCCTTGGATCGTGTTTGCATGCACAATCAGTGAATTGAGTGAGTACACGAAGGTCTACCCGATCCAGATGATCGAGTGACGGGTCAGGTGGGTACTCGGGTTGTACCTGAAATGCAAAATAAATAAACACGAAAGTAAACAAGTCAGTTCCGAACTGATGTATAGAAAAGAACTTGATCTAGCAAGTGCTAAAATCTTAAACGTAGCAAATAAAATTCAACCAAATGGCAACAACGCAAAATTAATAACATGATTTTCACCCATGGTATCAATTCCCTATGCAGTTGTAGTACAAAGGGTTATCAATCCAAATGGTTGTTATGCTAGCAGATAAGATATGATCAGAAACAAGCAAGTCAAGCCAAGCAATAATTGGGGTTTAATCTAACAATCCTAAAATAAGCAAAAGTAAATAAAAAGAGCAAGAACCACATGACCTAAGCACTCGATGCAAGCATTCGAGTACAGGATCGGGTGGGGTGATCGGATCAAGTAGTCAAGGATGAAGAGCTCAAAGGTATACACGAAGCTGGTGATCGAGTACCAGTTCGGGTAAGAGGTCGAGTTATAAAATAAAACTAAACAATCAAGATAAGAAAGCTCCTAAGGATGGGGTAATTGACTCATAAGTGTTCCTGACCAATGTGGGATGTCCTACATGCCTCAACCAAAACAATTCTAGACAATGAATCTCTTAAATCTTGCTAAAACACTCTCGTGATAGAAACAATCAACCTTGGTCACTCCCCTACCCAAGTCTCGTTGGAGAAACATGATGAAGCAGACATTACAAATAGATTCATTATTGTCAATAAACTCCTTACACATCTAATCTCTTAGGCTAAGTGAGTAAATCTCTAGCATTGATTGATTCAAGCATTTCAACAACATCTCTCGATGGCAAAACACCCTAGATCTAGTCTCAACCTCTCGGTCTGAAAATAGCATTAAGAACACCAATCTAGAAAGGAATTTATATAACATAAACAATCAAGCTAAGACATCCTAACCAATCAAGAACACATATTTGTCTATCCCATCCCTAGAAACTTTGTTTCACTACTCAGATCTCATAGTAGAAAGCATAAAAACACAAATCAATGAAAATTGCATTGTATTGAAAATAAGATAAAAGTAGTAGAGTACAGAATCAAAATATAGAAAGAAATGCAAAAGAAATAAAAACAAATCCTAACAAACTGGAAAAAGTCTTTGAGTCACTCAGAATCTCTCTCAGAAGCTCTCGCTCTCTGTTCTGAGTGTCTGCGGCGTGCTTGGGCGAGAGGAAGAAGAGGGGGTTTTATATATGGAAATCCTTTTAACCTAGCTGCTCAGTCCTGCCCGAGGTTCTGCTCGATGCGGTGCACGAAGATGAAGTCGGGTAGTTCCTCGGGTAGGTCTTCGGTTGTTCATCCTGCTCTTAGATCCTCTTTGATCGAGTTGAGGTTCGGACTGTCCATCTTGCACAATAGCTTCTTTGGGTACATGCTCGGGTTTGACCTTGTTTTCTTCCATTTTAAGCTCTAAAACACCTGTTTTCATCCAAAATGCACAAATGCAATAATGCAGCACCCTAAATGGCCTAAATGCAAATTTCTACAGTTAAGGACCTAAAAATGCTAAGGTTGGGATATATATGATGCAAAATATGGACAAAAAAGGGTGTCTAAAACATGTAAATTAGAGAGTTATCAAGAACCACAAAGTCGGTTGGAACTTCCACGTCTCTAATCCTGACAAGTAAGTATTCTAGAATACCATGTGGAAGTCTCACTGTTCTATTAGCAAGGATGAGGGAGATGTCACATCCCTTAAACCTTGTAAAACCCAACCTCTTGGCCATAGAGAGTGGCATCAGATTAACTGAAGCGCCAAGATCACATAGACATCTATCAAAAGACATAGGTCCAATGGAGCAAAGAGTGAATGATCCAGGATCTTTGAGTTTCTTGGGTACAATCTTCTTCTGAATGATTTCACTGCACTCAAGGCTTAGTACCACCATGCCTTGAACTTCTTTTGATCTCTCCATCACTAAGTCTTAGAGGAATTTCTGGTAGTGAGGAACAAGTGCGAATGCATCTAGTAATGGCATCCTCAACTCAATCTCCTTGACTTGTTTTTCGAACAGAGCTTTATACTTCTCAATAAGCTGCTTCTTAAACCTCACTGAGAATGGTAAAGGAGGCTTGTACGGTGGAGGGATGAACCTCGCAGGTTTGTCATCAGAATCAACAGGTTCCTCAACAGCTTCAGGTTCGGACTGCTTCATTGGTTCAATCGAGTCCTTGACTGCGTCGACTGGATCCTTCATCTGAGCTTCATCTTGAACAAAGTCCTCCCCATCTAATCCCTCACTGTCCTCAGTGACGTCTGGAGCTCCTTGCCTGGGAGGCAATGTTTCCCACTTCTCAGCGTAATTGCATTGGTAAACTCCTTGGGGTTCTGAACAGCCTTCCCTGGGAATTAGCCAGGCTTTGGTGCAAAAGTGGAAGCAGATTGGCTTTCCATATATCTCATCTTCGAGTTCAAAGCTTCAAATTTGACGTTCAGATCATTGTAAGAACATTCCATCCGCTGACTGAGTTCAGCGAACTTCTTAGCAGTATCTATAGAACCGCTAGCTTGACCCTAAAGAAGTTGTTGCATCATTGTGCTTTATTTCTTGATCAGGAGCTGGAGTAGGCTGAACCAGTTGAGGGCAAAATCCTGGAGGTGGTCCTGAGGGAGCTTGATAACCTTGCTGGAACTGTTGTTTAGGCACAAATCCTTGATTGTAAGGCACAAAAGGTTTTTGTTGACCTTGTTGTTGCTGCTGAGGAGGGTATACTTGGTCCTATGGATTTGCAATGTTAGTGCTCCGGTAAGACAAGTTGGGGTTCGTCTTATAGGGGTTGTAGCCCTTGTTGTATCCACCTTGGTTTTCGATGTAGCTGATTTCTTCAGACTGCTCACCCTCCCCATCCTGAACTTGAAAAGGGTCATCCTTAGATACAAAATGGGCAGTCTGCTGCTGACTTAGCAAGTGGCAGTCAAGCTTGTCATTGACATTCTTAAGGTCCCTCTTGTACTTCTCCTCAGACCCAGCGTCGCCTCTAACTGTGCGGTCATAGTCTTCATTGTAGTTGCCGTCAGACTAGGCGAAATTTTCAACGAGTTGCCAACCTTCATCTACGTCTTTGTTGAGGAAGTTGCCGTTTGAAGCAGTGTCAAGCAGCATGCGTATCTTTGGAAGTACACCACGGCAGAGAGTTCTCAGCAGTGACTCATTGCTAAATCCATGGTGTGGGCATTGGCTATGGTAACTCTTGAAACGCTCCGAGGCTTAACAGAATGATTCTGAGCTCTTCTGAGTAAAACCAGAGATGTCATTCCTGAGACGTGTTTTTCTGGCATTGGAGAAGAACTTGGCTAAGAAGGCTTTCTTGCAGTCGTCCCAAGTGGTGATGGTTTCCTTGGGAATGTTTTTCTCCCACTGATGAGCTTTATCTCCTAGGGAGAATGGGAAGAGGCGCAACTTGTAACCACCCTCACTCACGCCGTTGATCTTGGTGAGACTGCACAGACGGTCGAACTCGTCCAAGTGGTCGAGTGGATCCTCTATAGGCAACCCGTGAAACTTGTTTCCTTGGATCATGCAGATCAGGCTACTTTTGATTTCGAAGTTGTTGTTCTGCACGGCGGGAGGGACGATTCCAGCACGCTGAGTATGAGTGTTCGGTGCATCCCCAGCACCAATGTTTCACGGTCTCGGATTTGGTCCATTCTGTTGTTCCATAATGACTGCTTCGGGATGATCAGTGAGATGATAAGCTTTTTGTGGTCTTTGTAACCGATTGATGTCATCAATAGCAGGTTGGAGATTCTGATTTCCTCTTGATTTGGTGTGCATGAAAGGTTGCAATCAATAGGTTCCTGAGATGCAAAACAAACAAGCAAACAACCAAAACAAGTTAGTATTCAGAATGATAAGTGTAACAAAACTTAATCTTCCAAAACTTAAAATCTCAAATGTAGCAAAAACGAATCACAAATGGCAACAGTGCCAAATTGATTCTAGGATTTGTGTATGTCTATCCTAGTAGGTTCAATTAACCTTATGCAGTTGTAATACTTAAGGTGTCAATCCAGTCGGGAAACTTTACTAACAATTGAGATGCAATCAAGAAATCACAAGTCAAGCCAATTCAAAAGAGTGTTTGTCTAACAATCCTAAGGTGATCAAAATACAAAACGGAAATGAACTACAAAACTAGAAACGAAAATGTATGACAAGAAGTAAACATGAGTAAAAACGAAAACGAGTCTAAGCATGAACTAAATAGCAAGAACGAAAATAGTCTCAGGAATGCAATATCAATCAGGAAGATAGAAGTCCTAAGGATGGGAGTAGTTGATGTCGGTGGAGTATCCTAGTCTACAGAGTGTTAACATGCCACAAGCAAACTATCCCTAAACAATGAACATCAAGACTTAGCTAATCCAATCTCTTGACAGAAGCTACTCAGACTCAACTACTTCCACACCTAGCTCTCGCTAGGGAAACAAGATCAAGCAGGCATGACAAACAAGTTCATTCACGTCAACAAACATCCTAAACAACTAATCTCTTAGGCTAGGAATGTAAGTCTTTGGCACTAGTTGTTCAGACATTTCATCAAACACCTTTTGGGTGTGGAAATGTCTAAGACCTAGTTACAATTGATCAGAGAGAAATTAGTATTTCTAACTCTATTCAAGAAGGCAATCATATGAATCTAAGCTTAAACACCCTACACACTAAGATTCTCCACCTAATTTATCCTATCCTCAAGAACTCTAACACTACTCGGATCTAGAAATCATCATCAACGATAGAAACTCATAAAACATTGAATCGAGCATCATTAGATAGATAAAAATGGGATGAACAACTTTGTAGAAGAAATCAAATGCAAAAACTGAATAAATTTGAAGATATCAGATTACAAAGTCTCAAAAAGTTTTAGGTGGCTAGGTAAAACCTTAAGGAAAAGAACAAAACGAGATCAAAGATGTCTCAGGCCAAGACTTAACAAAAAGTATTTATAGTAAAAACATATAAATCCCTAAAACTTAAAACGACAAGGTAAAGAGTCGGTTTAGGAATCTCCTGAAGCGTGTGAGACGGAGCGTCTTCCGACATGCGATCGAGTCGGAATGCAATCTCATCGTGGCTTGACCGAGGTGGCTAGAGTGAGGTCGTATGAGGCGCGTGATGAGTGGCTCGACTAAGTGGCTCGAACGGGTGGCTCGACCGGGTGGCTCGAGCTGGTCGTGTGAGGCGCGTGATGAGTGGCTCGAAGGTCGGCTTGAAGGTTGGCTCGATCATCGGCTCGAACGGATGGCTCGAACAGTTGCATTTCCGACGTCTCCTAGATACCTGAAATACTCCGAAATGCACAATGTATGCAAGGATGATGCAAAAATACCTAAACATCCAAAGTGTATAAAAGAGGCTAGAAAATGAAGCAAAACCACTAGTTATCCTAGCTAAATGCATGACAAATACATGCTAAGGAGAGGCAAAAGATAGACTTATCAATTCACCATGTGGTTTCTTATATTTTTTTTTTTTTTTTTTTTTGAATGAATGTAAAATTATATTCAAGCCAAAAAAAAGTCCTCTTTACAATGAATGCGTCCTTGTTTTGAAAGCAGTAGAAAGATTAAAAAAGATTGAAAGGTGTAGAAATGAGATTAGGTGCGAGTCGCCAACCAGAGCTGCAGACCATCCCCCACTTGGAGGTTTGCGTTTGCAACGAGAGAAGCTTGTTACGAACTAGGCGATCTAGGAAGCAGATGAGCTGGCTCAAAGTCGATGGAGTGTCACCATGCCGACGTCTGTTGCGTTCCAACCAGATTGTGTGAACCGAGGCCTGAAAGACAAGTCGCAGAAGAAACCGAGGAGTACCGGCAATAGTTTGACCCGAGAGGAGAACCAAAATTTGAGGAAAGGAGGCAGAGGGGTTATGGGGCAACAGCTTACGAGACAGGGACTGCCACACCCGAGAGGTAAATGGACAGCTGAAGAAGAGATGAGACAAAGTTTCCAAAGGAGCTCGACAAAGACACAGGCGGAGTCGACACCTCTGTTCCAGGAGGCCATACGATCCCCAGTGGCCAGCCGATTTCGAGCAGCAAGCCAAAGGATGAACGAATGCTTAGGGATAGAGAAAGGGAACCAAACTCCCTAAACCAATTGACCAGCTGACCCGGGCGACGAACCGGAGCCAAGTTTCAGAGGTAGAGAACAGAGGTTTAAACTCGTTTGCTGAGTTCCTCCACGAGCCGTATCATTTTGGGCGTTGTTAGCACGGAGTCTGACCTGAGTTATTTCCATCTCGATCTGATTAAGAACAGCTGAACGGTGGCGACGGGCTGTGTGGGAACATAAAACTGTCGAAACCAGAGCATTCGAGGGAATACCAAGAGCAATGAAACCACTATCCCCAACAAGATCATAAAGACAGCCCATAGTAGACCAGTGATCATACCGAATGATGTAGAGAGACCATTCCCAACCTCCATCCTGAGAAAACCTTTAGCCTGCTGTCTGTACTTGAGTAACTTCCGCCACATCCAAGACCCTTTCGTAGTTGATTCTTTGATTGACCAAAAGGAAGCAGAGCGCAACAACTCCCTCTGGATCCAATTGACCCAAAGTGACTTAGGAGCCGAGACTAATCGCCATATTAACTTGAAACAGCTGACTTTATTCACCTCCACCAGCGATTTTAAACCAAGACCACCTTCTGCTTTAGGTAAACACACATCTTTCCAAGCCAGTTTATTCTTTGATGCAGTAAGATCAGGACCTGACCAAAGAAAAGCCGCACAGATACGCTCTCTCCTGAACACAGGCACTAGGAAGGCGAAAAGCAGAAACCCGAAGTTGGTGAGGCTAGCAATAACCGAACTCAGTAGCTGCAACCGCCCAGCAAAAGACAGATAACGATGTTTCCAGGAGCTAATGCGAGTGCGTATTCTCTCAAGAAGAGGAGGCAATCTTGAATAGTCATTCTCTTGGTGAGAAGAGGAAGACCCAAATAACGAACAGGTAGGGAGCCTACAGCAAAGGGAATTGAGAGAGGATAGCTGCACGAGAGTGACCAGAGACCCGCAAGAAACAAAGTCGACTTCTCCACACTGAGACCCAAACCTGAGTATGCAGCAAACTCTTTAAAGACTTGGAGAATGCCATCCATAGATGAAGCTCGACCATCCGAGAAAACCATTATATCGTCAGCGAAACAGAGATGGGTAAGCTGCATACCTTTACAGCGAGGATGAAAACCAAAGTTTCGGTCCCTAGCAGCCTTATCCAACATAGAAGATAACACGTTCATGCAAATCACAAAGAGATATGGCGAGAGGGAACAACCTTGACGGAGACCTTTTTCACTCTTAAAAAACCAGCAAGCTCCCCATTAATTTGAACAGAGAAAGAGGCAGTAGAGACACATAGATGAATCCAATGGATAAACTTATCAGGGAGGTTCAGCGCCTTGAGCACATTGATGAGGAAAGGCCACTGCACCGAATCAAAAGCCTTTGAAATGTCAATCTTCATCGCACAGCGAGATGTGATATCCTCCTTGTGATAGTCTTTTACCAATTCCGTAGCTAGTAAAAGATTTTCCATGAAAGCCTGTCCTTAATAAACGCTGACTGGTTAGGCGCAATGAAATCTGGAAGGATTGTTTTTAGACGGTTCGCCAAGAGTTTCGAGATAATCTTGTAAAGAACATTGCAGCAAGAGATTGGTCGATAATCCTTCATCTCTTTGGCAGTGGTTGTTTTGGGAATGAGAGCAAGGATCGTTGAGTTCACCCCCTTTGGTAAGAAACCAAACCGAAAGTCGATGTTCAAGTCGATGTTCAAGATAAAACCAGGTTTGTTCATCACTCCATAGTAGATTCTAAAAACACATTGAAACAACCTGACCCGTTTTTGTTTTTTAATAAATAATTAAGCATTCCACACTACTTAATTAAACCAACCAATCCACAACTCATCTTTAGACCAACAACAACTAATATGCACAGCCGAAACATACCAAAAATATAAGGAGCTCCAATAAATCATCATCACAATACATTTACCATCAATATAATATCATTCCTAAAAATTCTATCCAACACCCTAGCACGCTTCTATACAAGGTTCCGACATTAATAAACATAACCAAGACCAACAACACATAGTCGGGACCCTAGATCATCCACCTCCTCATCGCCATGATTCCATGTTGCATATTACCTACACCACAAACAACAACTGAGATGCGTAAGTATTATCATAAATACTTAGTAAGACAATCCTCCCATCTATTATGGTATACACACAAGCAAGTAAGGCCATACAAAAGAAAACAACATAAAAACAGCCAAAACAGACAATCAGAATCAAAACTGCGTCCAAAGACACCTGGTGTCGATCAACACCGGTCGACACCAACAGCTGGTGTCGGTCAACACCCCTTCTGCTGTTGGTAGACACCACCACCACTCTGCAGCAATTCTGCAACACGATCACCTTCCGCAAAGGCAGATGGTGTCGATCGACACCCGCCTGGTGTCAGTCAAATGCAACACCTCCGTTGACGATCTCCACCATCAACCGACCTTAAAACTCCACCACATCATCTCCCACGACGACAGGACCAAGAAGAGCCACACATGGCCACACAAATACCACAAAAGCACAGAAAATCGAAAGAAATCAATCATATAATCACTAAATCAATCACACAAATCCTAATTGCTCAGATAAGCCATGGTCATGCACTCACCTTAGTAAATAGAGAAAATTGAGATGAAGAACAGCAAGAAACCACGCCCCAACAACCTATTCACGCCTAGAAAGCTACTGATCTGCTTCTCCTCTCTTTGACAACACCAAAACAAGCCCTTATGCTCCTCTTAACTCTCTTTAACCTTCTCCTTAAGCCTCTAAATCAACCTCCCCAAAGCAATTCTCTCTGTTTCCTCTTTCTCTAGAAGCGACAAAAGACAAAACCCCACAAAGAGAGGCTGCTTGTGCCTTTTTAAACGTGACCTAGGTTTCCAACCCAAACCAAGCTAAACCGATCGATTTTGAAACAACCTGAACAATCTCCAATTTAGTGGTGTCGACCAAAATCCTCCTTGGTGTCGATCGACACTCATCCAAATTTGGGTTCGAGATGTTACACACATAAACAAGGCAAAAGCTAAACATAGTAGAATATATAAACACATAAACCAATCACAAGACCATACTGGCTACACTAGAGACACATAAATGAGATCACAAATCACAAACAACAGAGAAGTAGAAAATTCCCAAGGAGAAACGAAATATTGATTAAGGAACTTTCATAAATAGCAGAGAAGTAGAAGAGGATACTTACATCACTGTCTGAAATAGATGTCATAATTTTCACTTTGATTGCACAATATGCGATTGAAATAAGTAAAACTTAGAACAATTAGAATAGCATCACTAAACAAGATACAAGATAATTCTTTAACCAAGTTTCATAATACGTTAGATTTAGAACATGTCAACGTTCAATGATCATGTTGATCATTAGTACTTGGCTCTATGTTAGAACATGTGTAATGCCCCGACCATCACCTCTTAGTGGATCCCATGTCCATTCCCAGTCCATGGGCTAACCTTCATTAATGGGTGTCAAATCCTCTCACTAGGCCCAAGAGCTCACCATATCCGACAGTCGGTTTGCTATGTCCGGGAGGCTTTAAAGACTTGTTACCGTCCCTAAAAATCACCACATGATCTTTTCCTGTGTTTTGTCCTCACTCACACAGTTTTGACAATAACTTCCCGGAAGGTCATCAATCCTGAGACTACTCCAGCTCAAGTACGCTTAACTCTGGAGTTCTTTCAGGACCCTTGACAGAAAAGATAAGTGTACTTTGGTGACATAGGTGGCCAAATAAATTCTTTTAAATCTCTCCGCAAACCGGAGTGTCACAATTCACCCCCACTAATAGATCGCAACGTCCTAGTTGCAAACCAAGACTGTCACCCCCAACAGTGTGAGCCTACTCGGCTCCACACTCGTCTTGGTTATGTTCTGATACCACTTGTAACGCCCCAACCTCCACCTTTTAGTGGCCCCCATGTCCACTCTCAGTCCATGGGCCAACCTTCCTTAATGGGCGTCACATCCTCTCACTAGGCCTGTGAGCCCACCATATCCGACGGTCAGTTTGCTACGTCCGGGAGGCTTTAAAGACTTGTTACCGTCCCTACAATCATCATATGATCTTTCCTTGTGTTTTGTCCTCACTCACACAGTTTCGACAATCACTTCCGAGAAGGTCACCCATCTTGTGACTATTCCAGCTCAAGCACGCTTAACTCTGGAGTTCTCTCAGGACCCTTGACCGAAAAGATAAGTGCATTTTGGTGACATAGGTGATCAAATCAATTATTTTAAACCTCTCCGCAAACCGGCGTGTCACAACATGTCAACGTCAACACAATATAAAACTTTAACAAACCCATTAAAAATAGAAGAGATTAGAGAAACCTTTACTCTCTCACTAGTGCTCTCTTATATACTACTATATACTATTACATTAGTATATTTTAGGGTATATTTTGTAGTATATACTATTAAAATTTATTATTATACTATAGTTGATTCATTAATGATGGAGCTTAAGAGAAAATTGGATTGTGTAGAATCTACTACTGTAAACTTTATATTAATATAAACTGTGATTAAATACAATATTTTGAGCAAATGTGTTTCTTCAGTTTCTAGCAAGGATATGATTCAGCAAATGAAACATTTCGTAACGGAAAACTGCATGATGGAGTTAAAGCATGAAAACTGTTTGAAAGCCTCTACAAGACACAGAATACAGTATTTCACGCTAAGAAGGGTTAAAGCCGGAGGTTCGTGTTGAAGTAGAGTCTCTCAGACTCTTTAATATGGATTGGTAACACGGGTGGTGTTAAAACCCTGAACCGCATAACACAGTATCACGTACGTGTGATGCTGTTAAAACCCTAAATGCCTCTTGTTTCTATTCTCCATATAATACAGAGCGAGCCTCCGGCCATAACCCCATTGTTAAGGTTATGTTTCTTCTTCTTCGATGTTCTTCTTCTTGTAGTTTTGGTTATGAGGGAGAGAACAATGAGTAACACAATAAATTGTATATTTATCGGTTATTCATAGTAGATGAAAGATTCCATTTTTTATCAAAGAGATGGGAGTTTCAATGGCTTAGGGTTCTTGAACTTGGATTACTCTCTTAATGGAGAAGTCTTTGCGAGCTTCATTGAAAATTCTCATGGATTTTTAATCACAAATGTACGTAGCCACAAAAGTTCATTACACCTAAGTCTTGAGACCAATAAACCTCGTCGGTATTCGTGCATCATAAGCACCATTTCAATAAACATCGCTACACTTTCTTCAAGATAGACATGTCATGATTCTTGAAGTTTATATTTCTGTGATAGCACCTCATATAAACTCATAAATGTACCTTGATTCATACGTAGGATATCAAAATGCTGTTTCTCAGACTCAAACGTACACCATTGCACCTGATGCCAACCTCCATCTCGATATGTCCTTTGCATCTCTATATTAGTATTTACTCCATAAACTTCTTGTATTGCAGAATACATATATTATTATTCCTCTAATATCAAGTCAATGTCATCATCCTCAAATGATGGTCTAAATGTATCCTACAATAATAATAATAATAATAAAAAATGTAACCATTAGGATAAGAAACAACTTGATTCATTTAAGAAAAACCAGATTGAACAAACCAACAATCACTACACTCTCATATAATCCAATCTCATAAAGAAACAAATATCTCATTCTTTAAGTCGTGGTTAAACAAACATACAAGATTGATAAGCTGATAAGACACAAACATGTTATGATCCAACCAAGCTTTTTAGATACCAAAAGCAACCCATTTTCCTTGGATCACTTGTTCAGACACTAAAGAAACAAAAAAAGAAAGAGAGTTATGCAAGCTCTACTACATCAACTCTTACGGAGCTTCAAGATCAACTCCGGCGCAAGATATCTGAACACGAGTCTGAGAATGTACGACGTGTCATGAACACCGAGAGTCTCAAGCTGAGATAAAAGAAGCTTCTCCTCTTCATGAAAGGCAACAGTCCTGAATTTGCAGCTTTTATGGTTTCTCCTCCAGAATCATCCACACCTGCAGCCACCCAACCAGCTACCGCGCCTGCAACCACTGCACAACCCACCGATGGAGGCATCATACCAGCCTCCAGTCCAGCTGCACAACCCACCAATAGAGGCACCACACCAGCTGCCATTTCCCTTACCTCTAATACTTCTTCCAACTAATGAACTTCTAATTCCTCTTTTCTTTATTTATGAACTTACTTTTGAATGTTTGTTGGATGTTTAGGATGATCTTTTGTTAAGGATGATAAGTTTGCATGTGTGGTACTTTAAATCATCTATCCTTTTGATTATTAGCATTTCAAATACTGAAATTTGTGACCAAACCAATTCCAAAATGTGACTATTTTGTGACCAAACCAATTCAAAAAATGTGACCATTTCGTGACTAATCCAAATTAAAAAAAAAACTCCAATCCTAGTGGCACAATAGTTACTAAAAACGAACTACTTAGCGACTACATAACGAGAGTCGTAACTTAGTCGCAATAATAAATGACTAATTTGTGACTCAACTGCAACTACATTAAAACAGATTTGGCAACACTTTTGGGACTAATAGGTCGTCCGTAATACGTTGCTAACCCCAAACTCTTCAGTTAGTCCCAAAACCGTCGTAAGCATAGGACTGTTATATATAGTTACAAAATTGTTCCTAAGTAGACTTCGTTGCGGTTTAGTCGGAAATAAACAACTATCACTTCTGGTCACATATACATCGCTAATATACAACTATATTTTCGAGTCCGCAATCTGTCGCATATAAGCGACTTTGTTGCGACCGACTTATTTTGCGACCATCTGAAATGGTCGCGACATAGTCGCAAAACCCTTATTTGCGACCAATGAGCGACTATTAGTGAAATCGAAAATGGTCTGTTTTCTTGTAGTCTGATCTGAAATAATATATAAATATTGGTAGCACAGTTAAGAATTTACCTAAGCCCGAACATGACAATAAAATTCTACTTCTCAAAAATGTTTACTTTTATTTTCATTATCATAAATGCCCTTATCATAATCGAGTATTTTATTTGTGTTATGATTTAAATTAATAGAGCATGGTTAGCCTTTATCTTTTTTTCTTTTTTTCTTTTTTTTCTTGTTTTTCGAAGGTCTTTATTTTTCTAATACATTGAAAAAAAGAGTCATATATGAACAAAAGACCAAAGTCCCTAAATGACCAAAAAGTAATATTCAGATGAACTACTTAGATTTTGACAAAGCTTATGTCTAAACCGACATCATTTCGAGACCTAATTAAGTGTAAGCACTGATGCTACCAGAGTTCGACTTAACTAAGTCGCATTATCTTGTGTAATAGGAAATGACTATGATTACTTAATATATGCAAAAGCTTAGTTCAAATATTGAGTTAGTGTGTAAGACATCATCAGTTCCAAAATAATTTTGAATTTAAAATTATATTAATGTATAAAAATATTAAACTTTAGAAAAAAAAAAAAAAAAAAAAAAAAAAAAAAAAAAATCCCTCGGCGTTGCAGGTGGTAAAACGTAGCTTACAAGTTACAAACACACATTGAAACAAGATGGAAGCAACGATAAGGGTGTATCTAAGAGCCCAAACTTATATAGAAGGCAAGCTATATGTTATAGATTCCTAATCCATAAGCTCTACATTCTCTACATGGTTTATAAATGTAGCAACCTTTGGGCAGTTAAACATCGAAGTTACAACAATTCCGAATTCCATTTCAACTCTGACCACAGTATTTTCCACTGTATTGTAGTAGAACAGGTAGAAAGGTTTCCGTAGTAGGTATGTCGACAACACAATTACACCTGCACTCGTCATCCCTACAAATCTAAGGTTGTTATACGCAACCAGATCGTTCCAATAGTTTGGCAATATGTAAACAGTCCTCGACCATTTGACTTCATCAGAATTCTCTAGAACCCGCAGCTCAAAACTTTCTGTCCTTTCATTGATACTACCCCGATTTGGCAACAATATGCCCAGTTTACCTTGGTAGTTTATGAGAGCTGAACACAAAATCAGTAAATCAACAACTAGAAACTTGAATCTCTCCAATTTAACATCAAAGCATACTAGCATATAACCGCTTGGAGTTCCATTGCCCAAACGCTCAGCTAAGTAGTACAATAGCCCATCGATGCATATCTCAGTATGTAAAGGTTGATGGGGTATCGAACACTCGACCCTTTTCAGGTCCCGTTCCTAATGTTGAAACTCGACACACATAATCATCAGATACGCACAATACCTTGAAGAGTTTGTCGATAGGATCATACCCGAAATAGGGTCTCATCTGATTCCTCTTGGTTTTGGCTAGGGGTAAAGATATGTACTCTCCTGTGCTAGGGTTACATATCATCGGCTTCTTAGATTTGTTACAAATCAGACCAAGTATAGAGGGACACATATCTTCGCAAGAACCCAAACCTTTAGGGAATTGCATATGGTAATAGGGAGATATAGGAGAGGAGAAGTTGCGGTCCTGAGGTATGGAGTAAAAGATCCGCTTACCGTCGCATAGGAAAGTGAATAAGATACGCGGCTGAACCGATGACATTTTCAGGAACAGTTGGGTGAATTCTCGACGACGCAGTATGGAAGACCAAAGCTTCGACACGCAACGACACCTCGCAACGTCTTCCAGTGGCAATCTTGAGAATACGTCGATCAAGAGATCAACTGGGATCTCCTTCGTGTATTCTCCGAGGGACTTGCTTGGGCTGGGGACTAATCGCTTCTGCCTTTTTCCCATGGCGGCGTTAATAAACCCTAGAATCCAAACATGACTTTTACTTGATATAGGAGATGTGGACAGAGTGACTTTTATAATTTTACTAGGTAACAAATAACTAACAAGCATATAGTCGAAAAAAATCGATCCAAATAAAATATTTATGAATAAAGTTATTAATTAGAATCAGAGATTCATCGTAATCAACATAAACGGTTAAATATTTTTAATTTATTTAATTCAAACTTTTGTACCATTTTGTGGTTTAGATGGATTTCTAAATACTTATACAGTATATGTTAGGAAAAAGACAATATTTTTAAATTTAAATTGATTGTGTTACAAAAAAGACAATATAAATTAAGAATAATCAGAAATAGGATTTATAAGTATTTAACAATATTTAACTAATAGTTGGTATTTTACTATTAGTAATCAACAATTATGTAATCTAAATTTGTATGGACTTTATTTTAATAAAACAGATGAAATGATTATTTTTTTGAAAATAAATCAAGTTGTTGTTTATTAAAGAAGTATAATACATTCAATTTAAATGGCTACAATTTTTGATATTTTAAAGAATGTTTGTTCGGTATTTAAATGTAAATATATGAGTACTACTATTTTTACTAATATAATTAGACATAGATTTTATAATACTAATTTTGAAATGTTTATAAAAATAGATGTTATCAAAAAAGTGCATATTGTTAAATTTGGAAAATAACAAATAGTTTTAATTTATTTTATGAATTTTGAATGAAATCTATAATGTTATACATGTAATTAGTATTAACTAATGAGTGATATTTGCTTAAATGTGTCTCTAGATCTCTCACGATGATACATTATCATCTTTTAAAAAAATGTTTCTCTATTAATATATAGATTATATTTATATAAACACTTTGTGCTAGTATCTTCAAGGAGCTTCGTACATTCACAAAGTGTTCTCCCAATTGTCAGATCATCATCATTCATTACAATGTCACTAAAGTTCAGTGTATATGACTATTTTGTTATAAAATTTGCAATTAGGCCTACCATTTTATAGACATGGGCGTGGATACTAGTAACGGTAATGTTGGGTTTGTTTTGATTTTGGGTTTGAATCACTCTGTCTCTTTCATCTTGTAAAAATTCCAACATTAACTTGTTATCGAGCTTGCATGCGCATATGTTTGAGTTTTTTTTTTTCTTTTTTCTTTTCTCTTGGTTCGTTTCGTTCTTAACAACTACAAAACTAACTTTAGAGGCCCAAAAAAAAACTCATGAGTGCAATATTCCAAGGAGATGACGATAAGACATTGGAGTCGAGTTAAGCACATAAGGGAGACTGTGTACGTTTGTCTCTTCTTGCGAATAGTTAAATCTCTCCATGGAAACATTGTTTTGAGCAATTGAAAGGGCAAAAAACACCAATTGGCTTTGGCTCATGGTTTTCTCCCACCTAAAGAATCATCTATTCCCATTTGTCAATTGAACGAACCCTATTGGATCAAGGGTTATGATTCCTTAAGAAGATTCATAAGCTTTATTTCCTCAAAGCCAATTGGTTACCATTACATAAACTAATGCTACTTATATACTTGATTAAATCCTTTAAACTTCTCGATGTGGGATCCTTTATTAATTTGTTTAGCCGACATATTGTTACACAAAGATCTGACATAACTTGAACCAAAAGTAACTTGTCTTTCCCTTAAAATCGTTAGTGAGGGCCAAAACAAGCCCGATTAAAAAGAGAAGTGTTACATGCATTTTTCTAGTGGCCTTTTGGGCCCAAAAATAACAAGCGGGTTTGAGAAACTCCCACCAAAAAACCCTAATCTTAGTTACGTTAGCTTTCTTTCTACGTTTAACCAACTTCTATCTCTCGAAGGTCAGTTCTTCAAACCTAGATTCCTTTTATCTACTTTGAACTCTAGACTTTGGGACAGAGCAAAGAAACTCATCGCTCAGAATTTGGTTTTGATCTAGGAATGGAGTTTGATAGAATCAGCGCATTGCCGGCCAGATCCTTTGCTAGCTCACATACTCTCGTACCTTTCGATCAGCAATTCGTTTAAGACAAGCGTTTTATCAAAGAGATGGGAATTTCTCAGGCTAAAGGTTTTCGTATTGGACTTAACCACCGTTAAGGTCCCTCTTCGAGAAAAAGCCATATTGTCGAGAATGATGCGTAGATTTCTGGAGCCTAACCGTGGTTCATGCCTGAAAAAGTTCAACATAACCATGGATTATAATTATTTCGAACGAGTAAAAGAGATCACTTTCTTCGACTTTTCTCAAGAAAAAAAGAAGGTACGGTATCATGATTCCAAGGACTGTAACAATGGAGTCATGGAGTTGATAGCCGAGGTGATCCACCGCGGAGTTCAACATCTAGAGGTGTCTTTAATGCCTCAGGGTGCCACCAATCTCATGCCTAAATATGTTTATGTCAGCAAGACATTGGTGTCTTTAAAGCTTGCAAACGTAGGGCTTGAGGATCACAAGTTTGTTTCTTCTCTACCTAATCTCAAGATGATGCATCTGCAAAACATTTATTACGAGAATCAAAGTGGTCTTTTGATCATAAAGAAGCTCATCTCAGCCTCTCCCCTTCTTGAAGATCTTACCTTTGTAAGCCATTTTTGATTGACGATTTCCTAAACTCTCTACGTTTAAACTCATATTTTTTCTTTTCATTTTGGCAGGACTTTCCTGATTCGCGGGAGTCACTGCAAACCCGTTTTTTAAGGATGCCAAAGGTACTTAATACTTTTCAGAATTTTTCTGATTCACCGAAGCTAGAGGAAACTGATGATCTTACCATTGTGCCGCAGTGTTTGATATCGACGCTGGAGTATGTTAGGATCAACCAACTGATAATGAAGAAACAAAGAGGGATTAATCTACTGAATTACTTTCTTGTGAATTCAGCAATCCTTACACACAAAAAGCTTAACGAGCCCAGAAAATGAGAGCTACAAGAAACTTCTTACACACAAAAAGCTTTCTCCCACATGTCAAGTTGTCTTTGGTTGACTTAGTTTTTTTCTTTCTCCAACATGTCAAGTTGTCTTTGATTGACTTAGTTTTTTTCTTTCTCTTTTCATATATAGTCTAAGTTTAATAACTTAATTTTCTGTTTTTGTGCAGAATTGACTTTTTTTTTTTTTTTTTTACCCTTAATGAAACAACTATATACTTATTACATTGAAAAGAGAGTCTTGGAGTGGAGTTCAACATCTAGATGTTGGGACCGAAAAGCCTTGTGGTGCTATATTTTTCATGCCTAAGTATGTTTACGTGAGCTAAACATTGGTTTCTTTGATGCTCGTAAACGTAGATGCTAAACTCCATGTCTCCACGATGAATCACTTGCATAATCTGTCTCAAACTCCTTATCAAAAAAATCTGTCTCAGACTCCGAACATCTTTCGCTTAAACCAGGTTTTGTTTTACCGAAGCTAGAGCAAATTTAAGCTTATCAAAGGTTTACGGCATTTGGAATCAACATTAAGCTGTCCTTCAAAACTTATTAAGTTATTTTATTTCTATGGAGCTTTCTGTACAAGAAGCTTCGTACATCCACAAACCACAAAGCTTTATCACAGACCAAGTTTTCAAGATAGTTATAATATTAAATACAAATATTAATTGCAAGATATTTAAAACAATAAAAACCAGATCCGTGAAGACGAAAACTGTTAGTAGAATGATCACGAATATATACTTTCCAACAATTCGACATTAGCTAGCAATTTATTTCAAGAAATCCGCTCATATCTTCGCAATATATTTTGTCATTGTTAATGTAAAAGCTCTTTGTTTGATTGCTAGAAAACTCTGATTCATTCATAAGCAAGACATGGCTTATATAGCCTTACAAAACTTGGACCGTAATAATCGATCTCATAATTATCTCTAACTAAATGTATAACTAAAATACAGATAATGCTAAATCATGTAGATAACACCAAATCAGAACTTCATCTATTCTCTCAAACATGTGATACGCACGATTTGCTCCAACAAACCCTCCCTAAACTAAGCTCGGTGAAACACAGCTTAGCTTATCCGTTGCTGAGTAAATCCCAAGCTGGTCCCTCAACCTTTCAAACGTCTCTCTCTTCAAAGGCTTTGTAAAAATATCCGCCACTTGCTCTACTGTGCCACAATGCTCCAACTGTATCTCCCCATCTTTAACCAAGTCACGTAAGAAATGAAAACGAACTCCAATATGCTTGCACCTTCCATGAAAAACCGGATTCTTTGACAGCTTAATTGTTGAGGTGTTGTCACAAAGAATGACAGTGCTACTTCCCTCTACTTCATATCCCAACTCTCTCAAAATTCTCTTGAACCAAATGGCTTGACAGGCACAAGTTGAAGCTGCAACATACTCTGCCCTCCGTGGTAGATAAGCGACAATTGGTTGCTTCTTTGACAACCATGCTACAGCTGCATTGTCCATAAAAACACATAACCTGAGGTACTCTTCCTGCTATCAATGTCTCCTGCAAAATCACTGTCAGTATACACCAACAGCTTCGGTTCCACCTCTCTTATACCAAATCCCAAAATCCATTGTCCCCTTTAAGTATCTTAGAACCCTCTTAGCGGCCTGCAAATGTAGTGTCGTCGGTCTTGCCATGTATCGACTTAGTAAACTCACGGCAAACTGCAGGTCTGGCCTTGTTGTTGTGATATACATGAGGCTTCCTATAATCTGCTTGTAGAACGTGTCATCAACTCGCTCACCCTTCTCATCCAGATCAATCTTGCTACCAGGCACCATAGGATTCAAGACTGCATTACAATTCTCCATCTCAAAACGCTTCAGAATCTCCAATGCATACTTTGACTGAGAAACGTGAATTCCTTGACTTGTCTGCAACACTTCTAACCCCAAAAAATATCTCATTTTTCCAAGATCAGTCATATCAAACTCCTTTTCCATTGACAATTTGAACTCTCTTATCAGTGAGATATCATCTCCAGTGTATATTAAGTCATCCACATATACACTAACAATCAAAAGGTTACCTTGCTCGTTTGTTTTGAGAAACAGAGTCTCCTCATTCTCTGATTTTTCAAAACCCTCCTTGGTGAAATATTCCTCGATTCTACTGAACCAGGCTCTTGGAGCTTGCTTTAGTCCGTACAAGGCTTTGTGTAATTTGTAGACTTTATCCTCTTCTCCGTCTACTACATAGCCTTTTGGTTGTTGAATATATACGTCTTCTTCAAGAATCCCGTGAAGAAACGCTGACTTGACATCCAACTGAAAAATGTCCCATCCTTTCTGAGCTGCAGTTGAGATTATCGTTCTAATAGTGTCCATGCGAGCAACAGGTGCATAGACCTCCGTATAGTCGACCCCATGCTCTTGAGAGTATCCCTTCGCCACTAACCGAGCCTTGTATTTATTCACCTCTCCAAGCTCATTAAGTTTAGTTTTGTATATCCACTTTACTCCGATACATTTTGCCCCATTTGGTAGCTTTGACAGCTCCATGTATGATTCTTCTCGATGGAGTTTATTTCTGTGTCCATGGCTTCTCTCCACTTAAGACATTTCTGAGCTTGTTCGAAAGTTGACGGATCGAAAGAAACTATTTGAGTCATATTCACTTCATCATCTTCAGTGACATAGTCTCTAAGATATTGTGGAGCTCTTGTGATTCGTTTTCCCTCCCTGACTGCAACTTGTGGTTCTGTTTGAACCTCTTCTGTAGCAATTGCAGGCTCTTCTGCAGTCTCTGTAGGTTCTTCTTCTTCCCCGTCACTGTCATCGTCTTCCCATGGTTGATCATCATCGCTCCATTTCAACTCAGACTCAGTGTAAGCTTGATCTTCTTCCCAGCTCCACCCTTTTGTTTCCTCAAACACCACATCTCTACTCACCACAATCTTCTTTGTTGTTGGATTGTAGAGTCGATATCCTTTTGATTCTTCAGAGAAACCAAACAAAACACACGGGTTGCTCTTGTCATCAAGTTTTCCTCGCTTCTCACTTGGTACATGTGCATGTGCTAAGCTTCCCCACACCCTGAAATGCTCCACACTTGGTTTAGCTCCGCTCCAAGCCTCTTGTGGTGTAACCTCCTTGACAGCCAGAGTAGGACATCTATTCAAAATATAGAAGGACCAACTAACGGCTTCTGCCCAGAAAATCTTTGGTACCTTCCTCATCGACAACATTGATCTCACCATGTTCATGACTGTGCGATTTTTTCTCTCCGCTACGCCATTCTGTTGTGGAGTATAAGCAGTGGTCAGTTGTCTTCGAATTCCATGTTCTTTGCAGAAATCAGAGAATTCGATTGAAGTGAATTCTCCTCCGCGGTCAGTCCTTAAACACTTGATCTGCTTTCCCGTCTCAGTCTCTACTTTCTTCTTAAACATCTTGAACTGATTAAATGCCTCAGACTTTTCCTTGAGAAAATAAGCCCATGCTTTCCTGCTGTAGTCGTCAATGAAACACAGCACGTATCTTGTTCCATGTGTGGTCATGGGACTGATAGGTCCACATATGTCAGAGTGTACCAACTCAAGAACCTCCTTTGCTCTCCACGAGCTCTTTCTAGGAATAGGATTTCTTGATTGCTTCCCTATTAGACAATCTGTACACGTGAACTTCAGAACATCAAAACTTGGTAGACCTCGCACCATCTCCTTACTTTGTAACATTTTCATTCCAGTATGGCTGAGATGTCCATAGCGCTCATGCCAGAGCTTCAGAGTGTCTTCTGCAGTTGTTTGCAGACAGTGTTGTTGACTTGTTTCTCCTTCATGATCGGTTTGGTTGAACAGCAGAAACATCCTGTTTGAGCTCATATTGCTTGTAGCAATGAGACCTTTCTTCATGAAATATCTTACAAACTCCTTTTGTATGATGATTGTCAGATCCTTTTCTTGAAGTTGTCCGAGACTCAACAGGTTGTTTTTGAGTTCAGGAATGTAATAAACATCGCTGATTGTACAGTTCACATTGTTAAAGCTCAGCTTCACGACTCCCTTTCCTATGACATCCATCTTCTTATCATTTCCCAGCTTGACAGTATGCTTGAAATTCTCATTCATTGTGTGAAAAACATCTCGGTCTCCACACATATGATTAGAGCAGCCAGAGTCAAGGAACCAAACTTTCTTTCTTATCTCTTCATTCTTCCCAGAGTACGCCATAAATAGCCTATCTGCAACTTCCTGAATCTCATCCTCAACAGATTTTTCATCTTCTTCTCCGATGTGCGCCATTAGGAGCATCTCTTCCTTCTCAACAAAATCAGCGTAGTTTGCTTCCTCATCCCACAATGGACACTCATTTCGAAAATGTCCAAGGCGGTGACACTTGTAGCACTCCACTGTGCTTTTGTCTCTACCACGACCTCTACCTCTGCCTCTTGCACTGAAGCCTCTTCCTCTTGATCCCATTCCTCTGCCACGGTTTGAGTCCATGCCCTCACCATGAGTCACCTTCAACACTTGATCTTCAGCCTTCTCAGGTTTTTTGAATTTTTGCTCATGAACAGTGAGAGAACTCTGCAGCTCATCGAGTGAGATGTTCTCGATCTCCTTTGATTCTTCAATGGACACCACCACGTACATGAATTTCTCACTGAGTGTTCTGAGAATTTTCTCAACCACTTTAGACTCATTCATCATCTCTCCATTGCTCCTCATCTGATTTGTGACTGCAAGGACTCTCGTGAAATACTCTTTCACGCTCTCAGCTTCCTTCATCTCTAGCACTTCAAAGTCTCTTCTCAGCTTCTGCAGCAAGGACTTCTTGACTCGATCATTTCCACCGAACTTCTTTTTCATTGAATCCCAAATGATCTTGGACGTACTCCTGTCCAAGATCTGTTCAAGGGTCACTCTATCGATGGATTGATAGAGGTAGTGCTTCACCTTTTGGTCATTCTTCCTGGCTTCTTCAAGTTGTTGTGTCTGCACCGCCGTGAGATCTGCCGAGGTTGATGATTCCTTGACACCGATCTCGATCGTGTTCCACAAGTCCTTTGATCTGAAGAAGTTTTCCATGACCTCACTCCAATGATCTCAATGCCCATCGAACTGTGGCAACTTCATTTTCTCTTCTCCCATTTTCACTCTAACAAAGCTCTGATACCAATTTGTTAATGTAAAAGCTCTTTGTTTGATTGCTAGAAAACTCTGATTCATTCATAAGCAAGACATGGCTTATATAGCCTTACAAAACTTGGACCGTAATAATCGATCTCATAATTATCTCTAACTAAATGTATAACTAAAATACAGATAATGCTAAATCATGTAGATAACACCAAATCAGAACTTCATCTATTCTCTCAAACATGTGATACGCACGATTTGCTCCAACAGTCATAACTTAGTCAGATATAAAACATTTTACTTGATTTGATTCTTCTTTTTGATTGTAAGTTAATATTTTTGCTCAACCCTGACGCAAGATCGCCGGCGAGAATCTGACGTCAAACCAAATCGACGGTAAGTTCTTCATGTCCTTCACATAATCGCATGCAAATTTTTGGTATATAAAATTGAAAAACTCTCAATCCATAAGAATCAATTTTTAATATTGATGGTTGATGTTGGTCATGATCTAGTGATGGGGCGTGATCGACTCAGTGAGTTGCCGGAAGGTTTGCTAAATCATATACTCTCCAACCTTCACATCCAAGAATCGATTAGGTCAAGCGTTTTATCCAGCAAATGGAGAAACCTCTGGCTCGAGTCTCCTAAGCTTGACCTAAATTTACATGACTTCCCTGCTCATGGAGAATTATTTGAGAGCTTGATGGACAAGTTTCTTGAGGCTAACCGAGGACGCATACAAAAGTTCAAGTTGAAGTATGAACATGATTTGTATTATTTAAGCGACAGATTTGTGCCGTGGATTGCTACAATGGTTGATCGCGGGATTCAACATTTGGATGTTAAGACCACGAATGCTTCGCATGCCATTGATTTTATGCCTACTAACATTTATAAGAGTAAGACATTGGTATTTTTGAAGCTTTCAAATGTAGGGCTAAAAAATCCAGAGTTTGTTGTTTTTCTACCTTGTCTCAAGACGATGCATTTGGAAAACATTTTTTACGGTGAGGATGGTCCTTTGGCTTTGGAGAAGCTCATCTCCGGATGTCCTGTTCTTGAACATCTTACCATCATTAGGGAATATACTGATTTTCTAGAATTTCTGCGGCTTATTCGTGTGAGGTCTCAAACTTTGAAGACTTTCAGTTTAACATTTAATTGGGGAATGGCTAGTACATACTTTTTGGTCGAGATTGATGCTCCACGACTTAAGTAATTGAGTTTTAGAGATAGTCAATCTGATAGGATCGTGGTTAAGAATTTGAGTTCCTTGGTCAAGATAGACCTTGATACTGGATTTAATCTCAAGTATGGCCAAGGCAGTCCTTTGGAATTCGAGAATTCAACTAAGAGAGATACTATACTTGGTTTTCTCACTGGTATTTCGAGTGTAAAACATATGATCATCTCTCATCCTACTCTGAAGGTATTCTATATGTTTGAAGTCTCTGAACTCTAATGCTTTATACTACTATATAACAATAATTCAATGTATTTGTAATTTCTCACGTTACGTTTATCATTTTCATTAATCTTGCAGGTGCTTTACCGGTATTCAAAACTCGGACCCATCCCAAAATTCCGAAACTTGTATTACTTGGAGGCTACGTTCTCCAGCTCATTGATACAACTATTGCCAGACTTTCTCGAAAGCTGCCCAAAACTTAAGAACCTTAAAAACATGGTAAGAATGTCTCTGAATATGTGATTTAGTTACAATTAAAACCTCCGAATATGTGATTTAGTTACAATTAAAACCATCTTGTTTGTTTGCAGGACTATTATTCTAAATCAGCGGAGCCAGAGCAAATTTACTTTACCAGTGTGTCTCGGTGTTTAGAATCGACTTTGGAGTATGTTGAAATTAAACAACTGAATATGAGGGAGCAAACTGGGATTACACTGGTGAACTACTTTCTTAAGAACTCAGCAGTCCTAAAGAAACTGACTCTGAGTTTCATAGATTCTCCCACTACCAACGAAAAGTCAGAGATCTACCAGCAGCTGCTTACATCCACAAAACGTTCTCGTGGGTGTCAAGTTTTGATCTTATATGCTTAAAGGTTAAAGTATTCAACTGTTCTTGCTTTAATCTATTCTTACGAAATTGAAATCTCTGGTGATAACATTGTCTTCTCTCACTCTTGATACTTTATCTTAAATTTTTTTTTTTTTTAAGTTTTTTCTTTTTGACAAAGTTTGGATTCTTTAACTATGGAATTTCATATGGCGGTTGAAAACCAAATGTTATGCTTTTTTTGTGTGGACATCATCGAAATTTCTATGAATGCTATATTATTTACCATATATGGACAAGTGTGTCCTCGTTGAAATAGAAAATGATAATTTACATCCATAATGGGGTATTGTTTCAAGATAAATGAAGAATTCTAGTCGATTGTGATTTGCCCATCCCAGCTCATGCATAAATTGTGATTACTTTGCCGATTCTGTTTTAACATCCACCTCTTTGAACTTCAAATTATTTTGGTTGAAATTGTGTTCAACTATTGCCAGCCTTTCTTGAGAGCTGTCCAAATCTCAAAAACTTCTTCTTGGTGATAATCTTTTTGAACCTGTGGTTTGGCTAAACAACATTGTTCGACTTTGTAGAATTCTGCTTGAAACAAATTGAAAAGTCAGGTTGTTTATTTGGCAGGACTATTCTGTTACAGATGAGCCAGAACAATTGGACATTACCAACGTGTCTTGACGTTTAATATCTACGCTGGAGTATGTTGAGATTAAGAAAGATCGAGAGGAGATATGGAAATGGAATTAAACTAGTGAATTAGTTTAGTGAGGGCAAAAACAAGCCCGATTGAAAAGAGAAGCTCTCGTGTTACATGCTTTTCTCTAGTGCCCTTTTGGGCCGAAACAACAAGCCTGTTTGTGAAACTCCCACCAAAAAACCCTAATCTCTGTTACTTAGCTTTCTTTCTACGTTTAACAGACTTCTACCTTTTGGTATACCTTTTGGAAACTCAACGCCCTAAAGAATATCTCTTGAAGGTTAGTTTTCAATTTTCAAAACCTAGATTCCTTTGATCTACTTTGAACCCTAGACTTTGTCGACAAAGTAGAGAAACTCATCGCTCAGGATTCGGTTTTGATCTAGATATGGAGTTTGTTAGAATCAGCGCATTGCCAGATTCTTTGCTAGCTCACATACTCTCGTACCTTTCCATCAGCGTTTCGGTTAAAACAAGCGTCTTATCGAAGAGATGGGAATTTCTCTGGCTAAAGGTTTCTGTATTAACCACCGTTAAGGTCTCTCTTCGAGAAGAAGCCATGGCGAGGTTGATGCGTAGATTTCTGAAGCTTAACCATGGATCATGCCTGCAAAATTTCAACATAACCATGGATTATAATTATTTCGAAGGAGTGAAAGAGATAACTTTTCTCGACTTTTCTCAAGAAAAAAAGAAGGTAAGGTATCATGATTCCAAGAACTGTAACAATGGAGTCATGGATTTGATAGCCGAATTGATCCATCGCAGAGTTCAACACCTAGAGGCCAGTATGTGTGAAATAATGCCTCAGGATGCCATCAATTTCATGCCTAAGTATGTTTATGTCAGCAAGACATTGGTGTCTTTAGATCTTGCAAACGTAGGGCTTGAGAATACCACGTTTTTTGCTTCTCTACCTAATCTCAAGATGATGCATCTACAAAACATTTATTACGAGAATCAAGGTGGTCATTCGATCAAAACATTTATTCAGTCACATATAGAATAACCACAAATGCTTCTTGAATCGAACATCAATAATCACATTTATATGTTCTCTTGAATCAAGACCTTTCTCTTTGTTGGCCTGGAAATAGTCGTTCGAGCTTTCATACATTTGATTGTGTGTTCTCTATGCAATTAAATGCTACTTATCTTGAAAATGATTTAGGATTTATCAATAGTTTTGCAAAGGAAGGTTCCAGATATGTTAAATCAACTAAGCGAGAACTACATAGCATAGGCTGGATGAGATTCATTTTGTTTTCTTAAGGCTTCTTCTTTCCGTGAGAAACCAATGTTGAAACGCTCAAGTTAGAAAAAGACTTTTGATTGAAGAAAGCCAAATATGAACCAACATAACCAATATGCATCATTAACTATAAGTTTCATGAGTTTAATACTTTAATAAGGTAATCACTGAGCTGCTTATTTATATGGCTTCTTTAAGTCGAATTGTCTCAATTCACGATTTTGATAAGGCCAAATTGATGAGATTGGCTGGATTTTATCCAGAGAAATTTAGTTTCAGGGATGATTTATCTCTTGAACAACAACTCGAATCTACATTTGACAATATACACTAAAATAAACGATTCAAGAATTTGAAAAATTGTTCTCGTTTTATATATGCTGGGAACCAAAAAAATGTCTAGCAAATACTTTGGTTTATATAATTCTGAAATTAGTTTCAACTTCGTTTGTTGCTACTACAAGTGTCGAAAAGTGTTCCTTTGCAACAAAATTAGTGAAGACATCACCGCACAATCAATAAATGTTTTTCTAATATGTTATATTGAGAAGCTTTATTTGAATCTATCACAAGTGAAAAAGTGATAAAAAATTTTAATATTATATTTTGTTTGTATATATCCTTACGTGTTTTGTAAGATATAATTTTAAAATATTTTATTTAATCTTTTCAAATTTACGCGGGTAAAAATATTATTATTTTCTAAATCCGTCATTATAGTTTAAATAACATTTCCGTAGTTTTTAAATGGTAGAAGGATAACATTTATAATCTTGTACTTTCTCAAAAATCTAGTTTGGTTTACATTTTTAAGAAGGGACCAAAATATATATTTTTTCATCGGTCTAAAATCTTTTTTTTTTTTTTTTTTTTGGTCAAGGCACTGGTGTAAAATCTAAGAAAGCCATTTGTATGGTGCACAATAAATAAACCATTTGTATAAAATCTAAAAGATTGGGTTTTTTTTTTTTTAGAATTAAAAGCAAAAAAAAATGTTCCGACAACAAAGTGAAAGTATATAGGCCTTGGTTTCTCCAAAAAAATTTCCGACAACGAAGACTCTGGTGAATCAAAATCAACGGTGAGTTCCTTTGGTTTAATGTTTAAATGTGATTTTCAAACCATATAGTTTGGGAGAAGTTTGAGGATTTTGTTAATTGGCTTTTAGGGTTTTGCGATAGGGACCGATAGGATCAGCGCACTCCCAGATTCATTGATTACTCAGATACTCTTAGAGCTTCCGACCAAAGAGTCTGCCAAGACGAGCATTCTATCGACCAGATGGAGAGATCTTTGGTTAAAGGTTCCTGGACTTGACTTAAAGGTCAGTGATTATTACCCTCCTCATGGTGAACAAGTACTTGGGAGCTTCATGAAAAAATTTATGGAGTGTAACCTCGGGCAGCTGCAAAAGTTCAAGGTAAAGATTAATCGATTGCATCGATTGTGTGAAGACAATGAATGTAACGATTGGATCCCAACAGTGGTCAATTGCGAGATTCAACATGTAGACGTTAAGGCCAAGATTTCTCAGATCGTCACCGAAGTCATGCCTTTTAACATTTACAAGAGCAAGACATTGGTGTCTTTAAAGCTTGCAAATGTATGTCTTGAGAATAAAGATAAAGATTTTTATCTACCTTGTCTCAAGATCATGCAACTACAAAACATTTGTTACGGTGAGGATGGTCCTTCACTCGCGGAGAAGCTCATCTCAGGATGTCCTGTTCTGGAAGATCTTACCGTTGTAAGGGTTTATATGCAGGATATAGATATTTTGCCTCTCCTGCATGTGAAATCCCAGTCTCTGAAGATCTTCCGTTATACTTATGATTGGGGAATGGATACTACATATTTTTCGGTTGAGATTGATGCTCCGGGACTTAAGTTCATGAGCTTTAAGGATAATCAGTCTGATCTAATCTTGGTCAAGAACCTGAGCTCCTTGTACAAGATAGACCTTGACACTGAGTTTAATGTCGAACTTGACGGCAGTCCTTCGGATCCTGATGATTTAAGGACAGGAGACATGATCCTTTGTTTTCTCATCAATATTTCGAGTGTAAGACATATGAACTCTAGAGGTATGCATATGAACTCTCATGCACAGTTTGATTTTTCTTATGAAAAGATTCTCACATGTATCCTTTTCTATTCTTCTTGCAGGTGCTTTCTAGTCATCCCAAACGAATACCGATTCCCAAATTCCGCAACCTATCTCATTTGGAGGCTGCATTCTCCAGCTCATCATTACAACTGCTGCCAGCCTTCCTTGAGAGCTGCCCCAATCTGAAAAAATTCATCATCATGGTAACAATCGTTTTCAATCTGTGATGATTGTTGAAATTTATTGCAAACTCAGCTTGTTTATTTTGCAGGATTATTATCGCACAGATGAGCTTGAGCAACTCAACTTTACAGCCGTTCCTGAGTGTTTCAAATCAACTCTGGAGTATGTTGAGATTAAGAGACTGATATTGCTAGCTGTAACTGGGATTGAACTAGTGAATTACTTTCTTAAGAATTCAGCCGTACTTAAGAAACTCATTCTGAGTTTAGCGGATTCTCCTACGAACAACCAATGCCCAGAGAGCTTCCTAGAGATCTACAAGAAGCTTCTTACTTCTACAAAGCTTTCCCGCACATGTCAAGTTATCATTGGTTGACATGCAACTGATGAGGCGGCTGTGAGTGTAGTTTGTGTGCATTTTACAGACATGGCTTATTAGGTTTGCGCATCTTTTGGATTGATCTTATATGCTTTGACTTTATTTCAGTTATTAAACCTTACAAAACTTTTCCTGCTTTGATTTCAATATCATTTTCATGTAAGACATTGATGATCTTTGCATTGCCTTTTGGTCTTTATGGTTTGAAACGTTTCAGTATCTCCAGTTAGGATATCTTATTATATGCTAAAATTGTCGTTTCAAGAAGTGGCAATACAATATTGGGCAGAACACAGGGAATCATGCATTATGATATCAGGGAAACATTGTTTCTACGATTGCAATGTTTCTTTTATGCATTGTTTCTTTGATTGCAAGAAATAAGCTAAGCTTAATTAAGGGATAGTGGAGACAACAAACAAGCATGGTTTGATTGTGTTATCTTCTGCCCAAGTGATTAAATTCTCTTCTCTCTCGATGAAAATACTTTTTTTGAGCTTTCTCTCTTCCATAATGCAGTTAGGCTATTATAATTTTGGCCGACATTAATTATTGTTCTTCTACTTCTACTACGCTTATCTTGGTCCTCCTAGGTTATTTTTTGATGTGTCATGTGTGTTTTGTTTACTTCTAAGCCGTTTGTAAAAAGCCCAAAAAAAAGGAAAAAAAAAGAAAGAAAGTAGGGTTTTCCGAACCTGATCGATCGGTCATCTTTCTAAATATCGTCAAATCGACGGAGACAGTTAGTTTATTAAAAACAATTGTCCACGAGTTTACAACGGTTAAAATCTTCTAGTTTGGACAATTAATTTGTAGAAAAAAACAAAAAATGACAAAAAGAAGTAAAAAATATACTATAAAAAATTGGAATGATTTTTGTTGGATAAAAAAAAAGAAAAAAAAAACACGGAAAGATGAATGGTCGTATATTTGGTTAAACCATATTTAGTGATAGAATGCAAAAAATAAAGTTTTTGGTTGTTTAAAGATATGATTATTATAAACCGAACAGAGGTTTTAGGATATCCCCTACTAAATAAAATAGAAGTACACAACTTCAGATTTTTAGACTATATAATTTTAATAGTAGGTTACAAATGGGTTATAAAAAAAATTGATATTAATTTGTATTAGATATATGTTACCTCACGTTGAAAGTCTTAATCTGTAACTCTTCATTTTCGCAAGATTTTAGGAGAATAATCTTAATTCTCTTTTACACCAAAATATCTTCTTCAAAGATTTAATCTTAATTCAAGATCTTCTAAAACAAGTTATTGGAAAAAAATAAAATAAAATCTCTAAAAAATATTTAGTTAACCATAAATAGGCAAACAAATCTCAAAAAATAATCACTCTTCCGCAGATTGAGAATGATTTCCGATTTTACTATAAAATAAACCGATCAATAATCTATCGTTACCTTTTGATAAGGTACCATCTTTCGGCATGTCTTTTAATTTTATCATACTTATAATGATGCTTATTATGTTTATACACATTAGTACATTACAATTCATGGTGTACTGTGAGTTAAAATATTACACGACAGGGTTATATGACACGACGTGTTAATTCGGTGTTACACGAGTAAAATATCATTTTATTATTTTGTTAATAATATGAATATTAAATTAATAGACATACAGTATCTAATTAAGTTGATTAAATTAATACTGTAACAAACAAATATACTGTTAACAAAAAAATTATTATTTTTTATCAAATAACTTAATTCGCGGTGTATCGCAGATCAAAATCTATACAAAATATACGTTATTTCCATAAGTCATATTCAACATATGATTTAATGGCATAGTGTTTCCTAAAAAAAATAACTTTTAAAACAAATAAAACAATCACATTTTTAGTGCTTTAAGTAAAAATTACCAAAATTTGTGCTCTAGCACGGGTCCATCAGTTTTAGTAGATAATTTTATTGCATAATGTTTTATTCACAACAATTTTTAAAATAAATCACATAAATTAGATTGTATATAAAAATTACAATATAAATAAAAAAATTTCAACTCGTGCTCTAGCACGGGTCCTAATCTAGTAACGTATATATAATGATAGAATTTGAAGGTTTTAGGTTATACATCAGATCTACTATTGGAACGATAATGGACATCCATACAATATTGAATATTCATAACACTCCCCCTTGGATGACCATTAAAAATACGCATGTGATATATTGGCTCATTAAAAACCTTACCATATAAAGCACAAGTAACATTTTTTTAAAAAATTATTGTTATATTTCTTTTAAAATGTTATTTTGTTTGAGATTGTATCTATTTTCAATATTTACTATTATATTTTTACTTTTATTGAAAAATTAAATATTTGCTTAAGACCAATAGTAAAATGTATTTCTCAATTAACATAGTAGGATATTTGCTGCGTTTTTTATTTATTGAATTATAGCATAAAAACTATTTTAATAAATATCCTAAAAATGTTAATATAGATATATTGTAATTAATAAGATATTACTAGTTACAGTCAAATCAGGCTATCACACTGCACGTCATGACGTGGTTCGGACTTTTGCGGCCACTGGTTCTGGCCCGGAAATTACCCCCCTACTCGCTAGCGTGTGGAGGGCTCGTTGTCCACCTAAGATCCAGCATTTTATGTGGCAGGTTTTATCTGGTTGTATTTCGGTTTCAGCAAATTTGGGACGACGGGGTATTGCTTGTGATTTAAGGTGCGTACGATGTGGTGCGGATATGGAGACCATAAATCACGCTATATTTGTGTGTCCTCCGGCCCATCAGGTTTGGGCCCTAGCACATGTGCCGGTGGGTCCCAATTCCTTCCCGACAGAATCGGTATATGCAAATGTTGATCATTTTTTAGGGCAGCAGAATCCTGGGGCCCATGTTGCGGCTTTCCCTTGGCTTATGTGGTTTATTTGGAAAGCAAGGAATGCACGTGTCTTTGACAATATTATTGAGCGGCCGGCGGATATTGTTAGGGTAGCAGAGGGAGAAGCTGCCGCATGGCAGCAGGCTCAGCTAGAGGAAGATCAAGTGACCTATCCCATAATCCCAGGTGGTTTGGAGATACCAGTCAGGGTGGCTACTGCTTCCTTTCCTTTGGTCTATTCGGGATACCGTTGTTTCATAGATGGCTCTTGGAAAGCAGGGGATATGTATGCAGGGGCTGGATGGTGTTGTACCTCGGTCCAGACAGCGTTGCCGCTTTTGGGAGCCAAGAATTTCCGGCGAAGCCTTTCTCCATTACATACAGAAGTTGAAGCTTTTCTTTGGGCGATGCGCTGCATGATCGGGCATGACTTCAGAGAGGTGGCTTTCTATACCGACTGCTCAGATTTGGTGAAGATGGTGTCTTCTCCTTCCGACTGGCCAGCGTTCTCGGCGTACCTTGACGACATCAAAACTGATAGGGAGGAATTCTCTTCTTTCTCTTTATCTTTAATTCCTAGAAATGCTAATGTAAGGGCGGATTCTTTGGCACGCCAAGCGCGTACATCTCCGCACCAAATTTTGTTTGTAAACGATTTCCCTACCAATTGGCTCATCTGAGCTGATCTTTTGTTGACAAAAAAAAAAATATGATATTACTAGTTTTCATTTATCACTTAGTCGGCGACAATATAACCGACAATCAAATCGACATGAGATCTGGAGACTCAGATTGATTGTAAGTTTGGAACGGCTTGTATTCTATCTCACTCTTATGATAATGACCTTTGATGTTATTTGTTTTTTGAAAATTAGGTTTCGTCTGTCGTGATGGCTTGCGATATAATCAGCAAATTGCCGGATTCTTTGCTAACTCAGACACTCTTAGAACTTCCTACCAAAGACTCTGTTAAGACAAACGTGTTATCCAAGAGATGGAGAAATTTTTGGTTAAATGTTCCTGGACTTGACTTATGCACTGTCGAATTCCCTTATCCTCATGAAGAAGGTTTCACAAGGTTTATGGACAGATTTCTGGAGTTTAACCGCGGGTCACAATTGTAAAAGTACAAGATATGGCATGAAGGTTGCAATGGCTATCGAGATCAGTTCATGGAGCTGATTGATACAGTGGTCGATGGTGGAATTCAAAATTTGAATGTTGTTATGAATCCTTTTCACAGAGATGCTTTCATACGTTAGAACATTTACAAGAGCAAGACATTGGTCTCCTTGACTCTTTATAATGTAGAGTTAAAGAATCCAGAGTTTGATGTTTCTCTACCTTGCCTCAAGATCATGCTTCTATTAAATACTTGTCACGGTGAGGATGGTCCTTTGATTGTGGAGAAGCTCATCTCAGGATGTCCTGTTCTTGAAGAACTCAAGCTGTGTTGAAGTATTGCTCTTGTATTACACCAATTATATAGAGTGCTACGGTCGTAACCGTTCGATTAGTAACGGAACCAACACAACTATCTAACATACACCTACTCCCGTGCATACATTAATATACATACCCATATCTAAGTATATATTAAACATGTAGCATATGACTGAACTCAATTATCACTAACACTCCCCCTTAATTGAGTTTCGGTCTAACTCTAATTGTCTGTCAACAGTCTTGAAGTCTCCATGAGCTTCTTCACGTCTACTCCATGATCTTGCCATGATTTCTTTGACTTCTCTTGCAACCTTCTTCCACTCACTTTCTCTAAGGAAATCTTTCTTCTTCTTTACACTAGAAACACCTCTTTGATGATCTTCTCTCTTTGGCTTGTCATCAGTTGGATATTTCTTTCCCTTTCGCAACTGGCCGTTTCTCCTTTTTTCTCTTAGGTAAGCAGCTTCTTTCTTGCTTGGTGTCTTCCTTTGAACACCATCAGATTCACGTCTGTGTGACGTCTCGTGCGTGAATCTTTCACGTCTTCTTCGGTTATCTTTTCACCCGGATTATGCTACATTTTTCTTCGAGGTAAGCATCCTCTTTTTGTCCTAGTGCTTGGTGTCTTACTTTGATCACCATAACGTCTCCATGACGTCTTACACGTGAATCTGCTCCACGTCGTCTTCGGTTAACTCTTTAACCGGCTCCTGCTCAATTTTTTTCTATGAGGTAAACATCCTCCTTTATTGCTTGGTAATTCACTTGATCACCCTCAGTTCTCCTTGACGTCTCATGCGTTCCCTTGAACCTTTTCTTGCTGAGTAGTCTTGCTCTGCTCATTCAACAGGCAGCTTCTCCGTGTTGACGTCGTTCTTTCAAACTCAACTCCACTTTTTGCTAATTCGCCATACTCTGTTTCTTCAAACAGGTGGCTTCTCCGGTGGACGTCTTTCTCAAAGACTCCACACCACTTTCTACTAATAAGCCTTGTTTTGCGTTCAACAGTGGCTATGTTGGAATAAATAATCATGATGTCCCTTTCTCTCTCCTTCATGCAAGATGTCTTGTCTCTCTCCTTCATGCAAGCCATCTTTGTAACAGCTAGTTTTTATCTTCTTCTTCTATATATTTGTATCTCTCTTGTATTCTCAGAACTAAGAGAAATAATATACAGTTTCTCTCTATTCTCTCTATTCTCTCTATTCTTCCGCTTATATTTCTACATGGTATCAGAGCTTTAGATCCTTATTCTCTGTCTCTTTTGCTATTATTCTTTTCTGGGTATGGAAAACTCAAAACAGATTACTCTTCATGTTATCCTTAACGGAGATAATTACATTATGTGGTCTAGGACTACCAAAACTGCTCTTTGTAGTCGGGGTCTATGGAATCATATTTTAAGCACCAGAGAGGTGACTGTTGGTATTCTAGAGAATGAAGAAGATGTTGCAGATAAAAAACCCTTTTGGCAGTTCTGAAGCATCCAACCTTGAGTATGACAAATGGTTTCAAGAAAATCAAATGGTTCTTGCCATTCTCCAAAGCTCTCTAGAGCAGTCTCTCCTTACTGCATATTCTTATTGTGAAACAGCAAAGGAGTTGTGGGATACCCTAAAAGGTGTCTATGGAAATGTTTCAAATCTCAGCCGGATCTTTGAAGTGAAGAAGGCATTGAACAATTTAACTCAAGAGGAGAAACCTTTTAACCAACATTTTGGAGAATTCAGATCTCTTTGGTCAGAGTTGGAGACTCTTCGTCCTCCAACAACAGATCAGATGGTGCTTAATGAAAGGCGTGAACAAGATCAAGTCTTTGGGCTTCTTCTTACTCTCAACCCTTCTTTCAATGGTCTCATCCGTTATATCCTCAGATCTAAAAATCTTCCCAATTTGAATGAGGTTTGTATGCAAATTCAAAAGGAAGATGGATCTACTAGTTTGTTTAGCCAGAAAAGTGAGCTTGGTATCGCTCATAAAGGAGCTTACAAAAAGAGTGACTACAACAAGTTATTGTGTGATCACTGCAAGAGGAAGGGGCATACCAAGGAGAAGTGTTGGGTTCTCCATCCTCTTCTGAAGCCGGCTAAGATGAATGAACCTAGGAAGGCTATGTCTGCATCTGATGCAGATGACGATGTGGTTAGAAAATCTGATCTTGATGCCCTTATCAAAAGCATTGCTTCTCTCAAAGAATCTGGTAATGCTCTACTTACTCTAAAATCTCATAAGCCAATTATTGTTGATTCTGGTGCTTCTCATCATATGATCAGTGATGTTAATCTTACTGATAATGTTAAACCTGCAACTGGAAATGTTATCATTGCTAATGGTCATGGTGTTCCTGTTAAAGGCATAGGAAATCTGAAATTGTTTAACAAAGATTCTCAAGCTTTCTATATGCCTGAATTTACTTCAAACATTTTGTCTGTCAAAAAGGCAACAAGTGATCTTGATTGCTTGGCTATTTTCAGTCCTAATGAGATTTGGTTTCAGGATATTAAGACGGGAAAAGACTATTGGTGAAGGATCAACAAAGAATGATCTCTATGTTCTTGAAGATCTCAATCTTGTTTCTGCTTTTGCTAATAATTCTGTTTGGCATGCTAGACTAGGTCATCCTCATACTAAGGCCCTTAGTTTATTTCTTCCTAAAATGTCTTTTGATCATGAGAAGTGTGAGGCTTGTATTTTAGGAAAGCATTGTAAAACTGTTTTTCCAAACTCTACTACTACTTATCGAGATTGTTTTGAACTTATTCATTCTGATGTTTGGTCTGCTCCTTGTGCTTCAAGAGATAATAACAAATATTTTGTTACGTTTATTGATGAAAAATCTAAATATACGTGGCTAACTCTTTTACCTTCAAAAGGCCATGTTTTTGAAGCTTTTTCAAACTTTCACAGCTATGTTTCCACTTAGTTTAATGCGAAGATAAAGACTTTGAGGACCGACAATGGTGGAGAATATACTAGCAATGAATTCAAGGTGTTCACTTCTAAACATGGGATTGTCCATCAAACGACTTGTCCTTATACCCCTCAACAAAATGGTGTCTCTGAGCGTAAAAATCGCCACCTTATGGAAGTAGTAAGGACCATGATGTTTTACAAGAATGTTCCAAAACAGTATTGGAGTGATGCTGTCATGACAGCATGCTATCTCATTAATAGACTCCCCACAAAATGTCTGAATGACATTTCTCCATATGAGGTACTAAATCAAACTAAACCTTCTGTTGATTTTCTAAAAGTTTTTGGTTGTGTTTGCTATGTTCATGTCCCAGATGATCAAAGGAATAAGCTCCAGCCTAAAAGCATCAAATGCATCTTTATTGGGTACTCTCCTACTCAAAAAGGGTACAAATGCTACCACCTAGGAACAAGAAGAACTTATGTCTCTCGTGATGTAAAGTTTGATGAAGACAAATGTTTCTTTGAGGAAAAAGATTGGAGCAAATTGAAGGACTTGACAAATTCTGAATCTGATCGTGTTCAAAGCCTCAAGTTTCTTTTGGAAAATCTCAATTCTTCAAATAACAGTAGAAACGAGGAGCTACAAGTTCAGCAAATTCCTGAAATCATGCAGCAGACTTCAGAAAACTTGTAGCAGACTTCAGAAAACTTGCAGCAGACTTCAGAAAACTTGCAGCATACTTCAGAAAACTTGCAGCAGACTTCAGAAAATGTGCAGCAGACTTCAGAAAACTTGCACCAGACTTCAGAAAACGTGCAGCAGACTTCAGAAAACTTGCACCAGACTTCAGAAAACGTGCAGCAGACTTCAGAAAACTTGCAGCAGACTTCAGAAACCTTGCAGCAGACTTCTCCAAACCTGCAACAAACTGATACTGAGGTTGCCATTCATGAAGATGATTCACCTTTGCCTCTCCGAATAAGTCAAAGACCAAGAACGGATCCTAACATTTTGCTGCAAAAGCGGTTTTGCTATAACTCTTCAACTGCTCATCTTATTCAAGGTTTTTGTTCTTTAGCTAACCTTCCTACTGACCATCAAGTTTTTCTGAGCAAAATTGACCAGGAAACTGTGCCAAAGACTTATGAAGAAGCAAAAGACAATGAGGTTTGGCTTGCTGCTGTTGATGATGAACATGGAGCCATGAAAAGGAACCACACATGGGATGAGGTGGACCTTCCTAAAGGAAAAAAGCCAGTTGGATCTAAGTGGATTTTTACAATCAAATACCACAACAATGGTGAAATCGAAAGATACAAAGCTCGTTTAGTGGCTAAAGGCTTCACTCAAACATATGGAGAAGACTATAAAGATACTTTTGCTCCAGTTGCCAAACTTCATACGGTTCGTGTTTTTCTTTCTCTTGCCACTAACCTTTCTTGGGATTTTTGGCAGATGGATATTAAGAATGCATTCCTTCAAGGCAAACTCGACGAAGAAGTATATATGTTACCACCTCCTGGTATTGCTGTTGCACAAGGCAAAGTCCTCAAACTAAACAAAGCCATTTATGGTCTCAAACAATCTCCACGTGCTTGGTATCACAAATTAAGTAGACACTTCTTGGTTATGGTTTTCGCAAGTCCCATGCCGATCATTCGCTTTTCACAATTCAGGGGGAAAGAGGTATTGTGGTTGTTCTTATTTATGTTGATGATATTATTATCTCTGGTGATGATAATTAAGGTATTCAAAATACTAAATCCCTTCTTAAGTCTACTTTTGATATTAAAGACTTGGGTGAACTAAAGTACTTTCTTGGCATAGAAGTATGTCGTTCTGAGGAAGGACTATTTCTATCTCAAAGGAAGTATACACTTGATCTTCTTAATGATACAGGAAAGCTTGGAGCCAAACCGGTGAATACTCCCATTGAAGAAAAATACAAAGACTCTCGAGAGGGGGAACCTGAAGGGAAACCTTATAACAACATTGGACAATACCAAAGAATTGTGGGTAAGCTCATTTATCTCACAATTACTCGCCCTGATTTGTGTTTTGTTGTGAATCAGGTAAGTCAACATATGAAAGCTCCAACCATCCACCATTGGAATATGGTGGAAAGGATTCTCAGTTACTTGAAAGGATCTCCAGGCAAAGGTATTTGGATGAACAAGAATGGTCACACTGAGCTTGTTGGCTATTGTGATGCGGGTTACGCTGGAGACAAGTCTGATAGGAAATCGACTGGAGGCTATTGTACGTTTGTTGGTGGGAATTTGGTCACTTTGAGGAGCAAGAAGCAGAAGGTGGTTTCAAGGTCTAGTGCTGAAGCTGAGTACCGTTCCATGGCTGATACTACTGATGAGCTTATTTGGCTTAAGGCGTTGCTTTTGGATCTTGGAGTCAAGATATCTCAACCTATCATCATGCATTGTGACAACCAAGCTGCTATTCACATTGCTTCGAATTCTGTGTTTCATGAACGCATCAAACATATAGAAGTGGACTGTCACCATATTTGTGAGAAGGTTGAACTTGGGATCATCTCTCCCATCTATACTCAAAGTTCTGATCAACTTGCAGATATCTTCACCAAGGCAACAAATTCAAAGGTGTGCAATTTCATTCTAAGCAAGCTTGGCTTAGTTGATCTTCACAAACCCAAAATGTGATTGTTGTGCTCTTTGTCCCTTGTCCATGGTTTTTCCCATTGGGTTTTCCTGGTAAGGTTTTTAATGAGGCAACTCCATTTCAGGCTTGACCTCCCTATGCCAAGCTTGAGGGGGAATGTTGGAATAAATAATCATGATGTCCCTTTCTCTCTCCTTCATGCAAGATGTCTTGTCTCTCTCCTTCATGCAAGCCATCTTTGTAACAGCTAGTTTTTATCTTCTTCTTCTATATATTTGTATCTCTCTTGTATTCTCAGGACTAAGAGAAATAATATACAGTTTCTCTTTATTCTCTCTATTCTCTCTATTCTTCCGCTTATATTTCTACAGGCTACACCAGGTTTTACAGTGTCGTGAACATGATTTTCACGTGTTTGACAGTGTCGTGAACTCCTCCGTGGACACTTCCTCTGATTTTTCAATTGCACCCTTCGGATGATGGCATAGGATTGCGACATTTTGTTTGGAACACTGTCTTCACCACTGGCCACAATTATCTCGTGATTAAGATGGCCTTCATCTTAATCCACACCCCATTACATGTTTATCCATCAAACATAAGAATTACTTGCTGGATGATGTTGCCATGATATTTTTTTTGGTTGAGCTTTTTGCAGGCTTTGTTATGCTTCTCTTTGTGCTTCCCATTGGCCCTGGAATCAATAAAACTCTGATACCATGTTGAAGTTTTGCTCTTGTATTACACCAATTATATAGAGTGCTACTGTCGTAACCGTTCGATTAGTAACGGAAACAACACAACTATCTAACATACACCTATTCACGTGCATACAGTAATATACATACCCATATCTAAGTATATATTAAACATGTAGCATATGACCGAACTCAATTATCACTACCAACCTGATTAGGCCTTTTGACATTTCGAGTAAAAAAGTTGTGATGTTTCTGCGTTTGAGGTCTCAGACTCTGGAAAGCCTTTGTTTATATTTTGCAATGAATAGGGGTGATACAGATTTTTCTGTTGAGATTGATGCTCCAAGAATAAAGTATATGAGTGTTGATGAGGTTAAACCTGATAGCATTGTGGTAAAAAGCCTGAGTTCCTTGTTCAAGATCGACATTAGGCATAATATTTTCTGTAATTTCTTAACTGGGATATCTAGTGTACGACACATGATTCTCTCACTGCAGAATCTAAAGGTATATTTATATATATACTCTCTGATGCATATATTAAAATTTCATGTATATTAATTCTCTGTGAAAAATAGCTGACATGTATAATTTGAAGGCTACGGTCTGGAGCTCCTCGCTACAACTGTTGTCTGCCTTTCTTGAGAGCTGTCCAAATCTGAAAAACCTCATCCTGACCGTAAGAATCTGCCCCATCGAATCTGTGATTTGGCTAAAGAACTTTGCTGAAACATATCGTAAACTCAGCTTGTTGATATTAAATAATAAATGTTTTTGTTTAATTTTTCTTTGAAGATTTAATTTTCTCTTTTTTAAATAGACACTTTTATATAATTTTGTATGTGTAATATCATATTTAAAATGTTTTATTTTATAAAAATATACACAACTATCTTATATTTGTATAAACTTTTCTACACTTTTTTTTTGACAACAAAAGATGAGCTCATATAAACCAATTGGGTGGGAAACTGTTTACATAGAAAACATTATGCGGAGATGTAAGCGCTTGCCAAAAAAATCTAAACTTACATTTGCTTTTCTAGAAATAAGATATAAAAAGAAAAAAGTAAACTCCTCTCTGTCAATCTTGATATCATTGAGGCACGTCAAGAATGCCGGCCAATCTAAAGGAGAAGACAACATCTTCACCAAATTTTAGCAGTTTGTATAAAAAGTCACATCCTGATAGTCATGTCCGATCATGCACCGCAAAGCCCAGATGAAAGCTTCCACTTCAGCATGTAAAGGGAAGAGACTACGCCAGAAATTGGTGGCTCCCATAGTCGGCGATGAATACTGAAACAACAACGTACAAACCATTCTACACCTCCAAATTTTTATTCTGCAAATTTTAAACGCTTTATAAATACCTTTGAACCCTTTTAAGTACCTATTAAAAAATTTCAAAATCTTAAAAAGACCGGAAAAAATATTTGGATTTAGTTTCCAACTAGTAGTTACTATCAAGAAATATTATAAATCTTTATAAAACTTTATAATTTCAGATTTGACAAGGTCTATTTTTAACAAAGTTTTGATATTTTGTATATCAATAGATTTCAAGAACTCAAAATATATCGTGTTTGGTGTCTATGGAAAGCTGGAAGAGTCATCTTTCTCCACAAAGTGGAACCAAGTCAATCCATTCATCCATCCGAAAGTTATGCCCGATTTACCGAGACTTGCTATAAACCGACTTAAGAAGAACCGACTTAACAATGGGCTTTTGTTCAAGGCCTGACCACCGACAACCACGGCGGCCCAGTCGAAGCTCGTGCTCTCTCACCTCCTCTTAGAATCCATCGCCGAAGACACCAAATCTCTCTCTCTACTCTTTCTTGTTCTTTCATTTTATCTTTGCTTTGGGATCAAGTTACTTTGTGACAAATAGAGAAGTTGACTTTGAACCTCTTTTGTTTATTGATTCACTTTGATGCTATACTTTATAATATCAATGTTGTTTCTTAGCATCATGAGCGTGTAGTTTACTTTGTTGGGTTCTATGGGGTGATTCAAGGGGAATTCATAGGGTCGCTTCTATTAGGTTGTTAGATCTTATTTTCGGTTTTATATTAGAGTTCTTTTGGGACATCTTTATCTTAATGCTTATGCTTTGATTGATCACCAAGCACTGATCTAGAGAACGGGAGGGCTAACCATGTTATCCTACTTCTCCGAACTATTGTTATACCGAAGCCGTGCTCGTAACCTGCGTAAGTTGAGTTGCGAAGTTTGGTGAATGTATCGAACTTGTTTAACTAGCTGGTTGACATGCGACGTTGCCTGCGAAAGTTGAGCAACAAAGTGTGAAGACTTTAGACTTTCATTCTATGAGAATAACTTGTTAGTTCATTAGTGTTTCGTAGTTAAGAACCTAGACCGAAAATTAGTATTTACTTGTTAGATCTTACACTTAATATTGCCTAGAACCATGAAAACCCTAAGATGACTCCCAAAACGCCCAACGCCTTAGTCTTATAGTTTTAAACCCTTTTTATTTTCTTGCAATAGTTATTAGGAAAACCAAAACCCCAATCTCTTCTTTAGTCTTAGCCATAGTTCTTTCTCTTTTAATTCAATTTGTGTTTGCTATTACTCTCTGTGGGATCGATCCTAAAATACTACAATTGATTAACTATGTAATTTCAGTCGTCGTGTAGTCTTTTCAGGTAAAATATTTGGAGTGAAATTCTACACACATCAAAGCTTTTTGGCGCTGTTGCTGGGGAGTAACTAGCTGCCCATTGAATTTGATAAGAACTCTCGTCTAAGTTACTTTGAATTTTTCTTTTGAATCTTTCAATTTTAGTTTTAATTTTCTTGTTTTTCGATAACCTCTATTTTCCCTTTTAGTTACTGTTTTTGGATTTTGTAGTGCATGACTAGGAGCCAACCCTCCGGAACCGTATCTCTAATTCAAGACAGTGATCGACTAGAACGTGAAATCAGGAAACTTCGAAGACAACAACTCATGGCCGAAGAAAGGAACCAGGACCAAGGTCCCCTTAACTTCGACCAGCCGCCGATACCTCCTGCCCTCGACGAGCAAGGAGAACCAATTCTCGCACAAGGTGGTAACCCCAACCTTGTAGCCGCTGATCCGCAACTCGACCCTGAAGTTGGCCGAGACAACTTACAAGCTCCTCGTGATGCTAATCCTCTAGGCGTGGGAGACAACCTCGATGTTCCTCCTCACCAGCCTGCTCTCGTCATTAGTCCACCACTTCCTCAAGTTGGCGAAAGACAACCTGCTTATGTGCACCCTCTAAGACGTGCCGCACCCAACCGTATCATAGCCGGTTATGATGCTCCTAACCAATTCGTTCAAGACCGTGCTGCTATCCGTATCACTCATCCTCCAAGACGTGACTACGAGATTAAACCTCAAATTATTGGTTTGGTGAAACAAAATCAGTTCCATGGTCTCACTACCGAACATCCGATGGACCACATTGATCTTTTTGAAGAAATCTGCTCAACAACAAGAACCAATGGAATTCCCGAAGATTACTTGAAGTGTAAGCTTTTTCCTTTCTCTCTAGCCGACAAGGCTCATAGATGGTTAAAGTATCTACCACCTGGATCGCTCACTAGTTGGGAAGGATGCAAGTTAGCCTTTCTTAGCCACTTCTACACCAAGTCAAGATCCAACTCTCTTCGCAACAAGCTGCAAAGTTTTCAACAAGGACCGGTCAAAAAAATTTATGAAGCATGGGAACGTTTCAAGGACTATGAACGTGACTGCCCCCATCATGGTTTTGCTCAAGGTAACCTCTTAAGTACTTTCTATAGAGGACTACACCCTAAGTATCAACTTTCACTCGACACGGCCAGAAATGGAGATTTCACTACGAAAACCGTTCAAGAAGGAAGAGCTCTCATCGACAACCTTGCCGCAAGTAGTAGCAACACTTGCACCGATTTTGATAGAACCATCCGTTCTAACAATTCTGATGCTAAGGAGATTGCCGACCTCAAGAACATGATGAATCAACTTCTAAGGAACCAACAACATGGAGTAAAATCTTGTGAGATTATTAACAATGGAAACATGGAGCCTTTCCAAGAAGATTCTTATGACCAAGAAGAAGAAGTCAACTATGTTGGTGCTCAAGGATACTACCAAAACTGTGGGTACAACAACAACTTCAACAACAATTTTAGAAATACTTCTAACCTTTCTTATAGGAACCCTAATGTGGAGAATCCCCAAGATCAGAACTATCCTCAGCAAGCTAACTGCTTTCAAGGAAACAACTTTGGTGGAAACAACAACAACAACTTTCAGCCGAGACCTCAATTCAACAACAACAAGCCGCCTTTTCAATCCGGACCAGCCCAGGCGCCTACCACTCAAGCTGATGCTAATACCGACACAAGGATGCAAGAACTCCTTGTTGCTTTTCAAAAGCAATGAAGAGAAATCAACTCAAGGATGGACAACATCTATACCGAACTGAATGGGAAGTTTGAAAGCATTTCTATCCATTTCAAGAAGCTTGAAACCCAAGTTGCTCAAACCGCTAATGCTGTTCCATGCCAAGTTGGTGTACTTCCGGGAAAACCCGAAGAGAATCCTAAAGGATTTTGCAATGCTATCTCAGCCGTACCAGCCCTCACCCACCGTGAAGCCAAGCTTACGGTACCACTATTTGACTCTTATGAGGATGGCATTCGTATGACATGTCCATTTGATGAAGAAACCGCGAGCCACTACCCCTTAAGGAGACTACCTAAAGCTGAAGACCCTGGACACTTTGTTTGCTCATGCTCCATAATAGGCATTGAATTCTCTAACTCTCTTTGTGATTCTGGTGCTAATGTTAATGTTATGTCAAGAAGTGTAGCCGATACACTAGGATTGCGAGACATATCTCCATCCAACCTCAGTCTAGTCTTTGGAGACTCATCACAAAAGGTTCCCGACGGATTTGTTCGAGACCTACAACTTGTAGTAGGAGACTGCATAGTTCCTACCGATTTTCACATCCTAGATATGGAAGACAAGGCCGAGAGACCATTGATTTTAGGAAGACCATTCCTAACTACTGTTGGAGCTATCATAGACCACAAGTCAAAGAGGACAACCTTTGCTAACATCAACAAGAAGAAGTCATATCCGACTATCTCCAAGCCGAAACCATGGCCAACCTACTCATTACATGAAGAGCCGATGGATCCTAACCTCGACAAGATGAAGCAATTCGACCATTCTGCAACCACAAGTGCCAACAACCTGCTACCCAAGCCACCTAAACCGCCTAAGCCACCTCAAATTTCTAAGATCAAGATCATAGTTCCTCCTGAGCTAAGCAACGAAAGCAAAGAACAGATCCAAGAGATGATAAGGCATACTAAAGAAGTTCTTCTTCATGCAAAAGTTTTTGAAACTTCTGCAAAAGGACAACTTGTTATAGAAGCTGGAGCAGACTATCAAGATATCAAAGGAGCCGAAGGAGCATTGATTCCCGAAGCTGACCCTTCTCAAGCCTAACTTGGCCGCTAACGTCGAGCCAACGACGTTAAACAAGTGCGCTTCTTAAGGGGAAACCCAAGCTAGTAAGTATTTATTTTTAGGATTAATTTTCTTTTACTTTTAATATTTTTACATTTTAGTTTCAGGTTAATAAAAAAGAAAACACAAAAATAATAGAAAATAGAAAAGCCAAAAAGAAGGAAGAAGAAGTCTCCATGGATTGTCTACATACACCATGACTAGTGGCAAGTACCACCTACTGACCGGCCATGTTCAATGTGACCGAAGAATGTCGAAGGCGACGGATCATCACCATCCTTGAGTGATCGATGCCGAGAGTCCCCACTAGCCGTACCACTTGTAGCTGATGCCATGTCCTGCACCGTGTACCGTGTACCATTCCTGCGTACCACGTACCACGCCCCACCGTACCTGCTGCTTATGTCCGCGACCATTCACCCGTGTACCGCGAGACAACTCCGAACCACCACCATCCTCACCACCTACCATCACCATTCTATTACTTAGGTATGGATTTGTTATTTTTATTTTCTCATTGTTATTGATGGTTTTAGGTTTTTGTTTCAAGGAGGATGCATTTAGAGATATATCAAACAGAATTCGATTGAACTTAGCCTAGTTAATACTCGATGTCAAGCAAACAAAGGAAGTTACAAACGGTTAGTCACCACATTTTCATTCCACAGCCAAACTCTAAGACAATTTTGGGTAACCATAAAATGTCTAAGAGTCGACACAAACACATTCCATCAAGGTGACATTGTTCTTAAACCCTACACTTTTCCTTATGAATTTTAATCCTCATCTCTTTCTTTTTTCCCACCGAGGACGGTGTGAGTTAAGTCTGGGGGGAAGGATGTTCCATCCTATACTAATGCTACTTTCTATTTTGTTGACTTGAGAACTTTTTCCACTTTTTACATCAATAATTTTGACATTTTATCGAGTCACATTTTTTTTATTGAGTCAAAACTAGTAGGGGATTATGATCTTATTCTAAAGGTTTATTTGATTTGGATTAAGACTCTTATGACTCTTGATTATGCTTGACAACAGAACCAAAGTTTGGAAAGACTGTAAAACCTTGTTGAAACCTGAAATACTTGATAATAGACATTTTATACGTTTTAGGAAAGTTCCAGAGCTTTACAGTACGGGCACCTTTTGTAGAGCTTCAAGAACTCATAATATATCGTGTTTGGTGTCTATGGAAAGCTGGAAGAGTCATCTTTCTCCACAAAGTGGAACCAAGTCAATTCATCCAGCCATCCGAAAGTTATGCCCGATTTACCGAGACTTGCTATAAACCGATTTAACAATGGGCTTTTGTTCAAGGCCTGACCACCGACAACCACGGCGGCCCAGTCCAAGCCTCCTCCACGGTTCGTAAGTCTATTTCGCCGCCCCTTGTCCTGCACTCAAGAAGAAAAGACGTTTCTAACCTTAAAAACCCTAACCCTAAACAAAACCCTATAAATACTCTTAAGATCTAGGGTTTTGAGGTGTGCTTCCTTTGTGCCTCTAAGATCTTCATTCACGCCACCAGCAGCCGACCTTGAGACGACCAGAGACTCCTTTACCGCCGTCGAAGCTCGTGCTCTCTCACCTCCTCTTAGAAGCCATCCCCGAAGACACCAAATCTCTCTCTCTACTCTTTCTTGTTCTTTTACTCTATCTTTGCTTTGGGATCAAGTTACTTTGTGACAAATAGAGAAGTTGACTTTGAACCCCTTTTGTTTATTGATTCACTTTGATGCTATACTTTATAATATCAATATTGTTTCTTAGCATCATGAGCGAGTAGTTTACTTTGTTGGGTTCTATGGGGTGATTCAAGGGGAATTCATAGGTTCGCTTCTATTAGGTTGTTAGATCTTATTTTCGGTTTTATATTATAGTTCTTTTGGGACATCTTTATCCTAATGCTTATGCTTGGATTGATCACCAAGCACTGATCTAGAGAACGGGAGCGCTAACCGTGTTATCCTACTTCTCCGAACTAGTGTTATACCGAAGCCTTGCTCGTAACCTGCATAAGTTGAGTTGCGAAGTTTGGTGAATGTATCGAACTTGTTTAACTAGCTGGTTGACATGCGACGTTGCCTGCGAAAGTTGAGTAACGAAGTGTGAAGACTTTAGACTTTCATTCTATGAGAATAACTTGTTAGTTCATTAGTGTTTCGTAGTTAAGAACCTTGACCGAAAATTAGTATTTACTTGTTAGATCTTACACTTAATATTGCTTAGAACCATGAAAACCCTCAGATGACTCCCAAAACGCCCAACGCCTTAGTCTTATAGTTTTAAACCCTTTTTATTTTCTTGCAATAGTTATTAGGAAAACCAAAACCCCAATCTCTTCTTTAGTCTTAGCCATAGTTCTTTCTATTTTAATTCAATTTGTGTTTGCTATTACTCTCTGTGAGATCGATCCTAAAATACTACAATTGATTAACTGTGTACTTTCAGTCATCGTGTAGTCTTTTCAGGTAAAAGATTTGGAGTGAAATTCTACACACATCAACCTGAAATACTCCGAAATACACAATGTATGCAAGGATGATGCAAAAAATACCTAAACATCCAAAGTGTATAAAAGAGGCTAGAAAATGATGCAAAACCACTAGTTATCCTAGCTAAATGCATGACAAATACATGCTAAGGAGAGGCAAAATATAGACATATCAATTCACCATGTGGTTTCTTATATTGCCTTTTAGTTTCTCTTCAAGTCGAAGTTCAAGATAAAACCAGGTTTGTTCATCACTCCATAGTAGATTCTAAAAACACATTGAAACAACCTGACCCGTTTTTTTAAAAAATAAATAATTAAGCATTCCACACTACTTAATTAAACCAACCAACCCACAACTCATCTTTAGACCAACAACAACTAATATGCACAGCCGAAACATACCAAAAATATTATGAGCTCTAATAAATCATCATCACAATACATTTACCATCAATATAATATCATTCCTAACAATTCTATCCAACACCCTAGCATGCATACAGGGTTCCAACATTAATAAACATAACCAAGACCAACAACACATAGCCGGGACCCTAGATCATCCACCTCCTCATCGCCATGATTCCATGTTGCATATTACCTACACCACAAACAACAATTGAGATGCATAAGTATTATCATAAATACTTAGTGAGACAATCCTCCCATCTATTACGGTATACACACAAGCAATTAAGGCCATACAAAAGAAAACAACATAAAAACAGCAAAAACAGACAATCAGAATCAAAACTGCGTCCACAGACAACTGGTGTCGATCAACACCGGTCGACACCAACAGCTGGTGTCGGTCAACACCCCTTCTGGTGTTGGTAGACACCACCACCACTCTGCAGAAATTCTGCAACACGATCACCTTCCGCAAAGGCAGATGGTGTCGATCGACACCCGCCTGGTGTCAGTCAAATGCAACACCTCCGTTGACGATCTCCACCATCAACCGACCTTGAAACTGCACCACATCATCTCCCACGACGACAGAACCAAGAAGAGCCACACATGGCCACACAGACACCACAAAAGCACAGAAAATCGAAGGAAATCAATCATATAATCACTAAATCAATCACACAAATCCTAATTGCTCAGATAAGCCATGGTCATGCACTCACCTTAGTAAATAGAGAAAGCAAGAAACCACGCCCCAACAACCTATTCACGCCTAGAAAGCTACTGATCTGCTTCTCCTCTCTTTGACAACACCAAAACAAGCCCTTATGCTCCTCTTAACTCTCTTTAACCTTCTCCTTAAGCCTCTAGATCAACCTCCCCAAAGCAATTCTCTCTGTTTCCTCTTTCTCTAGAAGCGACAAAAGACAAAACCCCACAAAGAGAGGCTGCTCGTGCCTTTTTAAACGTGACCTAGCGTTTCCAACCCAAACCAAGCTAAACCGATCGATTTTGGAACAACCTGAACAATCTCCAAGTTAGTGGTGTCGACCGAAATCCTCCTTGGTGTCGATCGACACTCATCCAAATTTGGGTTCGGGATGTTACACACATAAACAAGGCAAAAGCTAAACATAGTAGAATATATAAACACATAAACCAATCACAAGACCATACTGGCTACACTAGAGACACATAAATGAGATCACAAATCACAAACAACAGAGAAGTAGAAAATGCCCAAGGAGAAACGAAATATTGATTAAGGAACTTTCATAAATAGCATAGAAGTAGAAGAGGATACTTACATCACTGTCTGAAATAGATGTCATAATTTTCACTTTGATTGCACAATATGCGATTGAAATAAGTAAAACTTAGAACAATTAGAATAGCATCACTAAACAAGATACAAGATAATTCTTTAACCAAGTTTCATAATACGTTAGATTTAGAACATGTCAACGTTCAATGATCATGTTGATCATTGGTACTTGGCTCTATGTTAGAACATGTGTAATGCCCCGACCATTACATCTTAGTGGATCCCATGTCCATTCCCAGTCCATGGGCTAACCTTCATTAATGGGCGTCACATCCTCTCACTAGGTCCAAGAGCTCACCATATCTGACAGTCGGTTTGCTATGTCCGAGAGGCTTTAATGACTTGTTACCATCCCTAAAAATGACCACATGATCTTTCCCTGTGTTTTGTCCTCACTCACACAGTTTTGACAATAACCTCCCAGAAGGTCATCAATCCTGAGACTACTCCAGCTCAAGTACGCTTAACTCTGGAGTTCTTTCAAGACCCTTGACAGAAAAGATAAGTGCACTTTGGTGACATAGGTGGCCAAATAAATTCTTTTAAACCTCTCCGCAAACCGAAGTGTCACAATTCACCCCCACTAATAGATCACAACGTCCTAGTTGCGAACCAAGACTGTCACCCCCAACGGTGTGAGCCTACTCGGCTCCACACTCGTCTGGGTTATGTTCTGATACCACTTGTAATGCCCCGACCTCCACCTTTTAGTGGCCCCCATATCCACTCTCAGTCCATGGGCCAACCTTCCTTAATGGGCGTCACATCCTCTCACTAGGCCTGTGAGCCCACCATATCCGACGGTCAGTTTGCTACGTCCGGGAGGCTTTAAAGACTTGTTACCGTCCCTACAAATCACCATATGATCTTTCCTTGTGTTTTGTCCTCACTCACACAGTTTCGACAATCACTTCCCGGAAGGTCACCCATCTTGTGACTACTCCAGCTCAAGCACGCTTAACTCTGGAGTTCTCTCAGGACCCTTGACCGAAAAGATAAGTGCACTTTGGTGACATAGATGGTCAAATCAATTATTTTAAACCTCTCCGCAAACCTGCGTGTCACAACATGTCAACGTCAACACAATATAAAACTTTAACAAACCTTGATTCATACGTAGGATATCAAAATGCTGTTTCTCAGACTCAAACGTACACCATTGCACCTGATGCCAACCTCCATCTCGATATGTCCTTTGCATCTCTATATTAGTATTTACTCCATAAACTTCTTGTATTGCAGAATATATATATTATTCTTCCTCTAATATCAAGTCAATGTCATCATCCTCAAATGATGGTCTAAATGTATCCTACAATAATAATAATAAAAAAAATTGTAACCATTAGGATAAGAAACAACTTGATTCATTTAAGAAAAACCAGACTGAACAAACCAACAATCACTACACTCTCATATAATCCAATATCATAAAGAAACAAATATCTCATTCTTTAAGTCGTGGTTAAACAAACATACAAGATTGATAAGCTGATAAGACACAAACATGTTATGATCCAACCAAGCTTTTTAGATACCAAAAGCAACCCATTTTGCCTTGGATCACTTGTTCAGACACTAAGAAACGAAAAAAGAAAGAGAGTTATGCAAGCTCTACTACATCAACTCTTACGGAGCTTCAAGATCAACTCCGGTGCAAGATATCTGAACACGAGTCTGAGAATGTACGACGTGATCAGGAACACCGAGAGTCTCAAGCTGAGATAAAGAAGCTTCTCCTCTTCATGAAAGGCAACAGTCATTCGCAGCTTTTATGGTTTCTCCTCCTGAATCATCCACACCTGCAGCCACCCAACCAGCTACCGCGCCTGCAACCACTGCACAACCCACCGATGGAGGCATCATACCAGCCTCCAGTCCAGCTGCACAACCCACCAATGGAGGCACCACACTAGCTGCCATTTCCCTTACCTCTAATACTTCTTCCAACTAATGAACTTCTAATTCCTCTTTTCTTTATTTATGAACTTACTTTTGAATGTTTGTTGGATGTTTAGGATGATCTTTTTGTTAAGGATGATAAGTTTGCATGTGTGGTACTTTAAATCATCTATCCTTTTGATTATTAGCATTTCAAATACTGAAATTTGTGACCAAACCAATTCCAAAATGTGACTATTTTGTGACCAAACCAATTCAAAAAATGTGACCATTTCGTGACTAATCCAAATTAAAAAAAAAACTCCAATCCTAGTGGCACAATAGTTACTAAAAACGAACTACTTAGCGACTACATAACGAGAGTCGTAACTTAGTCACAATAATAAAAGACTAATTTGTGACTCAACTGCAACTACACTAAAACAGATTTGGCAACACTTTTGGGACTAATAGGTCGTCCGTAATAAGTTGCTAACCCCAGACTCTTCAGTTAGTCCCAAAACCGTCGTAAGCATAGGACTGTTATATATAGTTACAAAATTGTTCCTAAGTAGACTTCGTTGCGGTTTAGTCGAAAATGAGCAACTATCACTTCTGGTCACATATACATCGCTAATATACAACTATATTTTACAGTCCGCAATCTGTCGCATATAAACAACTTTGTTGCGACCGACTTATTTTGCGACGATCTGAAATGGTCGCGACTATTAGTGAAATCGAAAATGGTCTGTTTTCTTGTAGTGTGATCTGAAATAATATATAAATATTGGTAGCACAGTTAAGAATTTACCTAAGCCCGAACATGACCGTAAAATTCTACTTCTCAAAAATGTTTACTTTTATTTTCATTATCATAAATGCCCTTATTATAATCGAGTACTTTATTTGTGTTATGATTTAAATTAATAGAGCATGGTTAGCCTTTATCTTTTCTTTTATTTTTTTTCTTGTTTTTCGAAGGTCTTTATTTTTCTAATACATTGAAAAAAAGAGTCATATATGAACAAAAGACCAAAGTCCCTAAATGACCAAAAAGTAATATTCAGATGAACTACTTAGATTTTGACAAAGCTTACACTACAAGAAATATCCACATTAATAGCACAAGATAATAGCTCATTTTTTGTAACTGCTATGAAAAATAACTTTTTTTTTCGATTACTCTATAATAGCACTCAAACAACACTATAACAAAAAATCATGAAGGGGGAAGTTAAAATTACTTGTTCCACCAATATTTGGGGAAAATTTTCACTTAAGCGTCGTATGTGAACAAGTCCATAGGAAAAAAAAAACTTACCTTTAAAAATTAAAACATTAAACATATCTCAAAAGAAAAAAAATTAGAAACTCTCCTTCCTCAAGGGTTTCATCTGCGAGACCGTCATTGTCTCCATCTACGACATTAGTTGTTGGAGATTCAGTAAAGTCTAATCCAGTGTCTCTCGACTCTCTCCCAACCCAAATTGGTTTCTTTTTCTGAGATTAGTGCCCAATCTCTTGCCAAGCCAAAGAATCTGGCTCCTCTCCCAACAGATCTGAATTTAGAGGATGCAGCTTTGGTTTCTCCGGAAAAATCTCTCACTACTGCGAAAACCACAGAAGTGGAGGACCCAGAATCCGGCAAGCGTAGAGGAAACTTGGTCGAAGGTACTCTCTCTCTCTCTCTTTCTCTCTCTGACTTGAGACTCTGTTTATCACTGAACCAACTCATCCATATTGATTTATATCAATTCCACCACCATCGTCACAAAGAGGCTCTCTAAGTCTCTGTCGGTAATCTCATCTTCTTCTGCTCATCTCTCAGATTTTAGGGGTTTCTGCAACATTTGTGTTGATTCACTCTCAGATTTTAGGGGTTTCTGCAACATTTGTGTTGATTCACTTCTCTTCTCGCTGTATGAATTCGTACTGATCTGGGTTTTCTTGTTAATCCAAGTAAATTCGTGAAATCTGTGTTGGAATTTTGAGCTCAGAGTGGATGGTCGTGGCCTTTATGATTACCACAAGCTATACTATCAAGTTTGGCAAGTTAGTTCTTACTATTTTCTCCTATGTTGTTTAGCTTGAAAGCTTCGATTTTTGTGAGATGTATGAATTTAGTTTTGGGTCTCTTCAGTTTATTACTTTTGATTTCTCTGGTTTTTGTAATATTGTGAACTGATGGCAGATTTATATATGTGTGAGTTTTTAATAAGGAATATGGTCTCTATTTTCACGGAATTTTCTCCAATGGCTAATCCCTCGTTTGAGCTTGGCCGCATTATAGATCTTGCTCTAACTCTAAGGTAAACTTCTCTTTTGGATTGATCTCTGTTGATGTTATAAACAAAAACTTTTGGATGTTGTTTCTGGATTGATGTGTCTTTGTGTTGGTGGTTATAGAGAAAGTCGTGCAGTAGATACAGTCATACAGAGTCGCTCTCTGTTCTAGCCGGAAAACTGGTCTGGTCTGTTCGCATTGGACAATGGAGGGTAGGTTTAATTGGCTGCATTTCTTCTTCATGTGTAGGTTCTTGTTGTAACAATGATCTTTTATGTGAATTTTGTTGCTCACTCTCTAATATGAACTTGGTTTTTTTTTTCAGAAGCCCAAGTTGTTGTAACACAAACTCGTTAAGAAGAAACCTGTAGATAAGTAATACTTGTTAATTGTGATCTATCTGCATTTCCTTGCTGTGTATTGACAACAGTCGGATATATCTAGACTTGAAGCCAAAGCATAACTCCAACAGAAGGATAGGGAAATTGCAGCTCAAGTTTCAGGTAAGATGCTTTTCTCTTAGACTTTTTGTTGACCAGGTTTGTAAACACTTTGAATCTATTTTCCTGTTTTTTATTTCTCTTGTTTAATCCTTTGTGCGTCCTACGACTTCACCAACTGTACAAAAAATAAGATGTTTACCATTGCTTGTGAACCGATTCAACTTTTGACTCTGTTTTTTTTTTTGTTACAATTACAATTTAGGGTTTATTTATCTCTCGGTGATTGGTATGTGCTTATAGGGTTAATGGCAGATTGTGGCTTCTCATGATTCTTTTGTTTCATATGAGCAGATGCATATGGAGAGGATAACATGGAACATGTCTTTTTCATATATTCAAAGTGAACTAGTGGCTGTTCATTGGATTGTTTCAAGGCAAAGTGAGCAGAAGAAAGGTTTGGATGGGTTACATGTACATGTAAAGTTTGTCTTTGTTCTTTGTAATGTTAGTTTTATTTTATTTAAGACTTGGTGACACTTGATGTTATGTAAGACTTATTTTGGTTAATGTAATATTATTTTATGAAATTTAAAAATATAAAACCTAATTTAATAAATTTTGAAAGAAAAAAAGATACTACCATATTATATAAAATAGCACTAACTCCTAGCATAGCGTGTAAAATGACTTATAACATTAGTTTAAAAATTTAGAAAAGCCCCATAACAGAGCATTTTGGTACTGCTATGGTAGAAGGCTTTATCATAGCATACATATCTGGCGCTATTGTATGTGTGGTACCTACGATAACAGTGGCCTAACATAGCGTTTGTAAAAGAGCTATGAATTACATATTATAGCGTTTCTCTCGGGCTAACAATGTACATATTTGTTGTAGTGTTATGTCTAAACCGACATTATTTCGAGACCTAATTAAGTGTAAGCACTGATGCTACCAGAGTTCGACTCAACTAAGTCGCATTATCTTGTGTGTAAGACATCATCAGTTCCAAAATAATTTTGAACTTATATTAGTGTATAAAAATATTAAACTTTTAAAAAAATAAAAATAAAAATCCCTCTGCGTTGTAGGTGTTAAAACGTAGCTTACAAGTTACAAACACACATTGAGACAAGATGGAAGCAACGATAAGGGTGTATCTAAGAGCCCAAACTTATATAGAAGGCAAGCTATATGTTATAGATTCCTAATCCATAAGCTCTACATTCTCTACATGGTTTATAAATGTAAAAACCTTTGGGTAGTTAAACATCGAAGTTACAATTCCGAATTCCATTTCAACTCTGACCACAGTATTTTTCACTGTATTGTAGTAGAACAGGTAGAAAGGTTTCAGTAGTAGGTATGTCGACAACACAATTACACCTGCACTCGTCATCCCGACAAATCTAAGGTTGTTATACGCAACCAGATCGTTCCAATAGTTTGGCAATATGTAAACAGTCCTCGACCATTTGACTTCATCAGAATTCTCTAGAACCCGCAGCTCAAAACTTTCTGTCCTTTCATTGATACTACCCCGATTTGGCAACAATATGCCCAGTTTACCTTGGTAGTTTATGAGAGCTGAACACAAAATCAGTAAATCAACAACTAGAAACTTGAATCTCTCCAATTTAACATCAAATCATACTAGCATATAACCGCTTGGAGTTCCATTGCCCAAACGCTCAGCTAAGTAGTACAATACCCCATCGATGCATATCTCAGTATGTAAAGGTTGATGGGGTATCGAACACTAGACCCTTTTCCAGGTCCCTACTCCCGTTCCTAATGTTGAAACTCGACACACATAATCATCAGATACGCACAATACCTTGAAGAGTTTGTCGATAGGATCATACCCGAAATAGGGTCTCATCTGATTCCTCTTGGTTTTGGCTAGGGGTAAAGATATGTACTCTCCTGTGCTAGGGTTACATATCATCGGCTTCTTAGATTTGTTACAAATCAGACCAAGTATAGAGGGACACATATCTTCGCAAGAACCCAAACCTTTAGGGAATTGCATATGGTAATAGGGAGATATAGGAGAGGAGAAGTTGCGGTCCTGAGGTATGGAGTAAAAGATCCGCTTACCGTCGCATAGGAAAGTGAATAAGATACGCGGCTGAACCGATGACATTTTCAGGAACAGTTGGGTGAATTCTCGACGACGCAGTATGGAAGACCAAAGCTTCGACACGCAACGACACCTCGCAACGTCTTCCAGTGGCAATCTTGAGAATACGTCGATCAAGAGATCAACTGGGATCTCCTTCGTGTATTCTCCGAGGGACTTGCTTGGGCTGGGGACTAATCTCTTCTGCCTTTTTCCCATGGCGGCGTTAATAAACCCTAGAATCCAAACATGACTTTTAATTGATATAGGAGATGTGGACAGAGTGACTTTTATAATTTTACTAGGTAACAAACAACTAACAAGCATATAGTCGAAATAAATCGATCCAAATAAAATATTTATGAATAAAGTTATTAATTAGAATCAGAGATTCATCGTAATCAACATAAACGGTTTAATATTTTTAATTTATTTAATTCAAACTTTTATACCAATTTTGTGGTTTAGATGGATTTCTAAATACTTATACAGTATATGTTAGGAAAAAGACAAAAATTTTAAATTTAAATTTATTGTGTTACAAAAAAGACAATATAAATTAAGAATAATCAGAAATAGAATTTATAAGTATTTAACAATATTTAACTAATAGTTGGTATTTTACTATTATTAATCAACAATTATGTAATCTAAATTTGTATGGACTTTATTTTAATAAAACAGATGAAATTATTATTTTTTTTGAAAATAAATCAAGTTGTTGTTTATTAAAGAGAAATACCCTAAAATGGCACACATTTGGGTTTTTGTTCCAAAACTAGCACACACGCTGGAATGTTCCAAAACTAGCATTTTTAATATTGAATCATTAATAGAGAGAAATATTATTACTTTAAAAAACTCAAAATCCGATCTCTTCGCCGGATGAATTTTCCGAAAAAATCTTGTGGTGAAGCTTTTAATCTCAGATCTTCTTCTTCTTCTTCTCCGGCGAAGCTTGTGGTGAAGCTTCCGATCTCAGATTCCGATCAGATTTCAAAAATAGTTGAAGAAGAAAATAGATGGAAGAGGAAATCTCCAGAGCGAGACACCAATGGAGGACGGAAGAGACGATCAGTGTAGAAGAACGAATATAAGAAAGATCTTCAAAGAGATGAAGATGTTAGAGTGAAGAGAAGAATGTTCCAGAGTAACGAACAGAAGAACGAGACCTCAGATGAATCCATGGTTGTGTATCTCCTTGTGCTCTGCTCATACTTACCAGTCTCGATTCTCATGGTAATTTTTTCCCCCCTTTCTCTAAACAAGATTTGATGAGCGAAATAGATTGTTCCCTTATAGATTTCGTATCTAAGTTTGGGTTGAGCTCCAGTTTGAATGTAAAATGTTTGTATTGTGTTTAACCTTACTGTAATTATCAATCATCTTCGATACCTTCAGAAAATAAAATCTCATGAATCAATTTGATTTCTATGAGAAAGTGTTATATCGATTATGTGTGTGACTGTGTTGTTGATTTCTCAGGGATTTTAATTTTTTTTTTTCAATTGATTGACGTGTCTATGAAGACGTTACTAGAGAGCTGTATTAGGATGGAATTACCATTTAATCGTTTAAGGTTCTAGGTGAATAGAGTTGGGGATGGTTTCATTTCACCTTTGCTTTAAGAACATGGTGAGAGTTTTAAATTTGTGTAAGGCTTATATGTACTATTGAGATTAAGCTTAAACTTTATTTCTCTCCAATGACTACACTACATGTAGGAAAATTGGTAGGTATCTAGCTTGCTATGAGTTTTTGAATTGTTTTGCTAATGGTACAGATCAACTTGGTACTTGGTAGTGTTTCTTGGGGTTTTAAAGTTAATCAATCTGGTAGTGTTGCAAAACTAGATTAAATGTGGGGTGATATATAAGATATCTCTTGAAGTAATATGTAAAATGTGTTTCTAAATCTCTTTATATGTGTTTTGCTTTATTGTATCACATATTACTTCATTAAGGATGTATAATGATTTGATTATGTGCACATATTGGTGTTTTACAATAAATGTAGCAAATAGAAATATCCAACATGATGTTTTAGGAAGATCTTCCTAAACATCAGTGACTTCTTCCTAAATTTCAAAGAGTTCTTCCTAAACGTCAATGACTCCTTCCTAATGCTCTTTTTTTTTCTTATCATGACGGTCTTCCTGAAATTCAAGAAATCATTCATAAATATATGAGAATCCTTCTTGAATGTTACATTCAAATCCTTCTTATATATTTACTGGTGAAAACATAGCTATCTACCAAAATATCGAGATAATTAATACAAAACCTTCCTGAATATATTTTAAAACAAGTCTTGTGGCGAAAACCATCCAAACTATCTTTCATAACCAAAATCATAATGCTAAAACAAAGACCATGTGAATACAAAGAATCAAACTGTAAATACTTCGATTTCATATAGCAACTGAAGCCTTCAATCTTGTATGAGCACCGTTCGTCTTTGATTTTGAGTGTTATTGCAGCTCCAATTCTTCCTAAACTTTTTTTGAAGGTCATCCTGACGTTTAAGGAAACTTTCTTGAATTTCGTTCAATCCTTCCTGAATTTTCATAAGATGGAAGTAAGAACCTATGTATCTTAGAGCATACGTGAAAACTAAAAAAGAGCAGAACATATTAACAAACAACAGTATGTGCAAGACCATCCCAGAAAAAGCATAAGATAATAACAAAGAAATCAAGAAGCTAAGAAAACATAAGATTAGGGTAAAATATGTGAGAATGTTATACATCAGACAAGTACCAATAAAACTAAAAAAAGTTCTCAACCATCATATATGTCTAAACAAGAAATAGAGTAAAATTAGATAAAGGAACATATCCAAAGCATACTTGCATTTTGTGTCATCTGCAGATACATCACGTAGCTTAGAGAAACTTTCACCCCAATTTCATGCGATAAAAATTGAAATCAGGTAATAATTTCAGGAAAATCTTCATGAATTCTCAACAATGCTTCATTAATCTTCAAATGTGACAAAGAAACACATCAATACACGAGCAACAAACAACACTCTTTGCTACACGAATCATTTGTACCAGCCAACCTGAAAGTTAGACTAACTAATCAAACTCTAATGCAAAAAATCACACAACAATCAACAATCAATTTGCTACATGAATCATTTGTACCAATCACATCTTAACCTTCACCAACAAGCTCAAATTACAACAAAAAAAAACCACTTTCACTCCATTAAACTTCATCAAACTAGCAAACAAATGAAACACCTAAAACCCCCAACTGAATCAAAAAGGCCCAATTTTACAAGCTAGGTTTTAGAATAAGAAGAAGGATTCAAACACAAAGTGCTTCAATTAACCAGATGGTGATGGAGGGGAGAGAGAGAAAGAGGTGAAAGCGGTGGTAATTTTTGATCTCCTGCGGGTGTCACCGATCTCATGTGGGTGTCACCGATCTTCTGTGGATGTCATCAATCTCTTGTAGATCGCCGGCGATTTCATCAAACTCCGATCTCCTGTAAGCAAACAACAACGAGACGATGATGGTTAGTGGAGGAGAGATGCATGATTATACTTTACCCAGGAAAGAGAATTAATAATTTTATTCTTTTAATATTTAATTAGAGCATATGTGCTAGTTTTGGAATATAGGATAATGTGTGCTAAGTTTGGAACAAAAACTTAAATTGGTGCTATTTTTGAGAATCTCCCTTTATTAAAGAAGTATAATATACATTCAATTTAAATGGCTACAATTTTTGATATTTTAAAGAATGTTTGTTCGGTATTTAAATGTAAATATATGAGTACAATTATTTTTACTAATATAATTAGACATAGATTTTATAATACTAATTTTGAAATGTTTATAAAAGTAGATGTTATGAAAAGAAGTACATATTGTTAAATTTGGAAAATAACAAAAAGTTTTAATTCATTTTATGAATTTTGAATGAATTCTATAATGTTATACATGTAATCTATATTATTATTTTCACAGCATTTTTCATAAGAAGGCTTAGAGTTCAAACTTATTTACAGACAATGCCATTGTAATTAATATAAATAAAAAAATTTTAAAAAAAAAAACACAGCTTCGTTGGCCGAAAATATCAAACGGTTTTTCTTCTTAACTTCCTACGACTTCAAGCCATGTTTTCTGCAAATTTAACAATCAATCATAATCAATCTATATTATTTTCATATCAATCTTCAAAGATCTTGCAAGCATAACATCCCCTAATATTCCTAAACATCCGCAAATTACTGAACGTGATTTGCTAAATCCTATCAGCAGAAAAATCTAAACTTCCCAACAATATAGAATCCCGTATATTCTTTCTTCTTTATACGCAATCATAACAATCCCCAATTGCAGACTATATAAACACAGTCTCACCAATTATAGAATCAAAACAAACAAAGCTAAATAAATTCATACCTAAAACAATGGCGGTTTCTTTTGCTTTCCTCCGAGACATTCGTCGTACAAGAATTCAATCCAGGTCAAAGTCCTTCATAATTGGCGCAGTATACAGTTGCCACAGGAGAAACACTTGAACTCATTTTGGCTGACGAGACTGTGAGTATCACTTTCATATAGTCTATTCTTTTCATAACTTTTTCTGCCCTCACTACTTTATTTTCTGGCCTCACTATTTTAAATCCTATCAGCAGAAAAATCTAAACTTCCCAACAATAGAGAATCCCGTATATTCTTTCTTCTTTATACGCAATCATAACAATCCCCAATTGCAGACTATATAAACACAGTCTCACCAATTATAGAATCAAAACAAACAAAGCTAAATAAATTCATACCTAAAACAATGGCGGTTTCTTTTGCTTTCCTCCGAGACATTCGTCGTACAAGAATTCAATCCATGTCAAAGTCCTTCATAATTGGCGCCAGCATACAGTTGCCACAGGAGAAACACTTAAACTCATTTTGGCTGACGAGACTGTGAGTATCATTTTCATATAGTCTATTCTTTTCATAACTTTTTCTGTCCTCACTACTTTATATTCTATATTATAGGGAATGAAAATACACGGGTCCGTGAAAAAAGACTTGGTCAACCGTTATGCCAACCACCTGACCATTGGCTCATGGAGGTTCATTGAGACCTTCTCAATCACTCATGCGGTTGGTTTGTTTCGTCCGACCACTCATTTGTACAAACTCAGTTTTCCGACTTAAACTTCCTAAGCTTGACAAAGTTTGCAAGAGTTGAGGATCCAGACCTTAACACTAACATGTTGTTTGGTAATTTTTTTGATTTCCTATTATATTCTTAAAGTATCTATGATTTCAAAACATTAAGGTCCTCTAATGGTTTCTATTTGTGGTACAACATTATCAGACTTGATCGGTCAAGTGGTGAACATTAGTGATATGGAGACAGTTGAAGTTAACAACAAGCCAACGCATAAACTTGTGTTTGAGATGCGGGACGAAAGGTTACATTTATCTGCCTAATTCTAAGCCTCTATTCAAAAAAACATGAACTAAAAGCAGAGTTTTATTGACAGGGACGAGAGGGTATCGTGTATAGGGCTCATTCGCTGACAAAGTTTTTGGAGCCTGCTAGGCATCAAATGGGTGTACAAGTAATACATAGGATAAGTTATAATACATAGGATAAGTTATAGTACAAGTAATATGGGTGTACAAGTAATACATAGGGCGTCCGACCACTCGTTTGACAAAAAAAAAAGGAAAATTCACTTATCTTACACTATAGATGATGAAGGAAACCAATTTCAGGAAATCTGTTACTGAGGATCGACATATAAAACCTGCAAATTAGACAAAGATCTGTCAGATTTATAGAAGTTTTTGAATAAAACACAGAACGCAGTTGGAGTAATAAGAAGAAGAAGAATTCTAAAATTTCCTAAGTTAAACAATATTCAATCCTACCTAAGCAAAATTCCCGAAAACCCTATTTTGGAAAACAGAAAATTGATTGCATCAAATTCCATAATACCAGACCGAAAGACTCATAAAACAAACCCAAAGAGTCGCATATCAATTATTGATCAAGAAATACCTTCGTCACTTTATAATTCCGGAGATTATGACCAAGGAAATCTCATCGGACACTGTATGGACTTTAATCGTTTTGATCGGGAATAAAACAAAATTCATAACGACATCTGGACAGACAAAAAAATGAGGTGGTGGTGTTCTGAAAAAGCAGAGAAAAAAGAAACCATACAGACAAAGACGACAAGAGAGAGAGTGAGAGAACATGGGTCAGAATATTTTTTTTGTGATGTCCGAAACTTCTACAATTTTAGACTCATTAATATTTGATGGTCAATTTGTCTTTTTCTAAATGGGCCTCTACAGACCCAATGTCATTTTTGTTTTATTTAAAATGGGTGTACAAGTAATACATAGGATAAGTTATAAAAACATAGATTTTATAACTTATACACTAACATTGTGAGGAAACATTGTTTTGCTGATGCAAACAAATGTCTAGAATTGTAAATAATCTATTCCAATCAAAATTAAAAATTAAAATTATGCAGTCATTATACATAAACGCCAAGAACAAGAAACTGTATGTCACAAATTAACAACTTTTACTAATTTCAAGATTATACATTATATAATCTTACATTTCTTAATTTTTTAGAATTAACCCATTTTTAGAGAGAATCATTATATAATCGGCCCGCGGTACCACGGGTTAAAATCTAGTTAGTATTAACTAATGAGAGATATTTGCTAAAATGTGTCTCTAGATCTCTCGCAATATGACACATGACCATTTTAAAAATGTTTCTTTATTAATATAAAGAAAATATTTATAAGGAAGACCACAGGTCTAATCGACGGAGATATTATTTCCATCATTTTCAACTTCATCGAAATGTATCTTATTACATGTATCTGATCAAGAAAAAAAAAAGTAGTTTTTTCAAATGCATATAATATTTGGAAACACCCACACAAAACCATTGTTTTTTAATTAGCGCTTCTTTTTTGTTAAATATTTTTTTCAATATATTTTCATGTTAAAATACTAAATTGAATTTTTAAAAAATGATGATACATCATATCTGTTTTCCCTATTTTCACATTTTTTTCCTTTTCTAAAATCACCTCTACTAAGAACACTGTAACAAATACTACAAGAAAACAGCTTAGAACTGACGAGCATAACCGTCAGTAAGCCGTCGGAAACACACATTACCGATAAATTACTCTGACGTTTGATTCCTCGGACTGGTGGTAGTCCTTCGGGCAGCTCATCCAGGAACACGTCCGCAAAACGTCGAAGAACGTCTCGGATAACGTCCGGTAGTGTTTCCATCGAACCTTCGAGCCCTTCAACCAACAAATCTCGAAAAACCATCAATAAAACTTGGTTGGAGTCCTTAAGGGACTTTCTAACATCACTAGATTGAATTAGAAAGTTTGTTTTAGAGTCCGAATCCTTAGATAGTTTAGACTGCATTTCACGAACTTGTGTGGGGCTCATCGGTTTTAAACAAATACGCTTATTATCATGCACAAAAGAATATTGGTTGGTGTGGCCGCATTGAGAGGTCCTTTTGTCAAACTGCCAGGGACTCCCCAAAAGGAGGTGGCTATCTTGCATTGGCACCACATCACACAAGAATTGGTCTTTGTAAGGACCCACACTGAACGGAACCGTGACTTGTTCTTTGACATGAATCACGGTTTTGTCATTCAACCATTTGAGCCTATAGGGTTTCGGGTGATTTGTGGTGTTAAGAGAAAATTCCTTGACCATGTAAGAACTTGCAACATTAGTGCAAGATCCCGCTGGTTTGAGTCGTATGCCTCCAGGTTGGTGCTAAAGATTCGTCGGATCATCAAGAGGTCTCCGACCTCCGGTTCTGCTACGGCCTCCTCCAAGTCCGCTTCGGCTTGATCGTTCTCGTCAGCCGCCTCTCCTTCGGACTAGAGCTCTCCGGACTCAGTAATGATCATGTTCCGGGCGTTTGGACATTCTCGTGCATAGTGGCTTCGACCTTGGCACTTGTAACAAATAATGTCCCGGCTTCGATCGTTGTTAGTCGGCCTTCGTGGATCTTGACGGTTGTCATTGGCTGGATCCTTAGATTTGAATCTCGAGTCAACATTGACCGTTTTTGGCTTATCTTGTGGCGGGTTGGAGGTTGAAGCGTTTGGTTTCCAGTTAGGCACCCGCTGAGCTCTAGTTCGGCTCGTAGCGGCGGCATTCTTTTGATTTGGGATTCAATTTGCACCGCTAGGTTCAATAGCTCTTCGAATCATTGGTAATGTTGTCGCTTGACCTTTCTGCGATCCGATCTTGTAAACCGTCGAAGAACTGCGCATGAGTGATTCCTCGGTGTCTTCTATTTGGAGTTGGTTGCTAAGGTGCTCGAACTCCTCGTAATACTCTTCAGCAGACCACGAACCTTGAGTGAGTCTCCTAAATTTCTTTTGGAGCTCTCGGTGATAGAACGGTGGAACATATCGTCTCCTCATCACAGCTTTCATGACCTCCCATGTAGCAATCGGTCGATCATGGTTGCGGCGTTGTTCGGCCACTAAGCGATCCCACCATGTAAGCGCGAAGTCAGTGAACTGGGCCACGGCGTAAGTGATCTTGCGGAGCTCCGGATAGTTGTGATAGGACTAAAGGTGGTCCATTTGGCTCTCCTAGTGGAGGTAGGCCTCCGGGTCAGATTTGCCGGCAAAAAGTAGGTGTCGTCATCTTGTGACCTGGTTTGTTCGGCCGCGGTGCATCCTCGTACTGGTCGTCGCGTTGATGCCGTCGCCTTGGACGCGGTTCATAGTCCTCGTCGGATTGATCGCTTTGTTTCGGTTCTTATCGTTGGCACCGCATGGGCAATGGATCTTCTTGTGGGGGATTTGCGAGTTTAAGACGTGTCATTCGCGGCCAGACGTTCTATGCCGTTGCGAAGGGCCGTCAAGGTTGCCCCGATCTCCAGTGGAGGTAAAGGAATCTCCGGTGGATGTTGTTCGGCCATGGTGCTTGTACGGACGGTGAATGGTGACGTAGCTTGGTCCGTACACGTTGCGCTGTCTGATCGAATTTAAACCTCGTTGAAAACACAAAACGAATATTCGTGAGTATATTACGTTCAATGGAAAACGACTAAGATATTTCTCTGGCCAAGACAATGATTGATGACAGCAAAGCAAAAAGCAACCTATGACTAATCAAAAGCAAAAGCAAAAGCGATACACGACAAACTTTTGGGACCACAACACAATCGCAAAAGCAAAAACTAAAATTTATCGATCTATCGACTTCTAAACAAGAACACAGATGAACAATACTAAGAACACAAAGAACAAACAATATCCTAAACAATCTACCAACAATACTACTCATGAACCAATTTAAACCAAACGATCTAACGAAGCAAGGGAAAGAAAACGAGACTACTAGAAGCACTCAAGATTCAAACTTTAAACAAATAGAAGCGAGTTATGGGTTCAGAAAGATACAACCTTTAGGTAGAACCTTTTAGCTCTGATACCAGCTGATGCGAGCACCAGTCGTCTTGCGGTACGGACACAAAGCTACATTCTCAGGTCGCTTGGTGTAAGGACAACTTTCCTCAGGCCAAACGTTGGAGAACGGTTGTAGAGGATAAACAAACGGTGGAAACGAGTTTTGGTGGAAAACAAACGAGTGAAACGCGAGATGGAACGATGGTCATGACTTCGGACATACGGATGGTCCGATGCGGAAGCGATGCGGAATGGCCGTTGAGGTTGGGAAGCGGCTAGCGAACCAAATGATGGTTCTACTAGGAGGAATGGAAGCGAGGGTGGATTGAATAACGACACGCGAGTGATGGCTCTACTCGTGATACGATCGGACTAGAGGATTACAAACCCGGTTCGTGAATCGACTAGGGTTTCTCGATAGTGAGTCCCAGACTTAGACTAAAGAGAGAAGTGAGACAAGAAACAAAGATTCGCTCTTTGGGAAAAGTTTATATTTCATTCAAGTCTACGTTTTACAATAGAGCAAAGAGTTTAAATAGTGTGAGGGTTTAGAGAGAACCTAGGACACGCGGACTCGCTATGGTCCGCACACGTTTGCCCTTGACATGTTTCCATTGATGGAGAACACGTCACCCTCTAAAGTGGTTTAAACAGAACCACACACGTCACACTATCTTTCCGCGGTTTGGAGTTCCTAGAATTGTCATCAGTGATGGAGGTAAGCACTTTATCAATAAAGTGTTTGAGAAGCTGCTGAAAAAGTATGGTGTTCAACATAGAGTGGCTAGTCCATATCATCCTCAGACCAGTGGACAAGTTGAAGTTTCCAATAGGCAGATTAAGGAGATTCTAGAGAAAACAGTGGGTGTTACAAGGAAAGATTGGGCTATGAAGCTTGATGATGCACTTTGGGCATATAGAACTGCTTATAAAACACCACTTGGCACTACTCCTTTCCATCTGCTTTATGGTAAAGCCTGTCATCTACCAGTGGAGTTAGAGCACAAAGCAGCCTGGACAGTTAAGTTGATGAATTTTGATGCTAAGACAGCTTCAGAGAGAAGGTTAGTGCAGTTGAATGAGTTGGATGAGCTGAGGTTTCATGCATTTGAGAATTCCAAGCTGTACAAGGAGAGGACCAAGGCTTATCATGATAAGAAGATCATCTCCAGACAATTTGAGCCAAATGACCAGGTTCTCCTTTACAATTTCCGCTTGAAGCTGTTTCCAGGAAAGCTGCGTTCCCGCTGGTCTGGTCCTTTTACTGTTCAAGAAGTCAGACCATATGAAGCTATTGTGTTGTTGAACTCAAAAGGGGAGAAATTTACTGTTAATGGCCAAAGGGTGAAACACTATTGGGCAAATGCTGAGATACCAGATGGACACATTGTGCGTTTGGGTGATGCACCCTCTGCCTAATCCGCTGCCAAGTCAAGCTAATGACTTAAAACAAGCGCTGAGTGGGAGGCAACCCACTGGTAGGATTTAATTAATTTTTATTATTTTTGAATTTTTTTTGCTTTTAGGACTACTAACATACTAATTTTTAGTTTTGAGTCTTCATTGTTTCAGGAAAAGTTTCGGATTATCATTGATCAGAGCTAGCGTCGATCGATGCTGCCTAGAATGGGCATCGGTCAACGCTCTTATGGACAGAGACGAGAAAACGGGCCATCGGGTTTGATTTGTTGGGTTTCAATCGAGTGGGCTTGTGATCGAAAATGGGCCGGGTCCGATAGAAGAAGCATCGATCGATGCTACCTTATATGAGCATCGATCGATACCACTTAAACCCGAGGAAGACCGATTAAAATCGCGAGACTTCATCTTCTTCCTCATTTCACCCCCAAATCGACTAAACCCTAAATTGCTCATAACTCTCTCAATACAGCTCCGTTTTGAGTGATTCAAAGCTCTAATCTACTCGATTTTCTCTCCTCTACCTGGATCTAGTGTCAATTTCGTGTTTTGGAGTGATGACAGCCAACAAGAGGACTCGAAAGAACGAAGGTGAAGCTTCTTCTTCAGCTCGGCCACCTCGTCAATCCGGCCGCCGTCCGCCTCCGCGAGCTCCGACGGACCTTCCCCAGCCTCCACAACGTTCGACGACGGCTCCCACCACCTTACCTGATCTCTCTCTTCCATCTCCTATCCAATCAACGTACCCATGGCCAAAAGAAGAAGGTGTACCAATTCCATCAGAGAGAGAATGGCCTCAACACAAGCTTCCTGAGTTTAACAAGCCTGAATTCATCAATAGACCAGTGGGAGTTTGGGGAGATTATGAAACAATGCTCTACAATGCATGGTTGGGAGTTGAGATTGAGCCTACAAGGTTTGTTGATCCTGTCATTCTTCGTAGGTTGGAGATTCATGATGAGGTTTTGGATTTGATTGATAGGATGGATTTAGGAACAGTTTGTACTAGGCAGTATGATTTGTACCCGGATTTAGTGCGGCAGTTCATGGCATCTGTTAGGGTCACTTATGAGAATGAGCAGGCACCAACGGCCAGAGACGGTCTGCTACATTTCTTCATTAACGGAATGCCTTACAGTATCACTTTTGTTCACATTTGTGATGTATTTCGTTGGGTCCGTTTTGTTCAGAACGTTGCTTTGCCCAAGCATTATGAGGATCTCTCTCCTTTGTGGTCCTACATAGGACTTGGTCCGTATAATTCCAAGAAGATGGTTCAATCAGAGGTCCACCATCCTGTAATTCGGTATGTTCTTAGAGCTGTTGCTACCACTTTTCAGTGTAAGATGGAGCCTAATAAGATGAGAGCAGCAGAGCTTTATTTTCTGAACGCTGGAGTTCGTGCCATGATCCCTTCTTTGGCTTCTGCTGAGCCTCGCGACCCTCAGCTCCTTAACTTTGGAGCTATTTTCGCACATCACTTGGTTGAGCTGCAGACCAAGCCATTTTCAGGTACTGGAGCTAAGAGAGAGGCTGTGGGGAGCCTTATTACTGCAATCCTTCAGTTCAAGAAGATTCCTATTACTGGTTATAGTTTTATCACTAGGAGACAGCTTATGGATGAGCAGTATTTGAGGAGTGCACACTGGCTGAAACCAGGTTTGTTGTGGAGGTTTGTTGATGAGAAAGGAGAGCACTTTGTCCGCCTTCCACGACCTGATCTTACCACCATTGGTAGAGATCCTGAGCAGTTGCGTTTTCACCCTCCACCAGCTGACTATGTTGCTTATGCTCCTTCCCGTCGCCATCGCACTTCGCGGACTACTTCTGCTGCTGCAGCTGATACTAACCCTGCTGGGGGTTTTGAGACTGGTTCTTCCTCTGGGACTGCGGCCTTTGAGTTTCCAGAGCCACCACAGGATGGATCCCGCTACTATGGACCAGGGAGCTCATCAGACTTATGTGGTTTCTGCTTTCCGTGCCATCTGGAATGGCATGGCTCGACTCTCCCAGTGTGGCTGCATTCGTCATACCAAACGTACTAGGCGCAGGTCCCCTTCGCCATCTTCACCATCTGCTGAGGATGCTGAGGATGCTGAGGATGCTGAGGATGTTGCGGATGCTGACGATACTGATGATGATGGTGGTGCTGATGATGTTTCTGTTACATTTTAGCTTCTAATCATGGTTTTTCTTTATCTTTTTCCCTTTCCTAGGATTGAGTCATTTTCATTCTTGCTTTGAGTCAGTTTGTGTTTGAAAGTTGTTTGGATTTATGAACTATCTATCTATCATGTTGCTTTTAACCTGTGTTTGTGTTTGAGTGCTTCTTAACAGAATTAACATCAAAGGATTGATCCAACAAAACACAACTAGCTGCAACAAACAAGGAGATTCGGCCACAATTCACCATTTGCCGAAGGTGTCGATCGATACTGCCTGGAATGGCATCGATCGACACCGATTGGGTAACCCGAAAATCTGTTCAATTTTTCTTTCAATTTTTCAACATAATTTTTGTTTCTTGACTTTTCCCTTCTTTGATAACACTGGGGACAGTGTTGTTTAAGTCTGGGGAGGTTAGTACTAACTACTTACTTGGTTTTTGTGTCTTGTGTCAAAACTGTATTTTTGTTTTTATTGAGTCAAATTTTTCAAAAATTTCTGTTGAATTATGATCTCTAACTGATGGTTCTTCTTCTTTGGATAACACTCTAATGATTCTTGACTAAGCTTGATCTCAGAACTGAAGTGTGGAAAGACTATGAGCTGTATCAACAATCCTGAAAGTCCTTATTCAAAGGATATCTAGTTCAACCAATGCTGTCTCAACTTTTATCAGGATTTTAACCGGACTTAATCTCTTACTTTGGGGTTGGAAATCAGTGGACTAGACTTTTTCTTCAGGCCATACAAGACAGTGCAATTTTTCAGAGTATGTCTCCCCTCTCTCTTCCCTTCAGTGTTTAAGGAAAAAAAAAATAAGAAAAATCAGAAAAAAAAGAAAGAGAGAAATAAAAGTTGAGATGATTTTGATCAGTTTAGAGAGGTAGGTAAATTACCAGTGACCTCATTATTCTACTCTTGAGTCAATTGATCACACAAAGCTTGGAAGCGAGGGGTAGGTAAATTACCGATGACCCCGGTATTCGCTTACGCCTTTGCTAAAAAAATATATAAGAAAAGAAAAAAAAAGAAGTGAGAAAAGGGAGAGGAAAGGAGATGTAAGAAGAATGTCTTGGCCTGAAGAGAGTCCATATGCCACTGTTTGAATACCACAAGGTAAGAACTCACCTGTACTTGCTTTAATTTATGTAATGAGATGGTAATGGTGAGACTAGAGATTCCAAAGGATTGTGGGATTTGAGTAAGGAATGTTGATGCTTTTCAATTGACAAAGTATATGAAGTAAGTTCTTGAGAGTCAAGGCGATGGAGAGTGTGAAGATCAGTTACCACCAGTGGAGTGAATTTTATGTTTTCAAACCTCTTTCACAGATTTAAGTTTCTGTTTTGCTTGAGGGCAAGCAAAGGCTAAGTCTGGGGGAGTTGATATATCATGGTTTTTACGGTTTTTAACCATGATATAAGTGTGCTTTTTGAGTCTTTTGATTTGTTTCTAGGTTATTTTTGAGTCTTTACAGGTTATCTAGGAATTTGGCACGGATGGAGCAATATGGAACAATTTGGATCATTTTGGAGCACTTTACCGAAGGAAATCAAGTTGGAGTCGGATCAGAGTACGAGCATCGATCGACACCACACAAAGGAGCATCGATCGACACTCGTGTTAACCCGACGAGAGAACAACAAATTTGGAAGTTTTACAAATTTGCCCAAAGTCTTCTATAATTACAACATAAGCCCCTGGACGTGTTTTAGGATGTATATATATTATTTTTAGGTTTTAGAAACTCTGAAGTTATCTTCTAGCAGTTTTTGAGAGAAAAGATATTGAGAGCTTTTGGGAGAGATAGATCTAAATTCTTTGTAGAGAGAAGATTTCTTGAACTCCCTCTTTTACTTTTAATATCTATTGCATGTTATTCAGAATTATGATTTGTTCTTCATTAAACATGACTGAGTAATTTGCTTGTTAGGTTTAGGGTTTTTCATAGGATTTTTATGATCTATTAGATCTGAGATTTTTAGGGTTCTTAATCTTTTATGATCTTCATCCTTGGTTGTTCTTCACAATAATTCTTGACTGATCACCTAGAATTGTTATCTTAAGAAAATAAACTGATATGAGAATATAATTGTTTTCCTGATTAAACCATTGATGAGCAGAATTGTTTCTTACAAAGAGATTTGAATTAATAATTCTGTGAACTTATCTAAACCTGTTTTTAAAGCTGATTTATTACTTAGAATTTTACAAAGAGATTTGGATTTTCTGGTTTTAAATTTAGATATTATTTGCAGTGAGAACTGATTTAATTTACCCAAAAGTTTAGAATTCTAGATCTGATTTTTATTGCTTGAACCTTATTAATTTATCTGATTTAATATTTCATAATTTCCTGAGAAATTCCCTAGGCTTAGCTCTTTTGATTTTCTGAATTCACAACACTTTTATTTAAATATTTGTATTGCTTTATTTTAATTCAATTTAACTTGTTTAGCGTAATTTACAAAACTTTACAATCTATTGTGTTTGATCTGGAGTCTCTGTGGATTCGACCCCTAAGTACTGCAGTGATCTCTTGTTTGAGAGAGTAGCTCTAGGGATTAATTTGAGCTTATCAAAAGAGCAACAATAATTTATGAAAAATTTTATTTATCCACGGGTCCAAACCTAAACTAAAAATAATCATAAGAATGTGATGGGAATTATGTTAATATTAGTACACTTATATATTTTTGCAGGTTGGTTAAAAACACAAACAAAATATTTTAAAACTTAATTTTATTTGAAAGGAGTTAAAAACCAACACTAAACCGCTCCATCATACTCAGATACAAAACTAACTAATTTTTTAATAATTATTTTTTTTTTATCCACGGGTCCAAACCTAAACTTAAAATAATCATAAGTATGTGATGGGAATTAGTTTAATATTAGTACACTTATATATTTTTGCGGGTGAGTAAAAAAAATATATTTTTGTGGGTTGGTCTAAAAACACAAATAAAATATTTTAAAACTTAATTTTATATGAAAGGAGTTAAAAACCAACACTAACCCGCTCCATCATACTCATAGACAAAACTAACTAATTTCAAATTGGTGAATAAAATTTAAATAATTTTATACTAACTACAAAGTATAATACATATTAACAGATGTTTGCTTTCACAACAACTAATTTTGATTGATTAAATTCCAAAATAAAAAAAATTTTGATTAATTAAATTTCAAATGAAAATAAGAATTTTTAAATAGATAAAGAAAATAAAATTACAAATATCTCAATATTGTTGTAAAAAAAGTTTAAAACATATATTTGATCCAACATAATAATTTTTTAGTAAGTTATATAAATATACAAAAATACATACACCGTGGGATTAAAATCTAGTTTTACTTCTATAACAGAAGTTCTATTAAAGGAGCTCCATATTTTTTACTTATTTACGTAGAGTAGTAACCAGAATCATTATCTACGTCAAAACATTTTCTTTTTACAGCAAGAGTATTAAATATTAATTTATGGCGATACAAAATATGAAAATTAGAAAAATGATAACGATTTATTTTTGTTTAACTAAAATAAAATAAATAAAAATTCGTTTTGGATCCTTTTTTTAGTGGTGGTTCTTCAGGTGTGATTCTTTACCATCCAAACTGAGCTCCAGCTTGGCTTAACTCTCCCCGCACATAAAAAGGTTAGCGAGAGGATTGGCCCCTTTCCACATTGGATATTGCTTGTAGCATTCTCAACACTTCCTTAACGATAGTTTCAACAAAATCGATCTCCAATGCGCTGCTACACTTGTTAAGAAAAATGTCGAGATGAGTTCTTTTAATGTTCACACACCAACGTGCATATACTAATACTACTTTCCATTAAAAAGTTGCAAATAAAAAAAGACGATTTCGAAGAGTTTTCTATATCTAATAAAAAAATCATACTATACATTTGATAGATATGTTGAAATATGTCAAACTTTTGTTTACAGATTAGATATTTCTTTTAGTACGTACCTTTTCTCATCCAAAGTCAGGCCAAACTTATGGGATACAAACGCTATTGCCTCTTTCCATCGCTTTATCCTAGGATCGTCCAACTCGTACATGTACTCTTTATCTCTGAAATGGTCACCAAACTCTCCCTTAAGTCTTTTCACATGGGTTGGACTCACCTTGTAGTATATTGGAAGCACCTTGAGATAGAGTAACCCCAAAATCAGTATTATGTGTCAAAAATGTATAATCTACACCTACATATCTTAATTTACTTCATTTCCCTAGATACGATATATATATATCTTATATAATATGAGAAAGTTTTTCTCAACTTTTGCTAAGGAGATGACATTTGGCTTACTATATTTCTGACACATGTATTTTTTTTGTTTGGACCTAATTAACTATAGTTTGGACCTAATTAACTACATACCCATTAAAAGAAAAAACAAACATCAACATTTTCTTCCTCCCTTAATCAGAAACATATGCAGCCCCAAAAATCTGGAGCCACCTTATATCAGTAGTTGGTTGGTTTCATCTCGGAACTATACCAACATTAAATTAAATTTATAGATTTAATTTGATTCTTGGGTTTAATTTCTGTGTTTGAATCTATATAATTTTTACGGAGACAAGCGGAATCAAATTTAAGTAAGACGGTGGGATGGCATTATTTAAGTAAATTAGTTTAAATTTTTTAAAAAATGTTTACATAAAATTAAATTTTTGAGCTTACTTCCTGGATAATTACGTAAGATTGTGAGATGATTTTGATCTAATTCTATAATTATTTTGTTCGATTCACACTTATTATTCCAAACGTCATGGTATTTTTGAATTACATAAAATTTATAAGTTTTCATATTAGGAATTTCAGAATAAATTATGAGCATAATCAGTTATGTTTTGATTTGAAATAATACCATCATTTTATGCATTGCCTTATATCTACCCACTATTTTCCTCAATTTTCATTTTTGTTTATTTTAGCTCTCATTTTTAGATTATTATTTTGAAACACTTGCGAATTTATGATCATTAATATTTGATTTCAATCCATTCTCTCTCTTAAAGGCTCAAATATTATATAAAGTTTAGTTTTCTAAAAACAACCTATTACCATATAAACACATCCTCTTTCAGACTATTGTGAAAACTAAAACATTAACTTTCTATTCTATCCTCGATTCAGTCTCCAAAAACAACAAAACACCGGTAACGATAGTATCGTTGTTCGGATCATCCGTTTTTAGGAAGTTCCTAACTTTAGAAGAAATATTATCTTACTAAGTCTTGAATATTTTTTTGCACAAATGTAAATTATTTTACTATTGTTCATCTTTTGATGATTTATGCAATCATTATAAAATATTTATAAAAGAAAATAAATAGTTTCATGTGTATTTGATTTTAAAAGAATTTTTATATATAATGATATTGGGCGTCAGATTTTTAGAGTAAGAGTTGAAAGAAACCTTACTAAGTTACTATATTATATCATCTAATAATAAAGTAAAGTTTTCTTTTAAAAAACTCCAAAAGATTGTCATTTGATGCTCTTTTTTTCACAATTGTCATTTTGTTTCTTTTAATTTTTAGTGTAACAAATTTATTCAATTGAATTTGAATAAGAAAATTTTTGCTTAACAAATAAGTTGATGATTAAATAATTTAAGGATATAAGATTATAATATTTGGTTTGTATAGGATATGTTGAGTAATAGCTGGCAGTTTTGTTCCCACACTTTAATATAAATAATTCACATGATCTTGATATTACATTATTTTATTTCATTTTCAATCCATTTAAAATAAACTAAAGTATATTTTAATAATCTAATTTCTAAATAACTAAATGAGAATTGAATATATTTTTTTGATAAAGAGATAACTGTATTTATTTCTGTTTAAAGAGAGAAGTGAATATATATTTAAATTCATGATTTGATTAGCTAAGATGCCCGTTTAAATATCTATATTTATAATATATAACTCTTGAATATATATTTAAAACAATAGACAATTTTAGTTATTAATTCACAATAATGTATTTTTATAAACCTGACACAATTTTTATCAACTTTCTATTCCATCTCATCAATCCGATATTTTGTATCAACTCTCATTTTTGCAACTTTCATAATATTTATAGTAATGCAATGAATGATTAATAATAGTATTTAGAAATATTACATATATAAGAAAATTTATTAATATGTAATGATTAGTGCATATCTATAACTCTCACATAGTTTATGTGACTCCTATAACAATGAAATACAACCTATATTTTAATTTAGTTGCCGTTTTAGGTTTCCAATGAAAATGTTTGGTGAATATTCCAGTTTTATTCCTGCTGTTTAAAAGTAAAATAGACAATTTAATAGTTTTTTTATTTGTGTGGGAAAACCTTAAACGACAAGTACAGAGAAAGTATAAATTGCATTTATCTAATTGATATAAATATTAGTGCATTTACTATTCGATTAAATAATAAGTTTTTCATATGCTCTTAACTACAATTTCTCTTATAAATAGAAAAATACATATTTTAATATTTTACTAACCCTCATATCTCAAATCTTCTATAATATTTTTATTTAATTAAAATTGTTTTAAATATCAATCTCTAAAATTACAAAAAAATATCCAAAAACAATGTAAACTAAATCCGTGCGTAGCACGGAGTGACTACTAGTATATATATATATGCATGTTCATCATCACACCTTGAGCAGGCCTTGTTCCACACGTTCTTTAATCTTGACAAGCTCTTCCAAGCACCATTTTGATTCTGTGTACCTGCTTGAAAACACAACTATGGCAATCCCAGAATCCTGGATCCTCTTGAAAAGAGTGTTGAGGTCTTCACCTCTTTGCTCCTGATTGTCTATGAAGATGTTGATCTCACTTCTCCGAAGTGCATCCACTAGATAGCCGACAAAATTGTTGCGCAACTGATCTCCGCGGAAATTGATGAAAACTTGAATCATCCATGGCTTGACTTTACCGTCCACTCGCGAGTTGGTGGAAGTTCTTCATATCAAAAAAGATAACGTAAGGTTAATTTTCTAAAGATGGAGCCTTTAATTTTTTTTTTAAGAATCACCGTAGGTCACCTGTCAAAGAAATCAGCATTGGCTGTTTTAGCACCAGAAGAAGATCTCTCAGGCTTTTCTCCATATTTATATATGTGTCTTGGATTCTCTGTTCCCTCTCTAGGAATGTACTCTACATTTGGTACATTCACCGCAATTCTATCGATGGCACCACCGTCACCACTGGTAAGAAAGTGAGAGAAATTAAAGTTATTTCTACTCCAACAATAAACTCTAGTAGCAAACCATAGGTTTTTGCAAAAAATAATGCTTACATTAAACTTGTGGTCGTATAAGCAGTTTGTTGCAGAACTAAAAAGAGAGCCAAAAGACAAGCTATTATCATTGCTAGCTGACTTCTAATTTTGTTGAGATCCAACTTCTCTTTCCATTCATTCAGTCTTTGTTTGATTCCAAAAGTCTTATCCCTTTCTTCGCCCAAGGAAGTTTGAGTGTGGCTATTCTCTGATGGATCCACATAAGCCTTTTGGTTTACCTCCCATGTGTTAAGCCTTTCCTCAACATTCTCCACAATTTTTTGAATTATTTCATTCTCGTCGCTGCATTATGCGAATGAGGAATATAATTAATATAAAAGATCTTTCATGGGAATATAGTTATTAACTTATTATGACCTTTTGATACATTCTTAACCAACTTGGGGCAAAAGTCCGTTACCTCATCTTGTCCACCACAACGCCCACTTTGTCGGAAATTGACTGTATAGCGCTCTCCCACATCGCCATCGTCGCACGCCTTTCCCTCAGACCCCTGAATGCATCACCGAACTTCCCCGTAGACCTCTCACCGTGGATGGATCCAACTTGTAGTAGATCGGGATAACCACGAGTTTGCCTTTCTCCACACAATCCGCGATCTTTGCTAGCTCTCTCAAGCACCATATTGATTCGGTGTACTTTCTGGAGAAGATAACCAGAGCGATCCCCGACTGCTCTATCCTGTTCAATAGTATTTCTAGCTGTTCGTTTCTCAGTTCACCCATGACGAAAAAGAATTTTATTTTATTTATTTTCAAGGCTCTGACCAGATGAGCGATGAAGCCCGAGCGTAAAGCCGTCCCATGAAAATTGATGAGAACTTGATGTTGCGGTCGCAGTTCTACGGAGGAAGAGGAGGAGAGTGCCGCCATGGCGAGAAACCAAAGAACAATGATTGTCAGGTTGTTTGAAGGGGATTGCCAGTTGACCTCGTCTACGAAGCCAAGATCAGTGTTTTTTTTTTTTTTTTTTTTTACAAATAAATTAATGGCAACTTGGTATTTTCAGTAGACTGGTGCATGAAAATTATTTAATCCATTAAGCAGTGGCCGTCGCACTTGAATGAATGAAATCGATGTTAAAAAACTTTGTTTGTGTGAAGTGACCTTGGTGCAGTGGCCAAAGGTAAGTCCTTAATGCACAAAGCATCATCACACCCGGGATCGTGTCCCGGCTCCTACGTATGTAGGAATTTGGCTAATGGGCCGGCCAGTTGTGGCCCATAACGCAGAAATGTTGAAAAAAAAAAAAAAAAAAAAACTTTGTTTGTCGAATAATAGAATACTAGGTTCAGAGTTATGTTTATAAACCAATTTATTTTAGTATTTATAATCAAACTTATACTAATTGAGAATCTAGTTTGATTTTTAGTTTAGTTTATTAATGTTTAAAAATTTGAAACAATAACAGTTTCACCAAAATTTTAAAATTTGGAGCAATGGTTGGATTGATAACAAACGAAATCAATTGGTTAGATTCTATTAAAATTGTGAACTATCAAATTTAATATATAACCGTTAACAACGATGAAAATCCGTTTGAAACAAATACGAATATTTAAGAGTGGGTGTAATTCTCTTCTTGTTTTGTTATCTTCCATCATGTTTTACACCTGTTCTCAAATTGTTTTGCATAAAAGAATGCATTCCCAATATGGGACATTTTAAATATGAGACAAATATTTATTTTTAATCGAAAACAGAACGGGACCGGACGAAAACATACATTCTCAAACTCCCGTATGGAATAAGCATAAATATAATCTATAGTATATTTATATAATATGTTATAATAAAAATATTACAAAATTAATTGAATTCTTTATTCTTATTATTTTATATATGGTTCACCTATATTAGATTTTTTTTTTAAATATTTTTAACTGTTATAGAAAATATTTTATGTATTTTTATTTATTTTGAACTTATGCTAGTTCAACTGAAAATAGTAAGATTTATTTGAGAACATTAAATGTATTTTATCATGTAATAGAACATGTCAAGAATTATAATTATTTATTTAGTATGTGTAAACATATTTATTCAGTATAACATCCTTAACCCAAATTTTTGTCATTTTGATTTTTGGTTCAGTTTCATTTTGGTTTATGAATATATGGCTGTTTGAGTGTTAATCGGTACTTTAAAAATTAGATCAGAGCAGTGGCCTGGAAACAGATTAAAAATAAGTTATAAATGAGAGAACATAGGCATGTATATTTTGGACATACCATATCCACCAAATGTAAATTTCTGGTATATAATAATTTTTTTAATAATTATTCGTTTGACAATATTTATATTAGTTTAGCGGATAAGAGATTAGGCAAAGAATATCCATATTTGGTTGTCAAAAATAAATAAATAGGGAAAGCTTCTAACAGGATATCCGTATTTTTTGTTTGAGTATTTAATTTTTACAAAATTATTACAATATCAATGGAAATTATCCAAACTTCCTTTTTTAAAAAAAAATATATTTTTTTTTGATTAAAAAATAGCTGAAATTTACAAAATATATGTTCTTAAATTAACTCTGACCAAAATTATTAAGAATTTGTAAATTGAATGTTGTTATCTAAATTTTATAATCTCGTGTAGTATTTTACAGACTAATCTGTTTTTTTTTTAAATTTTATAGACTTTTTAAAGATAATGATGACTTAAAGATTTCAAGGTAATCATGTTATAAAGTTTTACTGCCATGTGTGTTGTTTGTTTTCTTTTCCATATATATCCCAAATTATAATACCATTTATAAAAATACTGTTCACATCATATATTTGAAAAAAATAAGAAAAATAATTTAATTTAATACATACAACTGATTACAAATTTACAATACTGTCATGGAAGATTAAATTGTACTTTTATGTGTTGGTTTCTAAAGTTAATTGATAATGGTAACTCAAGGCTCAACTACATACCCTAATAAGAATTCTTGCATAGCTTGTTGGAACTCTTGGGTGGGAGCAAATGAGAAACCCGATGAACGAGAAACCGAACTTCTTTCGGAGAGATTTCCTAGTCGAAAAACCCTTCCCTTGGTTTTAGTAGTTTCCTACACATGCAATTTTAAAAATATATAAATATTTTAAAACAAAACAAAAGTAATACAAAAAAATTTAAAATAAATGTTACCTCGAAAAAAATTTCGTTTAATCTCTCTCTTCTAAATTCAACCGTAGACTCCGATCCATCAAGAGATTGTAGCAACTCCTCCTCCCGCTTCCTCGAACTCTCAACAACCAGCTTTGCTCTACCATCTTGTAATTGGCCGGTCTTTTTGTTGGTGTGCATATCCTCCATCAAAGTAATATGGTCTGGTACCACACCATCCCTAGCAGTCTAAAAGAAACATTTAAATTATGTAAATATATTCTAATTAATGATAAAGAAAATAATTATAGAAAATCTTAAAACTTACAAGTTGCTTTTGTCGAGTATGAGCGCTTATTGGACCATTGTTGTGGGTAGCCATACCCAGCCCGCCACGTTGGCTTCTTCTATTTTGAGAAGATTGAGAGGATACTGTTTTTGTTGCTGGTTCCCCCCAATATTGAATGAAACCTTTAAAGAGATCCTCGTTCACATTTTTTGGCACCTTTCCTTTCCTCCACAATTGCTTCCACTCATTCAACTGTTTAGAATATCGTAGTCCGGCCGCCTTCTTGAACGTTTTTCGAACTTGGTTGGTGATATCTGGTTTCCAATTGAAATCTTGCTATAAAATATAAAGAAAATGCATTAGCGAAAAATATATAAAACAATGTTATAAAATTAAGTTGTTAAAGTTGAAAACTTTACCGCAAATTGCCGAAACCAAATGTCTTGTTCTTTCGTAGGCATCACTGAAAACTTTGCATATGGTGTTTTGAGGATTCCATACATCATATGCAAAATGGATTTTGTGATGCCATTATGAGAATCACAAAACCATGTTGTCCTTGGAGCACCATACGGATCTAAGTGGGGGATAAGTGATCGGCCAGGTTGACAAACGAATTCTTCAATGCTCATCTCCACTGGAACATTTTCTGAAGCTTGTGAATCTGGGACGGCGCTACTACGTGATTGTGAAGCACTAGCTTCTCCATTAGCTTGGTTCATAGATGTGTTTGCAACATAAGAACCATAGTTCCTTCAAAAAAAAAAAAAAAAAAAAAAAATTAGAAATAATCTTCAAGCATAATTCAATTAACAAAATTCAGTTCATCAATTAACAAAAATAAATTAACAAAATTCAATTTATCAATTCACAAAATACAATTAACAATCCAGTTTTTAAAATTCTAAAACAAACAATTAACAAAATTCAAGTCTAATTAACAAACCAACTCATCAAATCAATAACACACAATTAACAAAAATCAATCCATCAAATTCAATTAATCAAACCCAATTAACAAAATATAATCCATCCAATTAACAAACAAAATCTTAAAATTCAATAACCCCAAATTAACAAAATTCAATTCATCAAACCCAATTACTAATTTTCATTCCATCAAACTTCAATTCTTCAAAATATAATTTATCAAATCCAATTAACAATCCAAATCCTCAAATTAATAACACCCAAACAGAGCCAATTCATCATATCTAATAAATCTACCATATTACAAACCTAAGAAAATCATTAGAAAAGAGAGAACTTACGCCATAAGAAGTCGCCGGATCGGAGGGAGACAAGCGCCGGAGTTTCGCCGGGTTGGAGAGAGGAAGTCATCGGAGATTCGCCGGAGAAGACGCAGCGGAATGGAGAGAGTTCGATTTTTTTCGGTCTGAGATAAAATAAAACACACGGGGGAGAAGAAGATAAAGCTACTTTGGAGCATTAGAAACGCGAGGGTAGCGAATGTAGCAAACCTGTTACAAATAAAGTTATGTTACTAATTACGTAAATAAATTCTTTAAATAATTTACCCCGCGTCTTTAGTCTTTAATCAAGTGGTTACAGCACCACCTCTGCGACCGATTCCACCGGAGTTCGACTCCACTAAGTCGCGTTACCCCGCGTTGTAGGGATTGGCTATGAATCGGGCCTTGTCGATTCAATGATGACAAAAAAAAAATTCTTTAAATAATTATTCAATAAACCGATAATGTAATCCTTACTTGGTCTGCTTGTGACGCAAGGATGAACGGATCATATTTCACCAACCTACGTCTTATGTTAACGGATGTAACACCAAATTGGTCAACTCTGACACCACGATCGATGTAAGGATCATACCAATCACAAAGGAAAACAACGCATCTCAAGTTTAACATCCCCGGATAGCGTACTTCTAAAATCTCTCTAAGGACACCATAGTACACAACATCACTTGTATGTGATGATATACCCGAATCGGTTGTTCTCCGCCTACTTCCTTCCTTGTGAATCCGAAATGCATATCCCCTAGTGCAATACCCCGGACAAGACGTTGCAATATAGTTGGGACCGTTTACTAATTCTACTAACCATGATGGAAATGTTTGACCTTTTTCGCTTTCATCGTTAACCTAAAAAAGATGTTTAAAAAAATTAATGATATTTAATATTAAATTTATATTAAACCAAGCTAGTAAAACACTTACATAATATTTCAACCAAGGCGCAAAATCCCTTTGCTTATGCTCATCAAGCTGCTCCTCGGTATATGTCGGGTAGTAAGAGCGTATTAACGCCATGTAAATCCTATTACAAAACCAAAAAAAAAAACAAATTTTAGAAGATATGAAATTATAAATTTAATTTTTAATTCATATTAATTTTAAAATGTACCTCTCATATTCCATAATATCCTCACAATTTGTGAGAATTTACATATGTAAGTGCGTATACTCTTGCTGCGACAATTGGCGATTCTTTCTTGTCCCACTAAGTCTTCCTACTTGTGTAAACAAGTTAGGTACGTATACCGAATAACTAGCCACTTCGCCTCCATCATCATGACGAGTAGGACGTCGTCTTTTTGTACGAACTTGGGCAGGAAAGTAAAATTTGGCAAAATTTGAGGCTTCTTCGTTTATACTTTGTGCCACAATAGAGCCTTCAATGTTGCTTAAATTTTTGACCTTCTTCTTTAAATGAAACATATACCTCTCAAAAGGATACATCCACCGGTACTGAACAGGACCACCAAATTTAGCTTCTCGCGGAAGGTGTATTGGGAGATGCTCCATAACATCAAAAAAAGATGGGGGAAATATCTTCTCGAGATTGCATAGGATCAATTGTATGTTTTCTTCCAAGTTACGAATACCGTCAACTGTAAATGTTCTAGAGCATAAATCTCGAAAAAATGCACCTACCCCTGTAAGTAAAAAGAAGATCGGATTAATATTGAAAAACCTTTATGAATTAATTCTTTTACTGTATATAAAAATAAATATGTATATAATTCTTAAAAAATGGCGATATTTAGAAATGTACCTGCAATTGCTTGGTGGACATTGCTTGGTAAAAGATGCTCAAATGCAAATGGAAGAAGTCGCTGCATCACAACATGACAATCATGACTCTTCATTCCAGTAAACTTTCCTTCAGCCATATCAACACAATTACGCAAATTAGATGTGTATCCGCCAGGAAATTTAATATCGTGGGTAATCCAGTTGAAGAACGCTTCCTTCTTGCGCGTGTCTAACCGAAATGCTGGGACTGGACATCTCCCATTTTCTAGTACATGAAGCGGATCGCGATCACATTATCTTTCGTCTTTCCCGGGACATTTAGAACAGTGTTCATGAGGTTGTCGAAGACGTTCTTCTCGACGTGCATGACATCTAAACAATGTCTCAACAAAAGATCTTTCCAATAAGGCAACACCCAAAAAATGCTATGTTTATACCAATTGTGATTGATGCCAGCACCGTAAACAACAACATGTCCATTACCACCACAATCTGTAGTCCTCTCTGCTCCAAAATCTCTTAACTGTTCCTGTAAAATATGTCTGTCGACTTCAGGAGGTGGTGCATCAACCACTTGCTTATTCTTCCTAAACAATGTCCTCGAACGCCGGTAAGGGTGACGAGCTGGTAGAAATCTTCTATGACAATCAAACCAACTCGTTTTACGTCCGTGCCTCAACTGGAACGCATCTGTGTTATCTTGACAGTACGGACAAGCTAACCTTCCATGAGTTATCCATCCAGATAGCATCCCATAAGCTGGAAAGTCACTAATCGTCCACATCAGTGCTGCACGCATCTGGAAATTCTGCTTGGTTGAAACGTCATATGCTGTAGCACCATGATCCCATAACATTTTCAGCTCATATATCAATGGCTGCAGAAACACATCAAGAGATCTCTTTGGATGATTTGGACCGGGAACCAAAATCGAAAGGAAAAGAAACTCTCGACGCATGCACAAAGATGGCGGTAAGTTATAAGGAGTTACGATTACTGGCCACAATGAATATTGCCTTCTGTGCTTTCCAAATGGGTTGAAAGCATCTGTAGATAATCCTAGGTACACGTTTCTTGGCTCATATGCAAAATCTGGATACACAGATTGGAAATGCCTCCATCCTTCTGCATCTGAAGGATGCGTAATCTCTCCGTTAGATCTGTGTTCTGCGTGCCATCTCATTGGACCAGCCATACGCTCAGATTGATATAATCGCTTCAGCCTTTCTGTGATCGGTAAATACCACATCCGCTTATATGGAACTGGAACCCTACCGCCTGTTTCCTGATATCTTGGTTTTTGACAAAATCGACACCTTGTCCTATCTTCGTCTTCTCTCCAATAGATCATGCAATTATCTTCGCATACATCTATCATTTAATATGGCAAACCAAGACCGGCGACCAATTTCTGAATCTCATAATATGTACCTGGAAAATGATTATCTTCAGGCAAAATGTCTTTCATAAAATCTGTTATTGCATCCACACATTCCTCAGCCAAATTGTAGTCCGTCTTTATGGTCATCAATCTGCTTGCCGATGATAAAGCAGAATGACCTTCCCTACAACCTCCGTATAACGGCTGCTTAGCTGCATCCAACATAGAAAAAAACTTGCATGCCTCCGCATTAGGTTCCTCTAACCGATCAACATTTTGACCCATCGATTGCATGGTTTCCCTATATGCATCATTCACCATCTCAACTGTACCCACACCATAATCTACTTCTGTTCTAGGTTCCTCTACGCTATCAACAATATATGGTTCGCTAGAACTAATATACTCTGGTCTTTCACCATGGAGAAACCAAATTTTGTAACCCGGCATCAAACCATTGGAATAAAGATGACCCCATACTAAATCAATCCTAATATTGTGAGAATTCTGGCAAATCGAACATGGACATTTCAACTTACGGGTTGGAAGAACGATCGGTTGTTGACATGCCAACTCCATAAATTCGCCTACACCACGAGCATACTCATCATTCAATAAATTTGTTTCTGGATCGAGCATCGGTCCGTCCAACCACGATCGAAAATAAGAAGAAGAAGACATTTTTTGTTTTTTCTAAAAAAAATGAGTGAGAGTATGAGAAGGAGTGGTTGGTTTTTATAGAGAAAGTAGATTTTGTATCCGTCCGTAATCCGTCAGTAATCCGTCAGTAATTTCAAAATTTTCAACGGCTATACAACGGCTACATTTACCAACGAATTTGCGACGGATATTAATTTAACTTGTCGGAAATCCGTCGGAAAACGAATAATATAAATGGCTATAATAGCAGATACATTTACCGACGGAGATTAATTTAACTTGTCGGAAATCCGTTGCTATGCGAATAATATAAACGGCTACAATAACGGATACATTTACCGACGAGTTTCTGAAGGGTGTAAATTAATATCCGTCGGAAATCCGTTGGTAATTGAAAAATATACGACGGAAAGTACTGACAGTAAAATTTGGTCGGTAATCCGTCAGAAATGTTGACAGATTACTGAGGGACTCTGTCTGTCGGTACATTTCCGACGGAAAACCAACAAACTCTTGCGGCGTCAGAAATCTGTCAGTATGCCGTCGGTAATTACCGACAGACGATTGCCCGTCAGAAATTCCATCAGTTATGACCTTGTTTTCTTGTAGTGACATACCAATTTATGAGATATCTGAAATTGCTTATTTCCCTCCAAAATTTTGCGAAAAATTTGCCACAAATATAGATTTGGGAGGACTAATCTACGAGGAATGGAATCTGTATTCTTAAAAATCCCATGGTATACTCAATTTGCGGGGGATTTGCTTGTATCCTCTCTTGCAAATCACTTGTTTTCTTGTAGAAAACACATTTTGAATGATTGATTTCTTAATTCAAACATATATTTTATTATTTATACCCGCAGTAATTAAATGTTACTCGAGCGCAACTAAAAAATTACTAATAGATTTGAAATCATTCTTGACAACTAAACCGAACTATGTTTAATAAGACCAATTTTAGAGTAATGACAACTGCAGTGTGATACGGAGATGGCTAAGAGATTTTTTAGTAGGTGTCTAATTTTACACAAGAGACATAAAAATGAGCTTTGTTTCTTTTCTTACCTTGCTACGTTGAATCTTCATCAATGTAAAATTTTAATTATCATGAGGATTTGGGTCACGGGCTGCCGTATCAAACAACAAGGTTGCGGTTGATCTATGTTACATCAGAAATTGAGAATCAGTGGGGAGTCAAAGTAGTCACATTGAACAAGGTAAAAAAATGAGTGTTTTAGAGTAGTTGGTCTAACGAATGCTAAACCAGTAGCGTAGGCGTAAGAGTTGAACACTTTGTGAATGTACGAAGCTCCTTGAAGATATTTTAGTTGCGGCTCGAGTAACAAAAATTTAGTGCTAGTATCTTCAAGGAGCTTCGTACATTCACAAAGTGTTCTCCCAAATCCCAATTGTCAGATCATCATCATTCATTAAAATGTCACTAAAGTTCAGTGTATATGACTCTTTTGTTATAAAATTTGCAATTAGGCCTACCATTTTATAGACATGGGTGTGGTAACTAGTAGCGGTAATGTTGGGTTTGTTTTGATTTTGGGTTTGAATCTATGCAAAAATAGTAACTTGTTATCGAGCTAGCATGCGCATATGTTTGAGTTTTTTTTTTTTTTTTTTTTTCTCTTGGTTCGTTTCATTCTTAACAACTACAGAACTAACTTTAGAGGCCCAAAAAAAAAAACTCATGAGTGCAATATTCCAAGGAGATGACGATAAGACACTGGAGTCTAGTTAAGCACATAAGGGAGACTGTGTACGTTTGTCTCTTCTTGTGAATAGTTAAATCTCTCCATGGAAACATTGTTTTGAGCTAATCAAAGGGCAAAAACACCAATTGGCTTTGGCTCATGGTTTTCTCCCACCTAAAGAATCATCTATTCCCATTTGTCAATTGGACGAATCCTATTGGATCAAGGGTTATGAAGGGTTATGATTCCTCAAGAAGATTCATAAGCTTTCTTTCCTCAAAGCCAATTGGTTACCAGTACATAAACTAATGCTATTTATATACTGGATTGAATCCTTTAAAGTTCTCGATGTGGGATCCTTTATTAATTTGTTTAGCCGACATTGTTACACAAATATCTGACATAACTTAAACCAAAAGTAACCTGTCTTTCCCTTAAAATCGTTAGTGAGAGCCAAAACAAGCCCGATTAAAAAGAGAAGCTCTCGTGTTACATGCATTTTCTCTAGTGGCCTTTTCGGCCCAATAACAACAAGCCCGTTTGAGAAACTCCCACCAAAATACCCTAATCTTAGTTACGTAGCTTAACCGACTTCTATCTCTCGAAGGTCAGTTCTTCAAACCTAGATTCCTTTTATCTACTTTGAACACTAGAATTTGGGACAAGCAGAGAAACTCATCGCTCAGAATTCGGTTTTGATCTAGTAATGGAGTTTGATAGAATCAGCGCATTGCCAGATCCTTTGCTAGCTCACATACTCTCGTACCTTTCGATTAGCAATTCGTTTAAGACAAGCGTTTTATCAAAGAGATGGGAATTTCTCTGGCTAAAGGTTTCCGTATTGGACTTAACCACCGTTAAGATCCCTCTTCGAGAAAAAGCCATATTGTCGAGAATGATGCGTAGATTTCTGGAGCTTAACCGTGGATCATGCCTTAAAAAGTTCAACATAACCATGGATTATAATTATTTCGAACGAGTGAAAGAGATCACTTTCTTCGACTTTTCTCAAGAAAAAAAGAAGGTAAGGTATCATGATTCCAAGGACTGTAACAATGGAGTCATGGAGTTGATAGCCGAGGTGATCCACCGCGGAGTTCAACATCTAGAGGTGTCTTTAATGCCTCAGGGTGCCACCAATCTCATGCCTAAATATGTTTATGTCAGCAAGACATTGGTGTCTTTAAAGCTTGCAAACGTAGGGCTTGAGGATCACAAGTTTGTTTCTTCTCTACCTAATCTCAAGATGATGCATCTACAAAACATTTATTACGAGAATCAAGGTGGTCTTTTGATCATAAAGAAGCTCATCTCAGCCTCTCCCCTTCTTGAAGATCTTACCTTTGTAAGCAATTTTTGATTGACGATTTCCTAAACTCTCTACGTTTAAACTCATATTTTATCTTTTCATTTTGGCAGGACTTTCCTGGTTCGCGGGAGCCACTGCAAACATGTTTTTTAAGGATGCCAAAGGTAATTAATATTTTTCAGAATTTTTCTGATTCACCGAAGCTAGAGGAAACTGATGATCTTACCATTGTGCCTCAGTGTTTTATATCGACGCTGGAGTATGTTAGGATCAACCAACTGATAATGAAGAAACAAAGTGGGATTAATCTAGTGAATTACTTTCTTGTGAATTCAGCAATCCTCAAGAAACTTACTCTAAGTTTCACAGATTCTTCCTTAACGAGCCAAGAACATGAGAGCTACAAGAAGCTTCTGACACACAAAACGCTTTCTCCCACATGTCAAGTTGTCTTTGATTGACTTAGTTTTTTTCTTTCTCTTTTCATATATAGTCTAAGTTTAATAACTTAACTAGGTTCGAACCCGCACGTACGTGCGGAGTTATTTTTGCATAATTTAAAAAAAAAAAAATAATTGTCAAGTGATCAAACCTGTCTAATATGTTTAATTGCAACGTTTATTTTTTTTAACCCAAAAAACCCCATTCCTCGTAATTCACATGAGTAAATAGTATGTCCGCACATGTTCTGCTTGAATTCATAACCTGATTATTACAGAACTAATTTGAACGATTTCCTAAAATATATAAAACCTGTTGTTTAATCTTTTTTTCTTCTTAATATGTAAATTGGGTCAATTTGGCAACATGAATATATTATATAATTTTTTTAAAAATCCTTAAGTGTATTCCTCAATTAATAGTATAAAATTCATTTAATTATTGAATGAAATATTCCTTAGTTATACTAATGACAATTTAATGTAAATAATATAGTAAGAGAAGGGCAAATAATAAAATGTGATATAAAGTATTTTATATAGGAGATAGCAAAAGGTATTTTATTAAGGAAAATTCTATTAATTTGGATAATATTAGCTTTTTAAGTAATATATGTGTCCGTAATTGATGGAGAAATAAAATTACAAAATTGTAAGTGGTTAAATTATTAGAAAGATAACATTATTTATATTTCTGAAAATATGATTTTAAATATCTATATTTTTTACATCTCATAATATAGTTATATTATTATATTACAATACATAATAAAATTAATTTAATTTTGAAAATATGTACGGGGTAATAAATATCAATTTTTGAATAATATTTACCAATTTTAGAATTTCTAGGAGTAATATTGTGTATATAAATAAATTGAATAACAATAGTTGACAAATATATATATATATATATATATATATATAGCAGTGGCAGTTTTATGTAATTTTATGGAATATTAAGGGTGAATAATAAATTGGCTACAAAGCTCTTTGTCAACGACACATCAGCTTTTTCTCCAGAATGCTTCTCTTTTAATATATAGGGGATTTTCTGTTTTTGTGCAGAATTGACTTTTTTTTTACCCTTAATGAAACAACTATATACTTATCCTACTATATTAATTGAGAAGTACAAATATGAAACTAACCTTAAAATGTGTAAAAAATTACATTCAATTGCCATTAGAAAAAATTAATTAAGCTTAATTAACTAATTTAAATAAATATAATAAATTAAAAATAAAAACACTCACATATCAAATATTAAAAAACTAAAAAAATCTTAAAAAATCTAAAAAAAAGATTTTCTCTCTCTAATAAATTATGGACGAAATTACTAATTTTTTTTTTACATATATAAACCAATCAGAATTTTAAAAACTAAGATTTTATATTCAATTATACAATATAATTATTTTTAATAACTAAGAAGATTTTGTTAAGATTTCAAATTATGATTCTCCTATCATCTTTATTTTATGTTATTTACAAATTTTTTAGAACTTTCGTATAATACTTATAATTAATAAAATGCATATTTTTTTCTGCATATGTTGTGATTTGAATTTTTTGAAACGAAGATATATTACTCAATGTATGAAAATGTGTGTTTTAATTTCCACATTAGCATGTTGGTAAAACTAAATTTAGATAGATGATAAATTAATAATTTTTATTTACTCACAATTATAATATTAAAATTACTATTTTATATTTCACAAAATATGATGCAAATACAACAAATAAACAATATAAAACTGTAATAATATGTCAAAAATAAAATACTATAATACTATAAAATAATTAGTATTCAAATAGACTAATAGATTTACATAACAATTAAAAATACCACAAAGCACAAAGCTTTCTTGCAGATACCAAGTTTTCAAGATAGTTATAATATTAAATACAAATATTAATTGCAAGATATTTAAAACAATAAAAACCAGATCCGTGAAGACGAAAAATTGTTAGTAGAATAATCACGAATATATACTTTCCAACAATTCGACATTAGCTAGCAATTTATTTCAAGAAATCCGCTCATATCTTCCCAATATATTTTGTCATAACTTTGTCAGATATAAAACATTTTACTTGATTTGATTCTTCTTTTTGATTGTAAGTTAATAGCTCAACCCTGACGCAATATCTCCGGCGAGAATCTGACGTCAAACCAAATCGACGGTAAGTTCTTCATGTCCTTCACATAATCGCATGCAGATTTTTGGTATATAAAATTGAAAAACTCTCAATCCATAAGAATCAATTTTAATATTGATGGTTGATGTTGGTCATGATCTAGTGATGGGGCGTGATCGACTCAGTGAGTTGCCGGAAGGCTTGCTAAATCATATACTCACCAACCTTCATATCCAAGAATCGATTAGGACAAGCGTTTTATCGAGCAAATGGAGAAACCTCTGGCTCGAGTCTCCTGAGCTTGACCTAAATTTACATGACTTCCCTGCTCATGGAGAATTATTTGAGAGCTTGATGGACAAGTTTCTTGAGGCTAACCGCGGACGCATACAAAAGTTCAAGTTGAAGTATGAACATGATTTGTATTATTTAAGCGACAGATTTGTGCTGTGGATTGCTACAGTGGTTGATCGCGGGATTCAACATCTTGATGTTGAGACCACGAATGCTTCGCATGCCATTGATTTTATGCCTACTAACATTTATAACAGCAAGACATTGGTATTTTTGAAGCTTTCAAATGTAGGGCTTAAAAATCCAGAGCTCGTTGTTTTTCTACCTTGTCTCAAGATGATGCATTTGGAAAACATTTTTTACGGTGAGGATGGTCCTTTGGCTTTGGAGAAGCTCATCTCCGGATGTCCTGTTCTTGAACATCTTACCATCATTAGGGAATATACTGATTTTCTAGAATTTCTGCGGCTTATTCGTGTGAGGTCTCAAACTTTGAAGACTTTCAGTTTAACATTTAATTGGGGAATGGCTAGTACATACTTTTTGGTCGAGATTGATGCTCCACGACTTAAGTAATTGAGTTTTAGAGATAGTCAATCTGATAGGATCGTGGTTAAGAATTTGAGTTCCTTGGTCAAGATAGACCTTGATACTGGATTTAATCTCAAGTATGGCCAAGGCAGTCCTTTGGAATCCGAGAATTCAACTAAGAGAGATACTATACTTGGTTTTCTCACTGGTATTTCGAGTGTAAAACATATGATCATCTCTCATCCTACTCTGAAGGTATTCTATATTTGAAGTCTCTGATCTCTGATGCTTTATATATAACAACAATTCAATGTATTTTTAATTTCTCATGTTACGTTTATTATTTTCATTAATCTTGCAGGTGCTTTACCGGTATTCCAAACTCGGACCGATCCCAAAATTCCGTAACTTGTATTACTTGGAGGCTACGTTCTCCAGCTCATTGATACAACTATTGCCAGACTTTCTCGAAAGCTGCCCCAATCTTAAGAACCTCATCTTGGTAAGAATGTCTTTGAATATGTGATTTAGCTACAATTAAAACCATCTTGTTGTAAAATCATCTTGTTTGTTTGCAGGACTATTATTCAAAATCAGCGGAGCCAGAGCAAATCTACTTTACCAGTGTGTCTCGGTGTTTAGAATCGACTTTGGAGTATGTTGAAATTAGACAACTGAATATGAGGGGGCAAACTGGGATTACATTGGTGAACTACTTTCTTAAGAACTCAGCAGTCCTAAAGAAACTGACTCTGAGTTTCATAGATTCTCCCATTACCAACGAAAAGTCAGAGATCTACAAGCAGCTGCTTACATCCACAAAACGTTCTCGTGGGTGTCAAGTTTTGATTTTATATGCTTAAAGGTTAAAGTATTCAACTGTTCTTGCTTGAATCTATTCTTACGAAATTGAAATCTCTGGTGATAACATTGTCTTCTCTCATCTTGATACTTTATCTTTTGTACTTCATTCTGGATTCTTTAAATTCTTTTTTATTTTTATTTAGTTTTTTTATTTTTTTGACAAAGTTTGGATTCTTTAACTATGGAATTTCATATGGCGGTTGAAAACCAAATGTTCTGCTTTTTTTGTGTGGACATCATCGAAATTTCTATGAATGCTATATTATTTACCATATATGGACAAGTGTGTCCTCGTTGAAGTAGAAAATGATAATTTACATCCATAATGGGGTATTGTTTCAAGATAAATGAAGAATTCTAGTCAATTTGATTTTCCAATCCCGGCTCATGCATAAATTGTGATTACTTTGCTGATTCTGTTTTCACATCCACCTTTTTGAACTTCAAATTATTTTGGTTGAAATTGTGTTCAACTATTGCCAGCCTTTCTTGAGAGCTGTCAAAATCTCAAAAACTTCTTCTTGGTGATAATCTTTTTGAACCTGTGGTTTGGCTAAACAACATTGTTCGACTTTGTAAAATTCTGCTTGAAACAAATTGAAAGGTCAGTTTGTTTATTTGGCAGGACTATTCTGTTACAGATGAGCCAGAACAATTGGACATACCAACGTGTCTTGACGTTTAATATCTACGCTGGAGTATGTTGAGATTAAGAAAGATCGAGAGGAGATATGGAAATGGAATTAAACTAGTGAATTAGTTTAGTGAGGGCAAAAACAAGCCCGATTGAAAAGAGAAGCTCTCGTGTTACATGCTTTTCTCTAGTGGCCTTTTGGGCCGAAACAACAAGCCTGTTTGTGAAACTCCCACCAAAAAACCCTAATCTTTGTTACTTTCTACGTTTAACCGACTTCTACCTTTCGGAAACTCAATGCCCTAAAGAATATCTCTTGAAGGTTTTTTTTTTTTTTCTTTTGATAAAGTATATCTCTTGAAGGTTAGTTTTCAATTTTCAAACCTAGATTCCTTTGATCTACTTTGAACCCTAGACTTTATCGACAAAGTAGAGAAACTCATCGCTCAGGATTCGGTTTTGATCTAGAAATGGAGTTTGATAGAACCAGCGCATTGCCAGATTCTTTGCTAGCTCACATCCTCTCGTACCTTTCCATCAGCGTTTCAGCTAAGACAAGTGTTTTATCGAAGAGATGGGAATTTCTCTGGCTAAAGGTTTCCGTATTGGACTTAACCACCGTTAAGGTCTCTCTTCAAGAAAAAGCCATGTCGAGGTTGATGCGTAGATTTCTGAAGCTTAACCATGGATCATGCCTGCAAAATTTCAACATAACCATGGATTATAATTATTTCGAAGGAGTGAAAGAGATAACTTTTCTCGACTTTTCTCAAGAAAAAAAGAAGGTAAGGTATCATGATTCCAAGAATTGTAACAATGGAGTCATGGATTTGATCGCCGAAGTGATCCATAGGGGAGTTCAACACCTAGAGGCCAATATGTGCGAAATAATGCCTCAGGGTGCCATCAATTTCATGCCTAAGTATGTTTATGTCAGCAAGACATTGGTGTCTTTAAATCTTGCAAACGTAGGGCTTGAGAATACCAAGTTTGTTGCTTCTCTACCTAATCTCAAGATGATGCATCTACAAAACATTTATTACGAGAATCAAGGTGGTCTTTCGATCATAAAGAAGCTCGTCTCAGCCTCGCCTCTTCTTGAAGTTCTTACTTTTGACTTTTCTGATTTAATGAAGCCAGAGAAAGAAAATGAAATCAGGCTGGAGGTTTTTTAGGAAGCCAGAGCGAAAATATTTTCTTGTTCCAAGGAAGCAAAAGCAAATCGATTTCGGGAAAAACCTTTTTGATTCAGCTAATGTGCCTCAGTGTTTGATATCGACGCTGGAGTATGTTAAGATTAACAGACTGATAATGAAGGAACAAAGTGGGATCAAACTAGTGAATTACATTCTTGAGAATTCAGCAGTCCTCAAGAAACTGACTCTAAGTTTCACACATCCTTGTATAACCAACCAATGAATATGAAGAAACTATTCCATTATTGTTCACTAATAATAGTGAAATCACTGGTGCAGAGTCAAAAAAAGGGAGAGGTATTTGGTCACCATTGACGAACTACTCCAAAAATCCACTTATCTTATAATGAGTTATTCTTAATTATAGAATTTCTAGTAGAATCGACAAGATGTAAACACAAGCAAACGGACATTTTTCGAAGTATCCAAGGAATCTGACTCACATGTAGAAAGAAGAATACTTTTTCTTTCTTTTATGATTTTTTATTTTTGGAAGTAAAATGAAAGGCAATTCTTAATCTAATCTAATATTTATTGAATGTCTGAGCATTCCGAGACTTTCATGAGTCTATATCCAAAGTATCTTAGGTCCTTTCCAAAACTATTAATTAAATTCCCTCTCTGGCTATCCAATCTAATTGAAAACTCAGTAAATGGAACTAAATTAGTAGTGGCAAGTAAAGATTTACAGATTGCCCTCCACTACTTGAAGTTTTCCTTGAATCTGATAGGCAAAACTTTAGGTTAGATAATAGAACCCCGAGAGCCGGGGGCTTAGAATAACGAAAAGAAAGTATCAAGAGTCTTTTCCTACGTTTGATATTTAAAGTCTGTTGTTGAGGCGGCACCCGGATTTGAACTGGGGAAAAAGGATTTGCAGTCCCCCGCCTTACCACTCGGCCATGCCGCCAAAAAAGAGCTACAAGAAGCTTCTTACATCCACAAAGCTTTCTCCCACATGTCAACTTGTCTTTGATTGACTTAGTTCTTTTTTTCTTTGCATAATCTAAGTTTAATAATTTAGTTTTCTGTTTTTGTTCAGGATTGTTTCTGATAGTATTCTTCTTCACCCTTAATGAAACAACTATACCATAACACCGAAACGAGAGTCCCGGAGTGGAGTTCAACATCTAGACGTTGGGACGAAAAGCCTTGTGATTCTATAGATTTCATGCCTAAGTATGTTTACGTGAGCTAAACATTGGTGTCTTTGAATCTCGTAAACAGATGTTAAACTCCATCTTTTGTTTAAACCAGTTTTTATTATTATTTGTTGGTATAATTTCCGCAGAACTATCCTGTTTTACCAAAGCCAAAGCAGATTAAGCTTATCAAAGGTTGACGGCGTTTATAACAAAAAAACTTATCTAAGTTTCACATGTTCTTCTATTTCTATTGAGCTAGAAAGCTACAAGAAGCTTCTTACATCCACAAAGCTTTCTCGCAAGTACTCATCTTACTTTGATCTTAGATGCTTTTACGACTTATCTTTCATTGATTTTCAATCTCAGTTTCATGGAGCATAATGATGATATTTGCATTGCGTTGAAGTCATTATACTTTATAGTTATAGATTTTTCACATTGAAAAACGTGATTTTTTTTACACTATTAAGATAGAAGAAACTCAGGAAATTATAGGTTAACTTCTTAACAGAATCTTAACTCTCTAGCAAACTCTCTCATACTTTGTTCATATATACGGTCTTAATATCAATCAGAGCCAGAGAGCTAGAAAAAGCTTCTTAAGAAACTGACTACAAGAAGAATCAATTAGAGCCAGAGAACTACAAGAAGCTTCTTACATCCACAAAGCATTCTCTCAAGTTATCATCGAGTGACATGCAGCCCATGATGCTGCAGTTTAGGACATTGAACATTAAAGTATGAATTATCTGTTCTTATGAGAAAATCACATATAGAAAAAATGCTTCTTGAATCGAACATCAATAATCACATTTATATGTTCTCTTGAATTAAGAGCTTTCTCTTTGTTGGCCTGGAAATAGTCGTTCGAGCTTTCATACATGTGATTGTGTGTTCTGTATGCAATTAAATGCTACTTATCTTGAAAATGATTTAGGATTTATCAATAGTTTTGCAAAGGAAGGTTCCAGATATGTTGAATCAACTAAGCGAGAAACTACATAGCATAGGCTGGATGAGATTCATTTTGTTTTTTTAAGGTTTCTTCTTTTCGTGAGAAACCAATGTTGAAACGCTCAAGTTAGAAAAGACTTTTGACTGAAGAAAGCCAAATATGAACCAACGTAACTATTGGAAATGAGAGAGGATGAGGACGAAGAAGTTTGTTGAAAAGATTTTCTCATGTAAACTGTACAATTCATGTGATATATACAAGTAAAGTAAACTAGCTAAACCGAGTCAATTAAACCAAATTATTTACATAACCAATATAACCAATAGTCCTCCTCAAGATGAGACGAATATATTTTGGAGATACATCTTGGATATTAGATGCTCAAACTGGGGAAGAAACAACGGTTTAGTCAAGATATCGGCCACCTGATCCTGTGTGTTCACATGAAGCAGTTTGATGAGGCTTCTGTCCAGTTTCTCCCGGACCGTGTGACAATCCACCTCAATATGTTTGGTGCGTTCGTGGAAGACAGAATTAGTGGCAATGTAAATGGCTGAAGTGCTATCCGAGTAAAGAACTGGAACAGACGTAATACCAATCCTGAAATCAGAAAGCAGAGTTCGAAGCCACATCATCTCACAAGAAGAAAGAGCGAGAGCTCTGTATTCTGCCTCAGCAGAAGAACGAGAGATAGTCTGCTGTTTCTTGGACCGCCAAGAGATAAGAGAGGAGCCCAGAAACATAGCAAAACCATTAGTAGAGCGTCTACTGTCAAGACAAGATGCATAATCTGAATCTGCATAACCTTTAAGGGTGAGGTCCGGGTCTGCAGAGTAGAAAAGACCTTGACCAACTGTTCCCTTAATATATTGAAGAACCTGATAAGCAGCAGTGAGATGAGATGTGCGAGGAGCATAGGAGAATTGACACAACTTATTCACAGCAAAAGTGATATCAGGCCGGGTTATGGTCAAATACATTAACCTGCCAACCAAACTCCGATACATTTCCTTGTTCAGCAATAAATCCCCAGAAGTTTTAGACAACTGAAGATTAGGAACCATAGGTGTGTCTGCATCCTTACAAGCAAACATACCAGAGGAGGTGAGGACCTCAAGTGCATATTTTCGTTGACATATGGAGATCCCAGAAGAATTACGAGCAATCTCCAAACCCAGAAAATATTTCAAAGGACCAAGTTCACGGAGTTTAAAACTCTATTTTAAAGCCGCAGTCAAGTCATTAGCACTAGACTCCAAAGTGCTGGCGATGACAATATCATCAACGTAGACCAACACAACAATGAATTCTTTTCCATGACTTCGAGTGAACAAAATATGATCACCATGACATTTTGTGAATCCCAAATGCAGGAGTGAGTCAGAAAATTTGATAAACCATTGTCTGGATGCTTGTTTCAGTCCATAATCGATTTCTTCAAACGACAAACTGCATTCTTGGGCAAAATGTCCCCCTTAAGCTCTGCATAGCCCTCTGGTAACTTCATATAAATATCCTCCTCCAAATCACCATTCAAGAAAGCGTTTGATATGTCAAGTTGGTGGAGAAACCACGTTCTTAAAGCAGAGATCTTAAGTAACATCTTCACCATGACCATCTTTGCAACCAGAGAGAATGTTTCATTATAGTCCAGACCTTCCTTTTGAGTATATCCTTTGGCAACTAAACGTGCATTGTAGCGTTCAAGTGTTCCATCTGCATAGAACTTTAAGGAGAAGACCCACTTACATCCAACAACTTTCTTACCAGGAGGGAGAGTGGTAACATCCCAAGTATTTGTCCTTTCCATCGCTCCTATCTCCTTATCAACTGCATCACACCATTCCTTTGATTTCTTTGCCTCATTATAAGACTGAGGGATTGGAATCTTAGTAATGTTATTGATGTATAACATATATGATGGTGAGAGTTTTGAATAAGAAAGAAAAGAAGAAATAGGGTGAACAACATCATCATTAAGAGAATAACAATGATAGTCATTTAAGTGAGCAGGAGGTTTACGAGCTCTTTGAGTAGAAATTTGTGTGGATGGAGAAATTTGTGATGAGGGCAAAGAAGGAAGAAGATTTGTATCATTACCTGGAGACAAAGAATCCATTGGTGTGTTGTTGTTAGTATGAGTAGGGAGATGCTCCGGAGGATCGGCCAATGGAAAGATGTGTTCATGAAACTCAACATGTCGTGATATATATATGATATTACTCTCCAAATCCATGACCTTGTATCCTTTAAACCTGCCGGATAACCCAAGAATATGCAAGCTCTCGAACGTGGTTGAAACTTATGTCGTTTCTTGGGAGAGGTAGATGCATAACAGAGACAACCGAAAGTTCGAATGCGAGTGTAGTCCGGTGGTTTGTTGGTGAGAAGTTCATACGGTGTCTTATTTGAGAGCAACGGAGAAGGAGTCCGGTTGATCAGAAAGACAGCTGTGAGGATACAGTCACCCCAATAGGAGAGAGGAACTTGAGACTGAAAACATAGAGCACGCGCAACATTGAGGATGTGTTGGTGCTTACGTTCGACAACCGAGTTTTGCTCAGGTGTCTCAGGACACGAGTGATAAGATATGATGCCTTGAGACTGATAAAAATTCATTAAACTGCAGTTCTTTAGCATTATCTGAGCGAACCGATTTGACTTTGGTGTTGTATTGAGTTTCAACCCTTTTGATGAAAGCTGGAAATACTGAGAGAACATCACTTTTGTTCTTGAGTAAGTAAATTTAAGTAGCTCTTGAGTGATCATCAACTATGGTCAAGAAATATTTATATCCTTCAACTGTCTCCACTGAAAAAGGTCCCCAAATATCTATATGTAACAACTCAAAAGTCGAATTACAAATATTATTCTCCGAGGGAAAAGAAAGTTTCTTCTACTTAGCCAAGTGACAAACATGACAATATGCAGGCTTCTTATTCTTGTGTCTTGTAGTTCTCAAAACTTCTGAAAGTACATCCAATCTTGAATAAGATGGATGACCAAGTCTCTTATGCCAGGTACCGACATCCACCACTGCATTGATCGAAATAGATGGAGAGGTATCTAGCACATAGAGCTTTCCAATCCGTCTGCCTTTACCAATCGTCACCCCCTTGATAGGATCCTGTATTTCGCAACAAGAAATATCGAAGGTCACTTTGGAGCCAATTTCATCGGTCAAAGAACTGATACTGATAAGGCTCAAACGGAACTCAGGGATAAACAGAACATCCTGAAGCAATATATCCTTATTCAAACGAACCATTCCCACTCCACTGATTTTCACTCGAGGACCAGTAGGCAGATTCACATAACTATCCACAAAAGTGTCCAGAGTAACAAAACTATTTCTGTCATGGGACACATGGTGAGTTGCACCAGAGTCAATCACCCATGTGTCAGTAGACAGTGTGTGTTTTGAAGCAGCTAGTATACCAATAAAAGCATAATTGTTGGGATAGAATTATATACCCGGATGATCAACTGGAGTTTGAGGTGTACTTGCTTCGATTTTAGTTGGAACTGATGAAGAAGATGGCAACTAGGAGCTGAAAAGAGCTATGAGACTCTGCAACTGATCTGGAGAGAGCTTTCCAATCAGACCTTCAACATTGTTTGAGGATTTCTCTGTCGTAGATAAAGAAACCTGTGCCGCGAGAGCAGGTTGTTTCTGAGTTTTCTCACCAGGCTTGCCTTTCGAAGTTAAACCTAGTGGAAATCCATGCTTCCTGTAGCACCTCTCAGCGATATGACCAACCCTGTTGCAGAAAGAGCAGATTGGTCTACCTTTGTTAGGACCATTTTGCACATACATCACTGTAGGATTGGTTGGAGCATCTGTCTGAGAAGTCTGGAAAGCCGAATGAGACACTGGAGAAACAGTCTGAGAGACTTGGAACACCGAAGGCGGAACTACCGGCGAGAATCCTTTCTGATTGTCATCCTGATCCAAATTCTTGTATACCTCAACCAGAGAAGGTAACGCCTTCTTAGCAATGATCTGTCTACAAACAATAGCGTAGGAATCATTCAGACCTGCCAAGAACTTCTCAGTTTTAGCTCTCTCTGCTTTCAACTGCAGACGAGCACCTTTTCTACAAACACAAGGATCATCTGGCTCCTCTGAACCATCCAGCTGATCCCAAAGAGTTTTCAGATGAGTGTAATACTCAGATAAAGACATGGAACCTTGACGAAGATCCTGAATCGCTTGAGTTAGATTGTACGTGCGAGGAAGGTTAGTCAAATGATACCGACCATAGAGATCTCGCCATATATCAGTAGCATCATTCATTCGCAAGATACTACGATAAATCTGAGGTGAAACAGCGTTCAACAACCACGATTTGACCATGCTATTACATCGTGACCATAGATCAAAGTTAGGATCCGTGGTTAAAGGCCTAGGCAAGCTACCATCGATAAACTTGATTTTGTTCTTAGCGTCAAGAGATACGCATCGCATAACTCCAGTCATTATAGTTCGTTTCGTCTAAACGAAGAGAGATGATGATCAAACCTGGGTGATCGACGCTGTGAGGAAGAACAGAGATTGAGATGGATCAGCAAAGATTGGTGATGTGATAGCTCGCGAAAACTCGGAAACCTGAGAATCGGCTGCTGGGAGAGAGATCGGAGCGGGATCGTCAACATCGGGGTTCAATCTCAGAGATCTTCGAACAGCGGAACTTGATTGAGACTTCGTTTTAGCCATTTTTCGATTTGCTTGAGCAATGGTCACCATCGGAACACGAGGAAAGCACAAAATCGAAGAAAAATAAGCTCAACGAAAGAAAAGAATCAACAAACTAGAGAGGATCTGAGCTTTGTTGGCTCTGCTACCATATTGGAAACGAGAGATGATGAGGACGAAGAAGTTTGTTTAAAAGATTTTCTCATTTAATTAATTATATAAACTGTACAATCCATGTGATATATACAAGTAACGTAAACTAGCTAAACCGAGTCAACTAAACCAAATTATTTACATAACCAATATAACCAATAGTAACCAATATGCATCATTAACTATAAGATTCATGAGTTTAATACTTTAATAAGGTTAAAGCTGCTTATTTATATGGCTTCTTTAAGTCGAATTGTCTCAATTCACGATTTTGACAAGGCCAAATTGATTAGATTGGCTGGATTTTATCCAGAGAAATTTAGTCTCAGGGATGGTTTATCTCTTGAACAACAACTCGAATCTACATTGACAATATACACGAAAATAAACTATTCAAGAATTTGAAAAATTGTTCTCGTTTTATGTATGTTGGAAACCAAAAATGGGTCTAGCAAATACTTTGGTTTATATAATTCTGAAATTAGTTTCAACTTCGTTTTTTGCTACTACAAGTGTGGAAAGGTGTTTCTTTGCTATAAAATTAGTGAAGACAGCACCACACAATCAATAAGTGTTTTTCTACTATTTTATGTTATATTGATAAAGATTTATTTGAATTTATCACGAGTGAAAAAGTGATAAAAAGATTTAGTCTCGAACAAGCGTAGAATACTTTTGTAAAACAATATTATATTTTGTTTGTATATCTTTACGTGTTTTGTAAGATATAATTTTAAAATATTTTATTTAATTTTTTCAAATTTACGCGGGTAAAAATATAATTATTTTCTAAATCCATCATTATAGTTTAAATAACATTTCCGTAGTTTTAAAATGGTAGAAGGATAACATTTATAATTTGTACTTTCTCAAAAACCTAGTTTTGTTTGCATTTTTAAGAAGAGTCCAAAATAATTATTTTTTCATCGGTGTAAATTTTTTTTTTTTTTTTTTTTTTTTTGTCAAAGCATTGGTGTAAAATCTAAGAAAGCCATTTGTATGGTGCACAATAAATAAACCATTTGTATAAAATCTAAAAGATTGGTTTTTTTTTTGAGAATTAAAAGCAAAAAAAAATGTTCCGACAACAAAGTGAAAGTATATAGACCTTGGTTTCTCCAGAAAATTTCCGACAACAAAGACTCTGGTGAATCAAAATCAGCGGTGAGTTCCTTTGGTTTAATGTTTAAATGTGATTTTCAAACCATATAGTTTGGAGAAGTTTGAGGATTTTGTTAATTGGAAGCTTTTAGGGTTTTGCGATGGGGACCGATAGAATCAGCGCACTCCCAGATTCATTGATTACTCAGATACTCTTAGAGCTTCCGACCAAAGAGTCTGCCAAGACAAGCATTCTATCGACCAGATGGAGAGATCTTTGGTTAAAGGTTCCTGGACTTGACTTAAAGGTCAGTGATTATTACCCTCCTCATGGTGAACAAGTACTTGGGAGCTTCATGAAAAAATTTATGGAGTGTAACCTCGTGCAGCTGCAAAAGTTCAAGGTAAAGATTAATCGATTGCATCGATTGTGTGAAGACAATGAATGTAACGATTGGATCCCAACAGTGGTCAATTGCGAGATTCAACATGTAGACGTTAAGGCCAAGATTTCTCAGATTGTCACCGAAGTCATGCCTTTTAACATTTACAAGAGCAAGACATTGGTGTCTTTAAAGCTTGCAAATGTATGTCTTGAGAATAAAGATAATGATTTTTATCTACCTTGTCTCAAGATCATGCAACTACAAAACATTTGTTACGGTGAGGATGGTCCTTCACTCGCGGAGAAGCTCATCTCAGGATGTCCTGTTCTGGAAGATCTTACCGTTGTAAGGGTTTATATGCAGGATATAGATATTTTGCCTCTCCTGCGTGTGAAATCACAGTCTCTGAAGATCTTCCGTTATACTTTTGATTGGGGAATGGATACTACATATTTTTCGGTTGAGATTGATGCTCCAGGACTTAAGTTCATGAGCTTTAAGGATAATCAGTCTGATCTAATCTTGCTCAAGAACCTGAGCTCCTTGTACAAGATAGACCTTGACACTGAATTTAATGTCGAATTTGACGGCAGTCCTTCGGAGCCTGATGATTTAAGGACAGGAGACATGATCCTTTGTTTTCTCACCGATATTTCGAGTGTAAGACATATGATCATTTCTCAGCCTACTCTAGAGGTATGGATATGAACTCTCATGCACAGTTTGATTTTTCTTATGAAAAGATTCTCACATGTATCCTTTTCTATTCTTCTTGCAGGTGCTTTCTAGTCATCCCAAACGAATACCGATTCCCAAATTCCGCAACCTATCTCATTTGGAGGCTGCATTCTCCAGCTCATCATTACAACTGCTGCCAGCCTTCCTTGAGAGCTGCCCCAATCTGAAAAAATTCATCATCATGGTAACAATCGTTTTCAATCTGTGATGATTGTTGAAATTTATTGCAAACTCAGCCTTTTTATTTGCAGGATTATTATCGTACAGATGAGCTTGAGCAACTCAACTTTACAGCCGTTCCTGAGTGTTTCAAATCAACTCTGGAGTATGTTGAGATTAAGAGACTGATATTGCTAGCTGTAACTGGGATTGAACTAGTGAATTACTTTCTTAAGAATTCAGCCGTACTTAAGAAACTCATTCTGAGTTTAGCGGATTCTCCTACGAACAACCAAGGCCTAGAGAGCTTCCTAGAGACCTACAAGAAGCTTCTTACTTCTACAAAGCTTTCCCGCACATGTCAAGTTATCATTGGTTGACATGCAACTGATGAGGCGGCTGTGAGTGTAGTTTATGTGCATTTTACATACATGGCTTATTAGGTTTGCGCATCTTTTGGATTGATCTTATATGCTTTGATTTTATTTCAGTTTTTAAACCTTACAAAACTTTTCCTTCTTTGATTTCAATATCAGTTTCATGTAAGACATTGATGATCTTTGCATTGCCTTTTGGTCTTTATGGTTTGAAATGTTTCAGTATCTCCAGTTAGGATATCTTATTATATGCTAAAATTGTCGGTTCAAGAAGTGGCAATACAATATTGGGTAGAACACAGGGAATCATGCATTATGATATCAGGGAAACATTGTTTCTACGATTGCAATGTTTCTTTTATGCATTGTTTCTTTGATTGCAAGAAATAAGCTAAGCTTAATTAAGGGATAGTGAGACAACAAACACGCATGGTTTGATTGTGTTATCTTCTGCCCAAGTGATTAAATTCTCTTCTCTCTCGATGAAAATACTTTTTTTGAGCTTTCTCTCTTCAATAATGCAGTTAGGCTATTATAATTTTGGCCGACATTAATTATTGTTCTTCAACTTCTACTACGCTTATCTTGGTCCTCCTAGGTTATTTTTTGATGTGTCATGTGTGATTTTTTTACTTCTAAGCCGTTTGTAAAAAGCACAAAAAAAAAGGGAAAAAAAGAAAGAAAGTAGGGTTTCCCAAATGATCGATCGGTCATCTTTCTAAATATCGTCAAATCGACGGAGACAGTTAGTTTTATTAAAAACAATTGTCAAGGAGTTTACAACGGGTTAAAATCTAGCTTAGACAATTAATTTATAAAAAAAACAAAAAATGACAAAAGGAAGTAAAAAATATACTATAAAAAATGATTTTTGTTTTTTGGATAGAAAAAAAAAAGAAAAAAAACACGGAAAGTTGAATGGTCGTATGTTTGATTAAACTATATTTAGTGATAGAATGCAAAAAATAAGGTTTTTGGTTGTTTAAAGATATGATTATTATAAACTAGAGGTTTTAGGATATAACATATATATAATGATAGAACTTTAAGGTTTTAGGTTATACATTAGATCTACTAATGGAACGATAATGGACATCCATACAGTATAGAATATTCATAACATTCTCCCTTGAATGACCATTAAAAATGCGCATGTAATATATTGGCTCATTAAAAATCTTACCATATAAAGCACAAGTCAACATTTTTAAAAAAAGTTATTGTTATATTTCTTTTAAAATGTTATTTTGTTTGAGATTGTATCTATTTTCAATATGTAATATTACATTTTTACTTTTATTGAAAAATTAAACATTTGCTTAAGACCAATAGTAAAATGTATTTTTGATATAGGAGGATATTTGCTGCGTTCTATTATTTATTGAATTATAGCATAAAAACTATTTTAATAAATGTCCTAAAAAAGGTTAATATAGATATATTGTAATTAATAAGATATTACTAATTTTCATTTTTCACTTAGTCGGCGACAATTTAACCGACAATCAAATCAACGTGAGATCTGGAGACTCAGACTAACTGTAAGTTTGGAACGGCTTGTATTGTATCTATAATAGTATTTTTGCAGCAGTTTTTGCTCAAAAATATTTTTTGGAAAGTTTTTACATTTAATGCATTGACATTAATGTTAGTTACCAAAACTTCAAAATTAATTATAGGTAAGATTTTAAAACATAAAGAAATCTTTCTACTTCATTCAAACATAAATATATGATTCCATTTTATTTTTTATTTGAATTAATATTTAAACTATCTTGATTATTCTATAATACATTTAGTTAATAAAAAATGTGATTTTTTCCTGCATACGATGTAATACAAAATTTTTAAAATGGACATATATTACTCAATAAATGAATACAAAAATACGGGCACAATATCACACATTGTCTAAAAAAAGGCAATGGTTCAGAGTTATACTATAAAAGAGACCAAAATGATTCCGTATACAAATGAGTAGAAAGCTTGACGTATCATACAATCAAACTTAAAAAAAATTATTTGGTTTATTCTGGTTCTTTATTTCAAAGATTTTAAAAGGTTAGATATGAAAAATATTTTAAACTTTTAAAAAGTTAAATATGATAAATATTATACCGTAGATACACAATAAAAATTAAAAATTAAGATGATATAGTGTGAGTTAAAATATCTCGGGACGGGGTTATATAGCGGGACAGGTTTTATCGATATTTATATAAATTAAAGATATCATTAATTCGGTGTTACAGGGGTAAAATATCATTTCATTATTTTGTTAACATTGTCGGTATCAGAGAATAGACATATCTAATTAAATTGATTAAGTAAATATTATGTAAAAAATAAATTATATTGCAGTATTATATGGTTTATTTAATAATTATTATAAAATTATAACATATTTAACAAACAAATACAATTTATAATTTAAATATTTTAGTTATAAATAATTTTGCTCCGCGGTGTATCGCGAGTCCTAATCTAGTCTCACTCTTATGATAATGACCTTTGATGTTATTTGTTTTTTTGAAAATTAGGGTTTCGTCTGTCGTGATGGCTTGCGATATAATCAGCGAATTGCCGGATTCTTTGCTAACTCAGACACAGACACTCTTAGAACTTCCTACCAAAGACTCCGTTAAGACAAGCGTGTTATCCAAGAGATGGAGAAAATTTTGGTTAAATGTTCCTGGACTTGACTTATGCACCGTCGAATTCCCTTGTCCTCATGAAGAAGGTTTCACAAGGTTTATGGACAGATTTCTGGAGTTTAACCGCGGGTCACAATTGCAAAAGTTCAAGATATGGTATGAAGGTTGCAATGGCTATCGAGATCAGTTCATGGAGCTGATTGATACAGTGGTCGATGGTGGAATTCAAAATTTGAATGTTGTTATGAATCCTTTTCACAGAGATGATTTCATACGTTAGAACATTTACAAGAGCAAGACATTGATCTCCTTGACTCTTTATAATGTAGAGTTGAAGAATCCAGAGTTTGATGTTTCTCTACCTTGCCTCAAGATCATGCTTCTATTAAATACTTGTCACGGTGAGGATGGTCCTTTGATTGTGGAGAAGCTCATCTCAGGATGTCCTGTTCTTGAAGAACTCAAGCTGTGTTGAAGTTTTGCTCTTGTATTACACCAATTATATAGAGTGCTACGGTCGTAACCGTTCGATTAGTAACGGAAACAACGCAACTATCTAACATACACCTACTCACGTGCATACATTAATATACATACCCATATCTAAGTACTAGGAGTTGCTCCGTGCTACGCACGGATTTGTCTTCATATTTTTCCGTAAGCTTAGATTTTAAAATAGCCAATTATTACGACATTATTTATACAACCCAAATATCTATATATACATTTTTGAAGTACATTTTGGGTTCTACCCTTTTATTTATATATATTTACAAAGTTAATCCCTAAAAATTTCTAGAAATAGCATTACATCAGATTTTGTTTTCTAAATATTTTACATACCATTCCAACTAAAAAAACACAGCAAAATCAATATGGAAACAGAAATTATGATATATTTAACCACACCTTCTATTTTGTATTGAAGATATTCTTTCTATGAATCTTTTGCAAAGAAAGAACAACAATTTGATTACTATTTTGTTTTCCAAAACATGTGAGCTTTGATTCTTCACGTAAGAAAAACTTCGATTCACATCTATTTAAATATTATAATTAATAAATATAAACTTAATAAAATTTTAAAATATTAAGAATATGTAAAATTAAAAAATATAAAATACTATATAATATGGTTATATAGTAGATGAGTTATAAAAATGACATGTTCAAATTAATAAAATATCATTAAATTTGTGCTAATACAGGTTAAATCCTTATTTTATTATTTGACAACACTTTAAATATTAGAATATTTGACATATAAAAATTAAGTTGATTTAACTAAGATTGTTTAAAATAATTAAATCATTAGGTAAAATATGACTTAATCATAGTATATAAATGACTTACTATGTATTTAGATACATTATTTTTTGTTATATTAATTAAAATCAAAATAGAATCTTAAACACTAAACAAAAAAAATAAATATAACAAACAAATGTTCATAAAGTATATTGCGGGTTAAAAAATTAATATAAACATTTGAGCCACACAAACGATCAGAAAATTTAGTTATTCCTCTATTTGGAAAACATCCAATATTTAATAAAAATACAATATAAAATATAAATAGTAATAAAAATTATATGCCTGCGGGTTAATAGTAATATTTAATTTTATATCCTTAAATTATTTAATCATCAAATTATTTGTTAAGAGAAAAAATTATTATGTAAATTCAATTGAATTACACTAAAAATTTAAAGAAACAAAATTACACTTGTGAAAGAAGAGAGCATCAAATGAAAACTTTACTTTAGTATTAAATTATACTCCTAATATAGTAAGGTTTCTTTCAACTCTTACTTTAATAATCTGACGCCAATCATCATTAGATATTAAAATTCTTTTAAAATCAAATACACATACAATTATTTATTTTCTTTTATAAATATTTTAAAATGATTGTATAAATCATCAAAAGATGAACAATAGTAAAAATAATTTACAGTTTTGGAAAAACTATTCTAGACTTAGTAAGATAATATTTCTTCTAAAGTTAGGAACTTCACAAAAACGGATTATCCGAACAACGATACTATTGTTACCAGTGTTTTGTTGTTTGTTGGAAATTGAATCGAGGATATAATAGAAAGTAAATGTTTTAGTTTTCACATTAATTTGAAAGAGGATGTGTTTGTATAGTAATAGAGGTTGTTTTTAGAAAACCAAACTTTATAGAATGTTTGAGCCTTATAAAGAGAGAAAGGATTGAGATCAAATATTAGTTATCACAAATTTGCAAGTGTTTCAAAATAATAAGTTAAAAATGAGAAGTAATCTAAACAAAAATGAAAATTGAGGAAAATAATGGGTAGATATAAGGCAATGCATAAAATGATGGTATTATTTCAAATCAAAACATAACTGATTATGTTCATAATTTATTCTGAAATTCCTAATATGAAAACTTAGAAATTTTATGTAATTCAAAACTATCATGATGTTTGAAATTATAAGTGTGAACCTAACAAAATAATTATAGAATTAGATTAAAACGTCTCACAATCTTATGTAATTTTCCAGAAAGTAAGCTCAAAATTTTAATTTTATAAAACAATTTTTAAGAAGTTAAACTAATTTACTTAAATAATACCATCCCACCATCTTATTTAAATTTGATTCTGCTTGTGCCTATGAAAATTATATAAGATTCAAACACAGAAATTAAACCCAAGAGTTCAAACCTATAAATTTAATTTAATATTGGTTTAGTTTCTAGATGAAACTATTCTAGACTTAGTAAGATAATATTTCTTCTAAAGTTAGGAACTTCACAAAACGGATTATCCGAACAACGATACTATTGTTACCAGTGTTTTGTTGTTTGTTGGAAATTGAATCGAGGATATAATAGAAAGTAAATGTTTTAGTTTTCACATTAATTTGAAAGAGGATGTGTTTGTATAGTAATAGAGGTTGTTTTTAGAAAACCAAAATTTATAGAATGTTTGAGCCTTATAAAGAGAGAAAGGATTGAGATCAAATATTAGTTATCACAAATTTGCAAGTGTTTCAAAATAATAAGTTAAAAATGAGAAGTAATCTAAACAAAAATGAAAATTGAGGAAAATAATGGGTAGATATAAGGCAATGCATAAAATGATGGTATTATTTCAAATCAAAACATAACTGATTATGTTCATAATTTATTCTGAAATTCCTAATATGAAAACTTAGAAATTTTATGTAATTCAAAACTATCATGATGTTTGAAATTATAAGTGTGAACCTAACAAAATAATTATAGAATTAGATTAAAACGTCTCACAATCTTATGTAATTTTCCAGAAAGTAAGCTCAAAATTTTAATTTTATAAAACAATTTTTAAGAAGTTAAACTAATTTACTTAAATAATACCATCCCACCATCTTATTTAAATTTGATTCTGCTTGTGCCTATGAAAATTATATAAGATTCAAACACAGAAATTAAACCCAAGAATTCAAACCTATAAATTTAATTTAATATTGGTTTAGTTTCTAGATGAAACTATTCTAGACTTAGTAAGATAATATTTCTTCTAAAGTTAGGAACTTCACAAAAACGGATTATCCGAACAACGATACTATTGTTACCAGTGTTTTGTTGTTTGTTGGAAATTGAATCGAGGATATAATAGAAAGTAAATGTTTTAGTTTTCACATTAATTTGAAAGAGGATGTGTTTGTATAGTAATAGAGGTTGTTTTTAGAAAACCAAACTTTATAGAATGTTTGAGCCTTATAAAGAGAGAAAGGATTGAGATCAAATATTAGTTATCACAAATTTGCAAGTGTTTCAAAATAATAAGTTAAAAATGAGAAGTAATCTAAACAAAAATGAAAATTGAGGAAAATAATGGGTAGATATAAGGCAATGCATAAAATGATGGTATTATTTCAAATCAAAACATAACTGATTATGTTCATAATTTATTCTGAAATTCCTAATATGAAAACTTAGAAATTTTATGTAATTCAAAACTATCATGATGTTTGAAATTATAAGTGTGAACCTAACAAAATAATTATAGAATTAGATTAAAACGTCTCACAATCTTATGTAATTTTCCAGAAAGTAAGCTCAAAATTTTAATTTTATAAAACAATTTTTTAAGAAGTTAAACTAATTTACTTAAATAATACCATCCCACCATCTTATTTAAATTTGATTCTGCTTGTGCCTATGAAAATTATATAAGATTCAAACACAGAAATTAAACCCAAGAATTCAAACCTATAAATTTAATTTAATAATTGTTTAGTTTCTAGATGAAACCAACCACACACTGATATCAGGTGGCTTTAGATTCTTGAAGGCTGCACATGTTTCTTATTAAAGAATGGAGGAAAAATGTTGATGTTTTTTTTTTTTTTTGGGTTTTATGGACATGTAGTTAATTAGGTCCAAATTATAGTTAATTAAGTCCAAACAAAAAAGTACAGGTGTCAGAAAAATAGTAAGCCAAGTGTCATCTTATTAGCAAAAGTTGAGAAAAACCTTCTGATATTATATAAGATATATTAAACATGTAGCATATGACCGAACTCAATTGTCACTAACACTCCCCCTTAATTGAATTTCGGTCTAATTCTTATTGTCTGTCAACAGTCTTGAAGTCTCAATGAGCTTCTTCACGTCTAGTCCATGATCTTGTCATGATTTCTTTGACTTCTCTTGCAACCTTCTTCCACTCACTTTCTTTAAGGAAATCTTTCTTCTTCTTTCACTAGAAACACCTCTTTGATGATTTTCTCTCCTTGGCTTGTCATCAGTTGGATACTCCTTTCCCTTTTGCAACTGGCTGTTTCTCTCTTTTTTTCTCTTAGGTAAGCAGTTTCTTTCTTGCTTGGTGTCTTCCTTTGAACACCATCAGATTCACGTCTGTGTGACGTTTCGTGCGTGAATCTTTTTCACGTCTTCGGTTATCTTCGGTTATCCATTTTTCTTCGAGGTAACCATCCTCTTATTGTGCTTGTGCTTGGTGTCTTACTTTAATTATCATAACGTCTCCATGACGTCTTACGGGTGAATCAGCTCCACGTCGTCTTCGGTTAACTTTTTAACCGGCTCCTGCTCCATTTTTTCTATGAGGTAAGCATCCTCTTTTATTGCTTGGTAATTCACTTAATCACCCTCAGTTCTCCTTGACGTCTCATGCGTTCCCTTGAACCTTTTCTTGCTGAGTAGTCTTACTCTGCTCATCCAACAGGCATGTTCTCCCTGTTGACGTCGTTCTTTCAAACTCAACACCACTTTTTGCTAATTCCACATACTCTGTTTCATCAAAAAGGTGGCTTCTCCAGTGGACGTCTTTCTCAAAGACTCCACATCACTTTCTACTAATAAGCTTTGTTTTGCTTTCAACAGCGGCTACACTAAGGTTTTACAGTGTCGTGAACACGATTTTCATGTGCTTGACAGTGTCGTGTACTCCTCCGTGGACACTTCCTCTGATTTTTCAATTGCACCCCTTCGGATGATCGCGTAGGATTGCGACATTTTGTTTGGTACACTGTCTTTACCACTGGCCATACTTATCTCGTGATTAAGATGGCCTTCATCTTAATCCACACCCCATTACATGTTTATCCATCAAACATAAGAATTACTTGCTGGATGATGTTGCCATGATATTTGTTTTGGTTGAACTTTTTGCAGGCTTTGTTATGCTTCTCTTTGTGCTTACCATGTTCGATTAGTAATGGAAACAACGCAACTATCTAACATACACCTATTCACGTGCATACAGTAATATACATATCCATATCTAAGTATATATTAAACATGTAGCATATGACCGAACTCAATTATCACTACCAAGCTGATTAGGCCTTTTGACATTTCGAGTAAAAAAGTTGTGATGTTTCTGCGTTTGAGGTCTCAGACTCTGGAAAGCCTTTGTTTATATTTTGCAATGAATAGGGGTGATACAGATTTTCTGTTGAGATTGATGCTCCAAGAATAAAGTATATGAGTGTTGATGAGGTTAAACCTGATAGCATTGTGGTAAAAAGCCTGAGTTCCTTGTTCAAGATCAACATTAGGCATAATATTTTCTGTAATTTCTTAACCGGGATATCTAGTGTACGACACATGATTCTCTCTCTGCAGAATCTAAAGGTATCTTTATATATATACTCTCTCATGCATATATTAAAATTTCACGTATATTAATTCTCTGTGAAAAATAGCTGACATGTATAATTTCAAGGCTACGGTCTGGAGCTCCTCGCTACAACTGTTGTCTGCCTTTCTTGAGAGCTGTCCAAATCTGAAAAACCTCATCCTGACCGTAAGAATCTGCTCCATCGAATCTGTGATTTGGCTAAAGAACTTTGCTGAAACATAACGTAAACTCAGCCTGTTGATTTCGCAGGATTATTCTGTAGCAGTGGATCCAGAGCAAGTGGACTTTACCAACGTGCCTCGATGTTTAATATATACGCTGGAGTATGTTGAGATTAAGACGATGATAAATGGTGAAACTGGGATTAAACCAGTGAATTACTTTTTTGAGAATTCAGCAGTTAAGAAACTGACTATAAGGTTAACATATTCTTCTTCTATAGAGCTAGAGAGCTACAAGAAGCTTATTACATCCACAAAGCTTTCTCCCATATGTCAAGTTATCTTTGATTGACATGCAGCTGATGAATGATGATGATCCATCTGGGAATGATCTGCTCTATTCTCATGAATATTTAAGTTATAGGCTTTTACCATAATGTGACTCCTACACAACCACTTCGGTCACCTAAAATCACATGAGTCTTGTTTTGGTGTATTTTTGTTTCAATTTCTAACAAAATAAAATTTAAATTTTAAAGTTTTATTTTCATATGCGTGGTTATTATTGTTTATATGTTGTTTGATATGAAATAATAAATGTTTTTGTTTAAGTTTTCTTTGAAGATTTAATTTTCTCTTTTCTTTAATAGACACTTTTATATAATTTTGTATGTGTAATATCATATTTAAAATATTTTATGTTATCAAAATATACACAACTATCTTATATTTGTATAAACTCTTCTACACTTTTTTTTTGACAACAAAAGATTAGCTCATATAAGCCAATTGGATGGGAAACTGTTTACATAGAAAACATTTTGCGGAGATGTATGCGCTTCGCGTGGCAAAAAATCCGAATTTACATTTGCATTTTTATAAATAAGAGATAAAGAGAAAAGAGTAAACTCCTCCCTGTCAATCTTGATATCATTGAGGTACGTCAAGAATGCCGGCCAATCTAAAGGAGAAGACACCATCTTCACAAAATCTGAGCAGTTTTATAAAAAGCCACATCCTGATAGTCATGTCCGATCATGCACTGCAAAGTCCAGATGAAAGCTTCCACTTCAGCATGTAAGGGGGAGAGACTACGCCGGAAATTGGTGGCTCCCATAGTTGGCTACGAATCTTGAAACAACATACAAAACAATTCTGCACCTCCAGATTTTTATTCTGCAAATTTTATACGCTTTATAAATACCTTTTTAAATTATTTTAAGTACCTGTTAAAAAATTTTAAAATCTTAAAAAACCTGAAAAATATATGGATTTAGTTTCCAACTAGTAGTTACTATCAAGAAATATTATAAATCTTTATAAAACTTTATAATATCAGATTTGACAAGGTCTATTTATAAAAAATTGTGATTTTTTTGAATAACAATAGATTTCAAGTGTGTTTTAAATGATTGAATTAGGAGAGACAGTTAATTATTTTAAATGATTTTAAATGAATTTTAAGTTGAATAAAAATGAATTTGAAAAGATTTTTAAAAAATCATAATTTGAATAACAATTAAAAATACTCTAAAATCATCTAAAATATCAAGTTCAATACCCTCTATTTATAATTTCATAATGAATCTTGTTTTTAATATGATTCGAGTATCCTACAAAAGTTTATATTACAGGCCAAAGCAAATGTTAAATTAATGAATGGAGGCAAACACACAACGTTTATCATTTATTACGGATAATGATTCGCAAACACATGATGATAAATTTGGAGGAAACCTTAGTAGTAGAATAGTTTCTCTCATTTTATTCATTAGCCTCTAGGTTTATATTTATACAAGATATAACTTGTCTAACAAGTTCTTTACGTATTCAATAATGGTAAGTCTACTTATTTAGCAATAGGAGAATATTACATAAATGTTAACTTTCCATTTAACTTGATCTCGTAATCTCCGAGATCTCCTAATACCCTCCCGCAAGCTCATATGTGGTAACACATATGAGATTGGACAAGTCTTCAAAATAACGGCTTTATACCCAGCCGTCGGGTCATCATCGACGTAGGGTCATCATCGGCGTTTATACTCGGCCGTAGAGTCATCTTCGTGGCATTTATACTCAGCCATAGAGTCAATCTCCATCTATTTAAAATCACAAGTTTGGATCGTTCTTCGAACTTCTTGTTCATGAAGAAACTTGTGTAGTCATGGTCGAATTTGAATTCATCATCGCCGGATCAGCATCGTATCCGTCGAAGTCAAAGTCATCGTCGTGGCTCTGTCGAAGTAAAACAAAGAAACCACATGAAGATAGGTAAAGTAGCACAAACACATGCTATTATGCCCAAATCTCTTATACAAGAGACAAACACCATTCTTTTTTTTTTTTTCTTTTTTTTTTCACTTGGCCAACAGGCCGAACACCACCATACGTCTTGGTTGATATTCATAGTCACCACCACCAGCCAAATCATGGCCACGCAAGACAACACACTCACGTGTGCGTGAAGCCCAAATTCCAGATTTTTTTTTTTTTCTTTTTTTTTTTAATATAGTCGATTGAGTTTGGATAAATCTCATTAGCAACTCAGAATTAGAACAAAAAGAAAGAAAGACTCCAACGTTAAAAGAAGAAGCGATGGAGGAAGGTCAAAAAAAGGAAAACAAACAGAATTTTTTTTTTTCCTTTGCGGAAGCTAACGTAACGGAACCATAAACCACATCAAGGATCTTGGCTCTGATACCATGATAAATTTGGAGGAAACCTTAGTAGTAGAATAGTTTCTCTCATTTTATTCATTAGCCTCTAGGTTTATATTTATACAAGATATAACTTGTCTAACAAGTTCTTTACGTATTCAATAATGGTAAGTCTACTTATTTAGCAATAGGAGAATATTACATAAATGTTAACTTTCCATTTAACTTGATCTCGTAATCTCCGAGATCTCCTAATACATGATCTAATCTCTTGGACAAGCCCACATGTTCCTTACATAAAATGCAGCTTTGATGCAAATTATGATTCAACTACAAACAAGACAACTGGAGAATGAATTATTCGAGATCATGAAGGGATTGCAAAGTCTTGGGGTTCTTCTCGTTTACAAAATACAAGTTCACCTTTGGAAGCTGATGTTTTGGTTATACTAGCATCAATGCAACAAACCTGGATTCAAGGTTTTACTTTTACCAAAATTAATTTTGAAGGCAATTGTCAGATATTGATGAACAATTTATACAATGGTCTTTTGGATGTCTCCATAGCAGGAATTTTGTCAGGTTTATGGGCTTCAAAATTTGCTGATAAAAGTTTTGTACATGTGAAGCGCAGTTTTAACAATGTTGCTGTTATAGCAGCTTGGCAAAATATGGATGCGATGAATCAAATTTTTATTCTGCAAGTTTTAATCGCCTATATAGCTTGCGAACAATTTGTATAAGTGAAAATATACCAGTTTGACACAAATTTGGTAATTAATTGCTAGATTAACATTCCATCATATCTAATAACTAGAATGAAACAAATTTTTTGTAAAAATATTAAAAACCCAGAATTCTTTTTTTTTTTTAACGAAAAACCAAAAAAAAATAATAGTATTTAATATTTTGATTTAAAATATGATTAATGAAAAATATAAAATGATTTAAAAAATTATGTTATATTTTTAAAATAATTTTAAAAATAAAATATGATTTGAAATATAACATATAAAAATATTTAACCTCTTAATTTGGGTTTATTAGTTAATTTAGTAATTAACCTCTCAATTTGGGTCAATTTAGTTTCTGTCCCTTTGTATTTTGATATTTCAAATTAATAAAATCTTATTTCGACAATTTTTTTTCCAGATTTAATAAAGGCTATCTTATTATATAAAGTTGGGTTTTGAAAGTTAGTCATTAATAAGATTTTGACATGTGTCAAGTTATCAATCTTAGATTTTGACATATGTAAAAGTTAATATGGAATAAGAGGAATTTGATTACTTTAAAAATATTAATAATGTAAAAGATAATTATCAAAAATTACAAAGTTTTTTAAAATAATTATAATGATAATATATATATATATATATTTCATAAAATTCGAAATTATAATATTATTTACTTATTTTTAATTTAAGTTATTAATTCTACAAAAATATAGAAAAGGAATTAAGGAAATTGTACAGTTAATTATTAATTCAAAATTTTGTAAATACTCACTTCTATATAAACATAGATCGTCTCATATTTTTCATCTAACAAAATAATTTATTCAAAAACACTGCTATCAACTTTGTTTAATTGGGAATTTATTTTAACGGGAAAGGAATTTTTTCTTAATTTTTAAACCAAAATTTTCTCCTACTTTAACATTTTTCAGTTTGGAATAGATAATATTAATATGTTGACCCAAAGAAAAATTAATACATGCGTCTTTTTTTTCTAATACTGTATTTTAAAATTTATTGTAGTATTTTCAGATTGTTTTATTTAATTTATATTTTCATCTTTGAATTATTTAAGATTCATATATTACCGTGCTTATAATTTTATATAATTTCTTTTATAATGTCAAATTAATTTTCTTCTAATTTCTCAACTTTGATTGGTTGGTCATAAACCTTTTTTTTTTTTTGCAAACATAATTGGTATCATTATTCATTCAATCCCAAAGAGAGATAACGAGTAGAATCTCATCAATCTAATGTTTGGATAATGTAAGCTAATCAAACACAAGCTTACAACAAATATAGATAGATAGATTGGAAAAACATAAATCGTTATTGATAGATCCATAAGAGCTCGAAGATTGTGACACCTTGGTTTGCGGAAAAAATTCAAAGAATTGATTAATTTTGTCACCAAAATGCACTTATAATTTTGGTTAAGGGTCCTGAGAGAACTTCATGATGGGAGACATTCCTGGAAGTGATTGTCGGAATTTTGCGAGTGGGGACAAAACAGAGAAAAAAATATAATTTGTTAATTTATAGTGTCGGTAAAGAAATTTTTAAAGCTTCCCAGATGTAATAAACCGGCTATTGAATATGGGTGGATCCATGGGCCGGAAATATATGTAGGGCTTAGTTAGGAAGGTGAGCCCATGGACTGAAGTGGACATGGGCTCACAAAGCAAGGTGGCGGTTGGGGCGTTACAGAGATAGAGGCTACATCATGGTGTGTTAAAGATACTTCCACGAATACATTGAGAAATTTAACATTAGTTACTATCAAAAGATTTTTTTGTGACGTTGGAAAAGGACATTTAGTTTCATTATTTACCGAAACATGCCACTTTGAGATAGCTAAAAGACATAAACATGTTCTCTCCAAACATGAGGAGGGCAGAGCCAAGGTGATCTCCATGGTGGAGGAGGTTGGACGCAGAGGTTGGACGCATGCAAGGTTATCTCCCAAGGGAGGAAGGAGGAGCCAAGGTTCTCTTCATGGTGGAGGAGGTTGGACGCAAAGTTCTCTCCATAAGGGATGAGGGCGGAGCCAAGGTTCTCTCCATGGTTAGTCATACACTATTGTGATGATGCATCATTGATTAATACTATGTAATATATTTTTTATTCGAGTTTCTTTAACCAACAATTTTAGTGACTAAAGAAACTATGTAAAGTGAAAATAAATAGACATATAATAGTTGGCTTAATGTGTTTATATAGATATTTTCCTAGGTGGTGGTAAAAAATATATTTGTAATATACAATATACTTAGGTATAACAAATACACCTAATGGTTTGATAAAATATGATAATCAAACACAAGCTTACAACAAACATAGATAGATAGACTGGAAAACGATAAGCCGTTTTTGATAGATCCATAGGAGCTCGGAAATGAAGGCTACATCATGATGTGTCAAAGATACTTCTACGAATACATTGGGAAATTTAACATTAGCTACTATCAAAAGATTTTGTGACGTTGAAAATGACTTTTAGTTTCATTGGTTGCCGGAGCATGCCACTTTGAGATAGTTAAAAGACGTAAATATGTTCTCTCAACACATGAGGATGGCAGAGCTAAGGTTCTCTCTATGATGGAGGAGGTTGGACGCATGCAAGGTTATCTCCCCAACAAAGGAAGGCGGAGCCAAGGTTCTCTTCATGGTGGAAAAGGTTAGACGTAAGGTTCTCTTCATAAGGGAGAAAGACGGAGCCGAAATTCTCTCCATGGTTGGTCATACACTATTGTGATGATACATCACTGATTAGTATACTATGTAATATATTTTTAATTCGAGAAGCTTCTTGAACCAACAATTTTTGTGATTAAAGAAACACTGCAAAAGTGAAAATAAATAGACATATAATAGTTGGCTTAATTTGTTTATATAGATATTTTCGTAGGTGGTGGTAAAGAATATATTTGTAACATATCTTATACTTAGGTGTAAAAAAAATACACTTTCAATGGTAACTTACATCAAGAATTTGTATATAGATATAAATCAATGTATTATAGGAATTTTTTTTTATAAATAACATACAACAAAATTTAACATATTTTTGTTAAATTTAATTTATTTACAAAAATGTTAAACCCGCATATCGGGTGGATCCTTATCTAGTTAAAAAAAAAAAATTAGATGAAGGCGCATTCTTTCAAAGGGTAACGTAATCTAATAGGTAAAATCGACAAAATCTATGAAATCCATTTGAGTAAAGCAAAAGCTATTGTAGAATCAAATCGTCGGTGAGTTCTTCAGTTTCCTCTATTGCTTATTATGTTTTAGGTTTTTTTTTTTTTGAACTAATCTTATTATGTTTTAGGTACATGCACTACAAGAAATTTGACTATTGATAGCATAAAAGGATAGCGTTTTTGATGTTTATGCTATCTTTGAGTGAACCATATATTAAAGATAGCGTTTGGTTATTTGTAAACGCTATCTATGGTTAACAGCGGGAATCAATTTTGACGCGGGCCAAAATTTTGGTTCTAAAAAGTTTGTAAACGCTATTGAAATTAAAAGGGGGAAAAATTTGGTTTTTTCCCTAAGGAAAAAAAATAGATCTAAGGCAAATTTCCTTTTCCTCGCTTTTTCCGCTCAGTCTCTCAAACTCTCAAACTCTCAAACTCTCAAACTCTCAATCGACTTCTCTGGCTCTCAATCGATTTCTCAGTTTCTATTTCTCTCTTCCTCAACTCGGTTTCTCTTTCTCGATTTCTTAGGCTCTCAATCGATTTCTCAGTCTCTAGCTATTTCTCTCTCTCTCGCAACTCGATTTCTCTGTCTCGCAACTCGATTTCTCTCTCTCGCAACTCGATTTCACTGTGGAAAACCTAATCAAGGAGTTCACTCGATTCTCAAACTCAGATTAGCCGGGTGGGTAATTTTATCTTTGCTTGTTCTCTGATTTGTTTATTTTTTGATACGGTCTTGTTGGATGAGTTCACTCTGATTCTCACACTCGATTCTCTGGTTTAAAATTTGAGTGTATGTGGAGCTGAGTTACGGTCTTGTTGGACAATGGATAAGTCATGGGTTTGGCTACCAAGGTATGACATTATTTCCGGTTTTTTCATAGAAAGCTTCAGATAATGTGGTCTTGTTTTCATATATAGAAGAATAACACTTAAGAAGAATAACACTTAAGAAGAGTATTTCATAGAAAGCTTCAGATAATGTGGTCCGAATGATAAAGTGTTTTAGCTTTTTTCTCTTTCGTATTATGATAAAGTGTTAACAACGAATGATAAAGTGTTTTGTTTGAAGAAGGCAGTATATGTTTGGTCTTGAAATTTGTTTTTTAACAGAGATATGCTATTGAACTTTTTAATGTTTGTTGCTTACAGGGCTAGCCTTGAGTATGAGATAGGAGCTAGAAATTTTGTGAATGCAGCAACAACAAGTTTGGGTAATCCTAGTTCTATGCTATGTCCCTGCACACATGGGGATTAGACAGAAGTTACACACACAGGAAAAAGGGAAGAGGACCTATTTGCCTCCAGCTGCTTATTGGCTGTCCAAGTCTGAGAAAACTGAATTTTGCAAGCGGTTAAGTTCATTCAGAGGGTCTGATGGTTATTCTGCAAATATATCCAACTGTGTTTCAGTGGAATGACTCGACTAGCTGATGATATGGTATGTGGATGTAAATATTTGCTGTTATTTTTCACACATAGCTGATGTGGTGTTGTTAACTGCAGAAGAAAAAAAGTTCAGACCCAAGCAAAGTGTCAAGGAGCAAAGTATGGATAGCAGGACACACTCATTCAGATGGGAGTCCTGTGACACCAAAATTTGTGGATACTGTTGTAAGTGACATGGGATTGTTTTGTTTGAATCTTTATTGATTATGGGCTTGTTTTATAGAACTCACACTAATTCTGTTTTCACTATTTGTGTCAGGAAAAAATAAAATCTCTTGATAGTGAAATGACATCTACAGCTAGCACTAGCATTAGAGAAGATGCTGTGAGCCAGATATTAGGAAGAGACAAACCTGGAAGGCTTAGAGGGATGGGCAAAGGGATCACTACAACAAAGCTAGGATTCCTTCAGGCTCGAGATGCACATGTGCACAAGCTTGAGAAAACGCAGAATGAATTGGTCAACAAGGTTGAAAATCTTGAAAATAAACTTCAGTTATTGTCTAAAGGGAATAAGGTTAGTTAATCTTTATCTCACTATGGTCAACAATGCTTGATGATTCCAATGTATGCTTTTAAAATTCAATTTCTTCTGTGAACAGCCTGATGATGTTTCTACCTCGGACCTGGATAGTAGTTGTAGACAGGATGTTCGTATGTGTCAACTACTGGATTGGTACTCAAAAGAGGATGTTGTTGTCGGTGAAGGAGAGTACTGCTCGTCTGAACCAATGTACAAGGTTAAATGTTATATGATGATTTTGAGTTGATCTTTAATTTTGTTCTGAGTGGTAGAGTATAAGCTGCAGCGTCGCTAACAGCTCAACAAACGGAAAGAAGACTTGCATGTTGTTGGACTGTGAAAACTCAGGAGAGATCGTTGCAGAAGGTATAGTCATGTCAGCCAATCCGGAAGACACAGTCCACTGCAAACCCTTAGGACCTAATGCTAGCAAGGTATGGGTTAAAATTATAAAGATTGGAACAGCCAAAGTATGGAGACCAAGTGCGGAAGTGGAATGTGTTGCTGATGCTTTAGGTACAACAGTGGCATGGCCTACTGATAAGATTGTAGGGTCTTGAGTTCAGCACAGTTGTGTTAGAAACAAACTAGGGCCTTAGCTTGGAACTTGAACAATTGTGTGGTGTTTATTGAACTATTGTGTGGATTATGTTGGTTTGTTGGATTGAAAACCTAATGTTATTTTATAAAAGTTTTCTTCTGCACTTCATTTTGTCGTTTTGGTTACCAAAAATATTTGATCAGGAATCCAAACAAATAGCATAAAACGAATGCTACAAAAAGTGATATAAAAATGTTAATAGTCTAAAAATAACGAATTATAATCGCTATTGTATACACTTAAATATGGCGGTTATAAAAACGTTATAGTTTATCAACAATTCAATAGCTCGCTAAAAACGTTATTCTTTATTAACATTCAATAGCGTGATAAAAACGTTATTGTTTATCAACATTCAATAGCATGACAAAAACTTTATCTAAAGTGTCAGACTTTTTATCGCGGGCGATGAAATAGCGTTTACCAAAACGCTATCGTATGATACGGTAGCGTTTTTTGGGCGCTATCAATAGTCAAATTTCTTGTAATGATGTGATTATTAAACCCTAGAACTTGGGAGAAGTTTGTGGAATTTAAGCCCCGATTTTTTATTTTGGAAGGTTTTAGGGTTTTGTGATGAGGAATGATAGAATAAGCGCACTTCCGGATTCTTTGTTAACTCAGATACTCTTAGAGCTTCCGACCAAAGATTCTGTCAAGACAAGCGTTTTATCGACCAGATGGAGAGATTTTTTGTTAAGTGTTCCTGGACTTATCTTACAGGTCAGTGATTATTTCCAAAGAAGTATTTGAGACCTTCATGGAAAAATTTATGGAGTTTAACCTCGGTTCACACCTGCAAAAGTTCAAGATAAAGAATGATCACGTCATATACAATGTCCGTAGCGATTGGGTCGCCACAGCGGTTGAACGTGGAGTTCGACATCTAGATGTTCAGGCCAAGAATGCTCTGTTTGACATTGATTTCATGCCTATGAACATTTACCAGAGCAAGACATTGGTGTCATTAAAGCTTGCAAATGTAGGGCTAATTGAGAATCAAGATATTGTTGTTTCTTTACCTTGTCTCAAGGTCATGTATCTAAATAACATTTGTTACGGTAACGATGGTCCTTTGGGTGCGGAGAAGCTCATTTCTGGATGTCCTATTCTTGAAGATCTTACCGTTGTTAGGATATACTATGAGGATCTAGAAACATTGCCTCTTCTGCGTGTGAAATCTCAGACACTGAAGATCTTCCGTTATATGTTTAATTGGGGAATATCTACATATTTTTCGGTTGAAATTGATGCTCCGGAACTTAAGTACATGAGCTTTAGAGATAGTCAATCTGATAAAATCTTGGTCAAGAACCTGAGCTCCTTGTACAAGATAGACCTTGACACTGAATTTAACGTCAAATTTGGCGGCAGTCCTTCGGAGCATGAGGATTTAAGGAAGAGAGACGTGATCCTTGGTTTTCTCACCGGTATTTCGAGTGTAAGACATATGATCATCTCTCAGCCTACTCTAAAGGTATGTTATACTCTGATGCACAGCTTTATATTTTAGTGAAAAGATTCTCACATGTAACGTTTTTATTCTTCTTGCAGGTGCTTTCTAATTATCCAAAACCATTAACGATACCCAAGTTCCATAATCTATCTCATTTTGAGGCTGCATTCTCCAGCTCATCGTTGCAACTGCTGCCAGCCTTCCTTGAGAGCTGCCCAAATCTGAATAATCTCATTTTGGTAAAATTAACTCTGTTTGATTTTGTGATTCGGCTAAAGATTTTTGAAATTTATTGTAAACTCATATTGTTTATTTGGTAGATTTATTCTGTTACAGAGGAGCCAGAGCAACTCGACTTTACAGCCGTGCCTCGGTGTTTAACATCGACGCTGGAGTATGTTGTGATTAAGAAACTGATAATGAAAGCTGAAACTGTGATGAAACTTGTGAATTACTTTCTTGAGAATTCAGGAGTACTCAAGAAACTCATTCTGAGTTTAACTGATTTTCCTATGAACAACCAAGAGCTAGAGAGCTACAAGAAGCTTCTTACATCTACAAAGCTTTCTCGCACATGTCAATTTTTCATTGGTTGACATGCAACTGATGATGCTGGTGAGCATGAGTGTAGGAATTCCAGTTAATGTCCATTTGGATTGATCTTATAAAACTTTCACTCCTTTGTTTTCAAATCCAGTTTCATGCAAGACATTGATTATCTTTGCATTGCCTTTTGTTTTTTTATGGTTTGAAATGTTTCAATAGGATATCTTGTATGTTATATTCGTGGAAATGGGTCTCCTTCTTTTTCAGAAGAGTCACATTACAGATGTTCAAATACTGAAGATGATAAAACTTTCTTATAAGCATGGTTTCTTTGATTGCAAGAAATATGTGAAGTTTAGGGGATAGTGGAAACAGCGTGGTCTCGATGGAAATATACTATTCAGTATTCACAATGGCTACTTTATGCAGTTATGCTATTTCAATGTTTTGCCGACATTAAGGTTTGCATAAGTGAACCCAATCACTCACCTCTCTTATTTAAACCAATCAAATAATACCACATTATAATAAATAAAATAAATATTTTAAAATTTTATTAATTAAAAATCGAAATAAATTAATTTAAATAAATCTAAACTGCCACGTAAGCTCGTTTAATTATAAAATTTAAACTTTAATTTTAATTTTTTTTATAAACTCAAACCAATATAAAACTTTGTTTAGTTATAAAATTTAAACTCTAATTATCATTTGTCAACCAAAATCAACATGTATAATCTATTTTAATTGTAAAATCTAAACTCTATTTCTCATTGTCAATCCAAACCGATATATAATTTTGTTTAATTTTAAAATCTAAATCTTAACTCCTCCCTTTAATTTATAAACCTAAATATAAACCATAATTTTTTCTCAAAAACCCAAACTAAAATACCATAGTTGTTGTTCGCCTGAATAAAGAAAAACCTGTTAAACTCTAACAAAATCGTGTTTCAGCTTCTGCATCAAGCCGTAGCAACCCCGATTTTGTATCTAAGCAGAGGATAGAGACGTTGAAAATTTGGTTAGTGAACATATTCCTTTACTTTAGCACAAAATCACCTTAGTATTGTATTAATTAGTTGAAAGTATTGTATTAATTTTGATCAACTTCACATTTTTGTGGATTTTCTCAGTTTGTCAAGTGGAATCCAAGAATATAACAACATACAAAGACGTAAAACGCTCTTCTCCATTGAGGTAAACAATGCTTAACCTTGAAGGAGCTTCTTCAAAGTGCATGTTAGGTGTTATTCTTCTATAATCTAAAACCTTAAGTTATGAAGATTAGACATTTAATTAAATGTATGTAATACATGTTATGTATGTTTTATGTAATGGATATATTTGATGATGAATGCAAGAAAAAAGTTATATATAAATTCATTTAAATAAATTTTACAAAACAGGATTTTAATATGCAAATTATATATAAATTCAATTTAATCCATACAGCAAACTGAATTATTATAGAGATTTTTTTGAAGAAACTAATTGTTACAGTAACTCATAGCTAACTATTACGGAATATCTGAAGGTAGCTGTGAAAAATATGCGAAAAACTTCTTGTCCCAATTAGTAACAAAATAGTGACAACTACCCTTGAAGATTTTTGTGAGTATGTAGCCATTTGCTACTAATATGTTTGATGGTAATTGTCTCAAACCGGCATAGATAACTGTATCAATTAGTAGCAAATTGCGACAAGTTCGGCTGTATCTAATCTGTAGCAAGTAGTAACGAATTGTGGTGAAAAGGGTCTGTTTGTGACGAGTAAATAATTACAAATTATTTTTTTAACAAATCTGTAACAATTTATTTTTGGCTCAGAAAACAAGTTAATTCCTACACATTTTTTTTTGTAAATATGCAACTTATTTTTACTAGTGATATCATACCATTTAATTTTAAAATTTAAATTTTATTTCTATACCTAAACCGAACATATAACCTTTGTAAATCAAAACTTAATAATATATATTAGTTTTTGTTAAATAAGTAAAAATTATTAAATTTAATGTTTTTCCATTTAGTAGGTAGGGTAATCTGATTGTTTAAAAAAAAAGAAGATGAATCCAAGTATTTTCCCCTCTTATGTTATTTTTGATGTATGTGTTTTTTTTTTTTTTAGTGAAGGTAGGGTTTCCAAACCCAATCGATCATCTCTCTAACTATCGTATCACTTGGTTTGTGATATCGCCAGACATAATCTGCCTTCAAATCAAATTGACGGAGACGGGTTAGTTTTTTCACTTGACGATATTTTCTATGAATCGACGGAGACGGGTTAGTTCGTTGGAGATTTGAGAAGAGTTCACCGCCCTAGTAATCGATTTTGTGTTGTTGGTTGGTTGTTGTTTTCTCGTGCTATAGGGATGGTGTGCGATTATATCAGCGAATTGCCGGATTCTTTGCTAACTCAGATTCTCTCATACCTTCGGACCAAAAATTATGTTAAGACAAGCGTTTTATCCAAGCGATGGAGAAATCTTTGGTTAAACGTTCCTGTACTTGACTTATACACCATTGAATTCCGGCCTTATCCTAACGAAGAAGACTTCGCAAGGTTTATGGAGAGATTATTTATGGAGTTAAACCGCGGGTCACACTTACAAAAATTCAGGATAACGTATTGTGAATGCAATGGCTATCGAGATCGATTCATGGAGCTGATCAGAACAGTGGTTGATGGTGGAATTCAGCATTTGGATGTTTCTATGCATCCTTGTAACAGAGAAGATTTCATACGTCAGAACATCTACAAGAGCAAGACACTGGTCTCTTTGAAGCTTTGTAATGTAGAGTTACAGAATCCAAAGTTTGTTGTTTCTCTACCTTGTCTCAAGATTTTGAAACTATCAAAAGTCTGTTACGGTGAGGATGGTCCTTTAATTGTGGAGAAGCTCATCTCGGGATGTCCTGTTCTTGAAGATCTTGAGCTGATCAGGCCGTTTGATATTTTGAGTCCACAAGTTGGGTTGTTCCTGCGTTTGAGGTCTCAGACTCTGAATACCCTTTGTTTATCCTTTGCAGTGCAAAGTGGGTGTACAGATTTTTCAGTTGAGATTGATGCTCCAAGAGTCAAGCATATGAGTGTTGAATGGAGTCAACCTGATAGCATTGTCGTAAAGAACCTGAGTTCCTTGTTCAAGATCGACATTCGTACCCGACGTTATCCTGTGAGACCAGATGATTTTAATATTTTCTGTGATTTCTTAACCGGGATATCTAGTGTAAGACATATGACAATCTCCTTGTGGGAACTACAGGTATATATCTCTGATGCTTAATGTATTAATTCTCTATGGAAAATATCTGAAATGTATCGTTTTTATTCTTCTTGCAGATACTTTTTGGTTATTCCAAACTCGGACCGGTTCCCATATTCGAAAACTTGTATCATTTGCAGGCACATGTCAACAGTTCATCGCTACAACTATTGTCTGCCTTTCTTGAGAGCTGTCCCAATCTGAAAAACCTCATCCTAACTGTAAGAATCTGTGATTTGGCTAAAGAAGATTGTTATAAGATATCGTAAACTCAGCTTGTTTTTTCCGCAGAAATATTTTGTTGAAAAGGAGCCAGAGCAAATGGACATTACCAACGTGCCTCAATGTTTAATATCTTCGCTCGAGTATGTTGAGATTAAGAATCAGAGGAGGGATGGAATTGGGATTAAACTAGTGAATTACTTTCTTGAGAATTCAGCAGTCCTCAAGAAACTAACTATAGGCTTCGAATGTTCTTCTGTAACCAACGAAGAGCTAGAGAGATACAAGAAGCTTCTTACAACAACAAAGCTTTGTCCTACATTCTCGTACAACTCAAGTTGTGATTGTTCGAAATGCAGCTGATGTTGCTTCTGAGCACATGGGCTTGTTTCATCGAACATTAGTATAGGAAGAATTTACTCCCATTAGCCTTGTTTCATCGAACATTAGTATAGGAAGTATTTACTCCCATTAGCCTTGTCATTTTATTGACATGATTTTTTATTAGGTTTGCTCATCTTAACCAGTCTGTTTTGATTCTTAAAACCATGGATCATCTTATATGCTTTAAAAGTCAAGATTTTACATCTTTTTGTTTTCATTTTAATCTCAGTTTCATGGAGGACATATTGATGATCTCTCAATTGCCTTATGATCTTTTTGATTAGATATGCTTATTGACAAGTATGATCACTTGAATAACTATGTTTTGGATAATGTTTTCTAGGGAGATTAATTATTAACCACTTGAACAACTATGTTTTGGATAATGTTTTCTAGGGAGATTAATTATTAACAAAAACATCCGCTGATTTTTTTATGAATATGTCAAGAACATTAGATTAATGGGGTGTTGCCTTGTTGCAGAAGAAAATAAGAATTTTGTCCTTTTCTCTCTCTCTCTCTCTCTCTCTCTCTTCACCTAATCTCTACAAGAGACACAACTAGAAAACACAAGAGGTAAATCTAACCAAAATTTCCCTCCAAGAGACACACCTAATACGGTATTGGTTTCACAGGTTTTGTGGAAGCCCTTCGAATATTCGACGGATTTCACTCGCATCGCCTGCGATGAAGACTGGTATGGCGCGGGCCGTTTGGCGATTGAAGTGAGTGAAGGCATCTTCCGACGCTTCTTCCGTAATGTTCCAATTTTTTTTTTCTTTAATCGAAACGACTTTTTAATAGTCAAGCACAATTTGATAGTGTGGCATCTAACTCATCAACATTTTACTAATTGATTAATTTGTGGCATTGTATGCTTAATTTGTTAATATGGAATCAGCGTGATATCAATAAAAACACAAGATGTTTTGGTACAGGTTGAAATTGGTCATTATCCCAATCTAGGTGTAGGTGGTGCCTTGGTTGGTGTCTCTTGAGAATTAAAAAGTACGAACCCTTGGCCTTGTTGTTTTTATTTATTTACGTATGTTACTAGTGGCCTTTTTGGCCCAATTAAGCCTTTTGTTAAAAAAAATAATAATTATAGAAATCTCTCCTCTCTAAAATAAAATACAGACTTATATTAATCTACACACATAAAAAATGAAAAATAAAATATCCAACAATTAGTACTAATTATAAAATAACAATAGTTAGATATTTATTATTTTAATATTCTTCTAAGTATGTTTTCATATTAATATATTATCTTAATATAAAAGTCAAAAATTCAAAAATAAAATATATAAAAAACCCTCTTAGGGTTTCCAAATCGATCATTAACGATCATCTCTCTAATTGACGGAGATGGACCAAGCCACTTTGAGATAGGTAAAGATGTGAACATGTTTTCTCCACACAGAGGAGGGCAGAGCCGAGATTATTTCTATAGTGGAGGAGGTTGAACGTAAGGTTATCTCCCCAAGAGAGGAAGGTAGGGGAGGTTGGACGTAAGGTTATCTTCCCAATGGAGGAAGGCAGAGCCAAGATTCTCTCCTCGGTTTTTCCATGGTTAGTCATACACAATTGTTATGTAAATAAGTTTTCACCTGCGGTACACCGCAGAACTAAATTATAAATTAATGTATTTTAAATAATTGTTTTTCATTTATTTAGTTTTCAAATTCCCAATTTTTTTCAAATTAATTTATAATTTTGTTTATAATGTTTTTTCTTCATCTTACGTTTTACAGAGTTTATAACCTAATTACATTAAATTTGTTATTAGATAGAATATAAAATTTTAAAACACTTAGTTTTGTTTTCTATAATTAAACGGAGGTATATGCCTATATGGTATGTTAGTGTATATTTTTGTGTGTATACAATTTTTTTTTTTTTTGGAATATTAAGAATGTGTTGTAGTATGTGTAATATTTTGTAGTTCATATACTAAATAATTTTTAAGTTAATATTCCAAACTATGACTACAAATCTATAGTATATGAAATAAACTAATAGTTTTAGTATTGGTTCTATAGTCCAAACCCGCCATGCTAGGCGGATCACGTAACATGTTAAAAGATTTTTAATCCGCAAAAACTTATCATACGAAACCCGTGAAAGTAAAATATAGTATGTGAGGCTAAAAGTCACTTTTTATCAAATCAGTTTTTCAAAATTTTAAAGAACTAGATTAGAACCCGTCCGATGTGCGGGTTTATAGTTTTTAAAATAAAATTAAATTTAACAAAGAATATAAAGTAAGTATTTTTAGTAAGTAAAAACTATCTATAAAAGCAAATAGATACACCAATGTGTCTAATGTGATATTTGGTGTAAAAGGTGCGACTATGTGGTTGAAACTATTAATCACATTTTTTTTAATGCCCTCACTCATGTAAAGTTTGGGATTTATCTCCGACTCCGGTCTCATCAAAGGATTTTTCATATGAGTCGGTATACTTGAATTTGGATTTTGTTTTCTAGAGGGATATCTCTCAACAGGGTGATCTGATCAACTTCTTCAATTACCATGAATTTTATGGGCAATCTGGAAGACCATAAATAAAAAAAGTTTTTCAAGGTTTAGAGATTAAGACGAATGATATAATTGCTCAGGCTTTGAGCGATAAGTTAGCCTGGGAATGGGCGCTTTCTTTTACGGCTGTCATGTCAGCTCCAACTTCGTCCTCGGATGTCCAGGTTTCTTCACCTTGTTATCAGATTGATGGTTCTTGGAAAGCAACCAATGTGCATTCAGGATTGGGCTGGTGATGTTGCGTTGATGAGGAGCAAACCTTGTTGTTGGGGGCCAAGTGTCTAAGACGGAGCCCCTCTCCCCTGCATTCAGAGTTAGAAGCATTGTTGTGGGCCATGGAGCGGATACGTGCTGAGTTACTGACTATGGTGCAATCCTCTGAATATTGGCCATTCTTCTCCAACTTGCTCGATGAGTTTAACTCGCTAGAGTCTTTCCTACTATTTTCCATTTCTTGGATCCCGCGTGCATCAAATTCGAAGGTGGATTGTCTTGTCCGTGCTTCGCATTTTTTTATCTCTGAAGTTTCTTTTGTAAACCCCTTCCTTCCGGCTTGGCAACTAATGGAGAAATTTCCTTTTAATTTATTATTTGGTTGAAAAAAAATAGATACACTTTTCGATAAAAAAAAATAGTTGTAGATGAGTTCAAAATTATTAAAATTAAATTAAATTTAACAAACAATATATATTTAATTCTTTTTGTAAGTAAAAACAATGTATAAAAGTAAAGAGATAAACTTTTAGTTACAGAAAATAGTTGTTTTTCTTTTTGCTATAATACTCTAATGTATATCCCATTTACAAATCTACTGTCTATATTACCACTAAAAGTGTATTTGTACACACAAATATATTTTACCTGTTAAAATATATATTTAGTTTTTACTACTACCAATAAATTATCTTTATCAACACGTTAAATAACCTATTATATGTCCCTTCACTTTAACATTTTTTTAGTTACAAAAACGCATACTTTAATCTTACATACTCCTATCTTATATATTAAAATAGCAATTTTTTTGAATAAATTATTTGATTGGTGAAAAAAATATGAGACGATCTATTTTTATTTTTTATTTTTTACTTCAACAATCGTTTCTTTATGTAAAGGTGAGTATTTACATTTTCTTAGAAACAATAATTAATTATATAATTTTCACAATTATTTTTTTATCTTATATAAAAAGTAATATTTTTCTTGTAAAATTAGCAACTTAAAATTAAAATAAGTAAAATAATATTATAATTTCAAATTTTATGATATATATATAGAATATATCTTATAATTAAATTTTAAATAAAATTAGGTTTTATTTTATCTATTTTACTTATGGTAGGTTTTTGAATTTTTACATTTTTATTTTCCTAAATTTTAATAAATTTAGAATTGACATATGTCAACATCTGAATGATACAATTGACACGTGTCACAATCTTGTTATTGAGTAATTTTGACATCAAACTTTATGTAATAAGATAATACCCCTTCACTCGCCTCCTTATAAATTAAGGAAATAAAATCTGTATACATTTACAATTATGTTTGTTACCTTTTAAAACACTTAGTTTCTATAAAAAAAATCAAATATAAATAGAGTTAATTTTTTTATTAAATTAATTATTTAATGCCAATGGCATACTTGTAAATAGGTTTGAACTTCAGGATTTATTTCATAAATGTCTCCAAAAATATATATATAGATTTTTTTTTATTCGAAAAATATTTTTTGAGCCAACAATTTTAGTGATTAAATAAACTATGCAAAAGTGAAAGTAAAGAGACATATAATAGTTGTCCTAATTTGTTCATATAGATATTTTCTAGGTGGTGGTAAATAATATATTTGTATATGAATATAAATCAGTGTATTGTAACAAAAAGAAAATTTATAAATAATGTACAATAAATTTTAATATATATTTATGAAATTTAATTTTATTTACAAAACTTTAAACCTTATCTATTAGATAAATAAATTTCCCTTTATTTGGTTGCATGCACCAAATTCTAGTTCTGTTTGGATTTATAATAGGGTGTGTTGCAGGTTTAGTACGTTTTCAGAAACAAATTAAGTTTTTAGTACGTTCACTATTTATAATAGTGCAACTAGGTGTGAGAGAGTGTGAGAGAGTGTGAGAGAGGGTGTGGTTGTGTGGGGTCCGGTTGTGTGTGAGGGTGAGAGAGGGTGGAAGAGATGTAGGACCCAGTTATTTGAGAGAGAGTGGGAAATTGTGTGTGAGAGATGTAGGACCCATTTTTTTTGTGGGTGAGAGAATGAGAGAGGGCGAGAGTGCGTGAGAGAGGATGTGAGAGAAAGAGAATTTATATGGGATCATTTGTGTGAGATATAATTTTTTTTTTTTTTTAAAAAAAAATACCCCATCTCTTGTTATTCAATTATTTAGTAATAAATTTTTATTTTTTATTTTTTTTTCAGATACAAAAATACTAATTTTTCTATAATTTGATATGCATTTTATTTTATTATTTTATATTTTTAATATCACAACTGATGTATATGATTGTTATGTACACATTTATTGTTGGATGTTTGTTAATCTGTACACTGGATTGTTTTGATCTAGATGGTTTTGATCTGTATATGTTTATGGCTGGATGGTTATTATATATGGTTTTTTGTTGGAATTGATCTGTAAACGTTTATGGCTGGATGGTTTTGCTGGAATTGATATATCTAACAATCCAGTGTACGGGTTAAAACCATCCAGCAATAAATATATACAGAACAGTAATTTACATCAGTAGTGATATAATATATATTTAAAAATAATAAAACAAAATGCATATCAAATTATATAGAAAAAAACATAAAAATATTTTGTTTCTAAAACTTTTTAGAAACATATAATTATTAACAAATATGTGAATGTTAAAAGAGAGATATGTGATAAAATTTTTATGGCTGGATGGTTATTATATATGGTTTTTTGTTGGAATTGATCTGTAAACGTTTATGGCTGGATGGTTTTGCTGGAATTGATATATCTAACAATCCAGTGTACGGGTTAAAACCATCCAGCAATAAATATATACAGAACAGTAATTTACATCAGTAGTGATATAATATATATTTAAAAATAATAAAACAAAATGCATATCAAATTATATAAAAAAACATAAAATATTTTGTTTCTAAAACTTTTTAGAAACATATAATTATTAACAAATATGTAAATGTTAAAAGAGAGATATGTGATAAAATTTGTTAAAAATATTTAATATTATTAAATAAAATTTTCAAACAAAATGCATATCAAATTATAAAGAAAAAAATGTAGACTTTTTGTATCTGAAAAAAAAATTAACATAATCAAATATTTAAGTAACTAAACATTAGGAGTATTAAAAAAAAAGAAAAAAGAAAAAGCTACAGTGCCACGTTGCTACAGTGAGACACCACCTATTTTTATGATTATGAATAGTAAACGTACTAAACTCTTAATATGTTTCCAAAAACGTACTAAAATTACAAATACCTCTTTATAATATACATGTATTTGCTATTCGGTACGACGGATAATATATTCTCTCTTTCGTTACAGTTCGTTGGGTGAGTTTCTCAGATTCCTACCTTGATCGTTACGTTTTTGTGTGATTGTTTCATTGACGTAAATCCGATCGGTCTCATCAAGAATTTTGATATATATTGTAATCTTGGAAGCTGTTAGGGTTTCGTTACTGTGATGAGGAATGATATAATCAGCGAGCTTCCTGAGTTTTTGATAACTCAGATCCTCTTATGGCTTCCGACAAAAGATTCGGTTAAAACAAGCGTTTTATCAACAAGATGGAGAAATCCCTTTGTACTACAACTGTATAGGGAATTGATACCCTGGGTGAAAATCCACTTATCAATTCGGCGCCGTTGCCATTTGGTTGAATTTAATTTTGCTACGTTTAGGATTTCAGCACTTGCTATATCAAGTTCTCTTATCTACATTGGTTTGGAATCTGACTTGTTTGCTTTCGTTTTTGTTCGTTTTGCATTTTAGGTACAACCCGAGCACCCACCCGACCCGTCACTCGATCACCTGGATCGAGTTGACCCTTGTGTACACACTTGGTCACCTATTTGTGCATGCAAACACGATCCAAGGGTAACCAAAACCTGAGTCCATTCATCTACAACATCGACAGACCAAGGTTACTTCGTCCACAACAAGTTCAACAACCGCAACCAACAACAATTGAGGAGACAATGAACAATTTAAATGGTCCACCAGCTCCTCAAGCAAGGACCAACATAGGAGCAGGGGATGCTCCATCTACTCATACTCAAAGGAATGACATTGTGCCACCTGCTGTCCAGAACAACAATTTTGAGATCAAGAGTAGTCTCATCCAGATGACAAAGCAACAAGTTTCATGGATTGCCAATGGAGGACCCATTGGATCATCTGGATGAATTTGATAGACTCTGTACCCTCACCAAGATAAATGGAGTTAGTGGGGATGGATTCAAACTCCGGAGGATTGATTCAATCTCCGGCTTTTCCCATTTTCCTTGGGAGACAAAGCGCACCTCTGGGAGAAATCACTCCCCAAGGAGTCCATCACCACCTGGGAAGCATGCAAGAAGGTATTTTTAGCCAAATTCTTCTCCAACTCCAGAACCGCTAAGCTGTGAAATGACATTTCCAGCTTTGTTCAGAAGAACAATGAGACGTTCAGTGAAGCTTGGGAACGTTTCAAGGGATACACTACCAGATGTCCTCATCATGGCTTCAGCAATGCTTCATTGCTAAGTACACTTTACAGAGGAGTGGTCCCCAAGATACGGATGTTGCTGGACACTGCAAGCAATGGTAACTTCCTCAACAAGGATGTTGATGAAGGTTGGGACCTAGTGGAGAACTTGGCTCAATCTGATGGGCATTATAATGAGGAGTACGATCATACTGTGCAATCTACAGGAGAGGAAGATGCCAAGTACAAGAGGGATATGAAAGCCCTCAATGACAAGCTCGATAAACTACTCAACCAGCAGCAGCATGTTGAGATTGTTCAAATAGATGGGGAGAATGTTCAAATAGAGGATGTGAACTACATCAACAACCAAGGAGGTTACAACAAAGGGTACAACAACTACAAGCCGAATCCAAATCTGTCATACCGTAACTCGAATGTTGCCAATCCTCAAGACCAAACATACCCATCATCAGTTCACGGGAACCAGGTCGAGCAGAAGCCTTTTGTTCAATACAATCAAGGCTATGCCCCTAAGCAGCAATATTCTGGAAATTACCACCAACCCATTGCACCACCTGGATTCCAACAACAGCAAGGCCCGCAACACCAATCCCAAGACGCTGACCTACGCGGCCTAATTTAGCAGATGATTCAAAATCAGGCATCCGCTGCTATGGACACTGCAAAATGATTTGCGGAGATGAGCAAAAAGATCGATTCAAGATACAATGACTTGACTGCCAAGTATGAAACGCTAAATACTAAGCCAAGGTACCTCGAAGGCCACCACAACAACCAACCACCTCCAAAGATCAACCAACTTCCAGGTAAAGCAGTTCAGAAACCTAAGGATTATGTCACTGCCCAAGCCATATTCCTTGATGATGACTATGAAGATTACCTCACTGAGGACAGTGATGTTCAAGATGGGGAGGATATGGATCACTATGGGATAAATAAGGTCAAGTACTACATACCCGAGTATGAACCCAAGCCTTCACCTGACGAGACTGATCGAGTTAATGATCGAGCACTAGTTCGAGAATCACAAATTGAAGAACCACCCGAGGCAGAACCCGATGACGTACCCGATGATGGTGATCGGATGATACACCGAGTAGATGTTTAGATGACAGATCAACCTCAACTACCTGTAGCAGCAGAAGGGGAACTATAGGAAAGGTTCAATGCTGCTCTTGACATCCAACTGGAGACGCTTGCAGAGCGTATGGCCAAGCGTAAAGCTCCACCTCCTAAACTTTTGCCACTACACGAACTTCAAGAGGAAATCGCCAAGGAGGCAGCTCAGCTGGAGATTGAGGTTAAGGAAGCTGTCAAGGAAATTGGGTATGAGATTCTCAAGAGTGAAGTGTGTTTAGACCCTGAGCTGTGAATCGAGGAAAAATTGGAAGATCCTGGCTCTTTTACTTTGCCATGCTCGATAGGACTTCGGATTTTCAAAATTTGCTTCTGCGACCTATGAGCCTCAGTCAGCTTCATTCCACTGTCAGTTGCCAACAATTTGGGTTTTAGCAGTTTTAAACCGAGTAGTCTATATTTGGTTATAGCTGATAGAACAATGAGACATCCGATTGGAATCCTAGAAAATTTGCCTCTCAGGATTGGAAGGGTGGAATTCCCCACTGATTTCATGATCCTTGATATGGATAAGGAACCAGACGATCCACTGATCCTAGGGAGAACATTCTTGGCAATAGTAGGTACAGTAATTGAGGTGAAGAAGGCAAGATCAGAATTGAGCATGGGGAGGACTTCAAGATGGAGTTTGATGTCAAGAAGGGAATTAAGAGGCCAACTATTGATGGTCAAGCTTTTTCCACTAAGACAAAGTAGAGAAAAGTCAAACATCTTGAATAAGTCAACACCACATTTGCTGTGGAACCTGGACAAGACTTGGAAAATCCATTGGATCAGCCTGCTACATTGGAGAGGATTCCAGAACCTCTCCCATCTAAATCCCATGTTTAAAAGAGCATGAAGAGTCAAGCTTAGTGACTTAAAACAAGCTCATTTGGGAGGAAGTCCCAAAGGTATCCTTTATTTTGTTTTAAGTTTTATCTATTTATTCTACCTAATGTTCTATTTTTGCATATTTATTTATTTATAAAAAAGGGGAAAGTGAAAAAAGGAAAAATTGAGGAACCCGAGCGTCAACCCGACACCGTACTCGACGCACCTGATCGTGTTTTTACTCGGGTGGCGAGTGAAGTCCGAATTCCACAAACCAAGCCCACTATCGGTGAAGCCCAAGCTGCTAACCCTACTCTATTTTAAGGGATTAGAACCCTTCTCCCTCTTCAGCACAAACCGATAAGTCTCTCAACCCTAAAAGCTTTTTATTTTCCTACATTCTATTTTCTCTCAAGGGAATCGAGAGTCCTTAATTTTTCGGGAACTAACCCTATTAATCTCGAAGTTTAGTTGTTCTTTCTTCTCAAGGATTCGGTAATGGAACCAAACATGAAAATCTACCAAAGGAAGGGAAGAAGATCAACCTCTACCGCTGCTAGAACCGGAGGTGATGCCGTCAAACCTCGAGAATCCCAAGGAAGAGGAGACATTCCGCATTCCCAACCGCTGGTTGGATGTTTTGCTTCTCCAACCCGATGCTCAACCCGATCCATCACCCGATCCGGTGCTCGAGCAATTGATCGTGTAGACCACCGAGTTCGTTCACCAAGTCCGATGGCGAGTGCTGTTTGCCGATCTCCTCGACGTAGGGACCTGTCTACGTCTTGGAGAACTGTTACCGACCCCATGGAGGTCGATTCTGATGCTGGTCGAGGAGAGCCAGAGGAGATCCAAACGTCGCGGTTAAGGAGTTGAGCCGCGGTTGCGAGAGGGAAGAGACCAGCTTCTGGGAAGGCTGAGAAGGTGGATGAGAGAGCGGCTGAAGAAGAAGAACGAGACACAGAGGAGGAGAACCGTGACCGAGAAGAGGAGCAGAGAGACTGCACACGCTAAGCCTCGCGGAGATTGAAGCAAAAAGAGGTGGAGACTCCGGCCAAGCTCTTCAAGGTTTTCCGCAATATGAGTTTCATTGGTACCCGCTACCCTCACCGAGAAACGATGAAGCAGTTAGGAATCGCTAGAGATGTCGAGTTCCTGTCCGACATGTGCCACCTGGGCCAGATGATGCGAGCCAACCTTGAAGCTTATGAGGAGGAGACGGTCCACTTTCTCTCAACACTGAGGTTGCACTACTTTGAGGACCACCCGACCCTACTACCTGATGGGGGGATCGGGTTCATCACCTTCTCCGTGCAAAACAAGGAGTACCGGCTTACTTTCAAGGAGATGGAGATGCTGTATGGTTTCAAGGCTGGGTTTGGAGAAGGCATGGAAGTTAGCAAGGAGGAAATGAGGTCCCTATGGCTGACAATAGGAGACAAGCTCCCCTACAAGTCTACAAGATCGAAGTCTGCTCAAATAAGGAGCCCTGTTTTGAGGTATTTTTCACAAGTCCCTCACCTGCACTCTTTTTGCTAGAAAGAAGACTAGGAATGTGAATGATCATGAGCTCCAGCTGATAGATATTTCCTTGTGTGGAGTTTTAGACAATGCTAGGGATGGTACACCGCTAGTAGGAGATGTTGCGGATACTAGTATGGTCTTTGTGCTGCTCGATCAATTCCTCTACCTCAAGTCATGGGCTATGAAGAGAAGAGAAGGGGGCGGAGAGATCTCCATTGGAGGACTGGTTACACCAATTTTGGTGGCTTGTGATGTACCTTTGAAGGGAGTAGTACACGACCCGAGATGGCTGGACATTGACTACCTCATGCTGGCAAGGTACTTGGCTTATGAGAAGTCAAACGACATGCTGCTCTTCAAGTTTGTCCATCCAACCGCCGGAGCGGCCCAAATGATCCTGCCCAATGTAATGTGCACCAAGGTCCGGCTGGGGGACAACATCGACTTTGCACCGCCTCTGGAGGAGCTGTACAATCCGGAGGAGGAATCAGTAGCTGAATAGAGAGAGGCAACCAGGCAAGGACAGGGAGACAGCTCGGAAGATTATGACTTTGAGGAGTATGTTTGCTCCCAAAAGCAACCTGTTGGAGTGAGGGAAGTCCACAAGAGGATCAAATGGCTGAAGAGGATGAACAAGTTTTTGGTGAGAAAGGTGAAGGATCTTACCGGTTCAGTGAAGATGATTAGAGGTCAGATCAAGGAGCTGCAAGACAAGGCAAGTTGTGCCTCAGCTCCTACCTCGGCATATGCACCAACATGGATGGGGAGAAGCGGACCGCAAGGAGGAATATGAGGACTGACACCTCCATAACCTCCCAGAGCATCATACTACGAGCCCCAAGCTGAGGAGGATGTCACAAGACCTGAAGTATCAAGGAGAAGCCATTCAAACACCTATCCGATGCCTAACCCGATGGGATACACGATGCCCTATCCGATGCATCCATCGAGCACACAATCGGGTGATTACTCAAAACTTTTCCCTCCGCCTTACCAGATGCCATACACGATACCATATTCGATGCATCCTGCGAGAGGCTATAAGGGTGATCACTCTGGACCTCTTCCACCATACCCATCATATTACCTGATGCCCTACCCGATGAGCTTCGCGATGCCCCCCACGATCAACCCCTCAGATGCTGGTCCGAGAAAGTCGTCCGTGCATATCACCGAGCTCTCTGACGAGTAAATACTGGCACCTGCTGAAGCCGGCGACGACCCTGGCTACACGTTGGCGAGTATGGAGGCTGCTACAACCTCCTTCTTCACCAGCCAATGAAGTACCAAATTCATCCAACATTTGTAAATAACATTGCATTTAGTTTTATTTTACTTTGTTTGATTCTTGGATTCTTTTTCCAACTTTCAATTTACACAGAGACTGTGTAATTTAAGTTTGGGGGAGGGTCTCAGAATGTTTTTAACATTGTGTTTTATTTTCTTAATTTTATTATTTCAAATTTTTGCATGCTAGTTTTATTCATTTGAGTTTGCATCTATGTGCATTGAAAAACCCAAAAAAAAAAAATTTGAAACTTAAAAAAAAAAAAAAAAGTGGTCATGTAGTTGCATTTACATATTAGGATTGAGTCTAGTTTGCTTCATATAGGATTGTTGCATATGCATCTTATGGGACAATGATTAAAACAACCTTGTTTAAAATCAAACCTTAGGATTGAAGCTATAGCCCTTAATCACAGTTCATTGTTGCTAGATCCATCTTTGGAAAAAAAATGAAAATCTTTGTTTAGAACCTTGTGTCTTTTGAATGCTTCCTCCACTTGCTTGAACATTGGAACATCTCTATATTATTAGACTTAATTTGAACTTAAATTGTCTTGCTTATGGAATTTGAATACTTGCTCATGGTAACTCTAAACTCGGGTTAACACTCCATTTTTACCAATCTTTTTCGTTTAACCCGATTCATTTTTCCTACCCTTGAACCCAAACCTTTCTTTCAAACCTTGTTGTGAATTGTTGAGTGAGGCCTTTTTCATTGTGCTATAGGTTGTGAAACCTTGAGAGTATTGAGAACGACAAAGAACTGCCTCTTGATTTAGCTAAGTTAGAATTTGAACTAGCTGATAGATTCGGTTTTGAAAGATAGGTGGTTAACATGTTTATTTGGGTTAGGTTAGGGAATAAAAAAGAAGGAGAAAAGAATTCCATAAGGTTAGAATAAAGTAGCTCTAAGTCTCTAAGTAGAAAAAAAAAAGAAAAAAGATCTTGCTATAGTCTCCTAGAAAGAAAGAAAGAAAAAATATATACATATTAGGAGTTTAGCAAAGAAAGAAAAGAACAAAAAAACAGAAGAGAGCTAGATATTTAAAGTTTAAACCTTAGGGATTACAAAAAAAAGAGTTAAAATCAAGGTTGTGGGTAGTTTTATTCTAGGGGGTTAAAAAAAAAAAAAAGTGAATGAGAAAAAGGTAGATTATCAAGAGTTAAGCTTTGTATGTCCAAATTGTTCTCAATCTTAGATAGTTTTCACAACTGTCTAGCATTCATTCTTTTGAGAGGAAACCACCCAAAGAATTTGCTTGAAACCACCTTACCAAAAAGCCTTACCCTTGAAACCGATTGAGCTTGATTCACCTTCCATTTGCAAGAATTCGCCAAACACTTAAATGAATGTGAAAGAGATGTTCTTTACTTTTAGTTGGAGGTTGAACTAGATCGATGCATGGTAATAATCATAGAAAAATATTTGTAAGTATGTTGATTGATCTTAGCACCATTAAACTATCTTTAAGGACTATAGCTTGAATCCTTCGTTTAGCATATAAAGGTTATGAGTCCTCGCTTTCAAACCGCACCCTCCTACTTTCTTGCTAGAGGACTAGCAAGATTTAAGTTTGGGGGTCTGATAACTCTCTAATTTACATGTTTTTCCTATTTTGTCCATACTTTGCATTGTTTATACCTTTACCTTAGCATTTTTAGGTCATTAACAGTAGGAATTCACTTGTAGGCCATTTAGGGTGTTGCATTCTTGCATTTGATATTTTGGATGAAAACATGTGCTTTAGAGCCTAAAATGGGGAGAAACAAGGACAAATCCGAGCATGTACCCGAAGGAGCCATCGAGCTGGAAAAACAGTCCGAACCCCAACACAATCAAGAAAGATCCAAGAGCAGGAAGAACAATCCGAAGATCTACCTGAGGAGTAACTCGACTTTGTCCTCGTGTACCCCATCGAGTAGACCCTTGTCCAGGACTGGGAAGCTAGGTCAAAGGGGTTTCCATATATAAACCCCTACTCTTCTTCCTCGCAAACGAGCACGCCGCAGACCCTCAAACCAGAGAGCGAGAGCTTCTGAGAGAGATCTAGAGCAACTCAAAACACTTTTCACTTTTGTTAGGATTTATTTTATATCTTTTTGTTATTTCTTTAGATTTCTACTTTGTACTCTTTATTCTCTACTCTATCTTTTAATACAATGCAATTTTCGTTCATATATGCTTTTATGTTTCTTGCAATTATTTTCGAGTAGTGTAGTAAAGTTTCTAGGGATGGGATAGATGATTTTGTGTTCTTGATCGGTTAGGATGTCTTAGTTTGATTGTATATGTTTTATAGATTCCCTTCTAGGTCGGTGTTCTTAATGCTATCAACAAACCAAGATGGTGAGATTAGATCTAAGGTGTTTTACCACCGAGAGGTGTAGATGAAATGCTTGAATCAATCGATGCTAGAGATTTACTCACTTAGCCTAAGAGATTAGATGAGTAAGGAGTTTATTGACAATAATGAATCGGTTCTTATTGCCTGCTTGGTCATGTTTCTCCAACGAGAGTTGGGTAGGGGAGTGATCAAGGTTGATTGTTTCTATCACGAGAGTGTTTTAACATGGTTTTAGAGGTTCATTGTCTAGGGAATATTTGCTTGAGGCATGTAAGACATATGTATTGGTCAGGAACACTTAGGAGTCGATTACCCCATCCTTAGAAGCTTTAGTATTTTAATTGCTTGCATTTTATTTCATCACTCGATCCCTTACCCCAACAGGTACACGATCACCTACTTCGAGTAACCCCTCGAGTTGTTCATACCTTCTTTGTTTACTCGATCACCCCACCTGATCTTGTACTCGAATGCTTGCATCGAGTGCTTAGGTCGTGTGGTTCCTTGTTTATATTATTTTCTTTTATTATTTTAGGATTGTTAGACAAAACCCCATTATTGCTTGGCTTGACTTGCATTGTTCTGATTGCATCCTACCAGCTAGCATAAACAACCATTTGCATTGTTAACCCTTTATACTACAACTGCATAGGGAATTGATACCCTGGGTGAAAATCCGCTTATCAACACTTAACACCGGACGTGATTTCACCGTAATAAATCCTAAAAACAAAACCAAAACCAAAATCCTAAGAAAAATAAACACAAAGGGGTAAGCCAACACAAACCCCATGGGTTTCCTCCTATAAGCGCTTGTTTAAGGTCTATAGCTTGACCGTGGTTTCAGGTGTCAAGTGATGGGAGGATGAGAACTCATATCAGAACAAGCTCTCCAATTCATCAACTTAAGCTCCAAAGTCTTTTTCAGCATACCATCCATTTCTTCTTGGCCTTTTTCTTTAAACTCTGGAGTGAGGATGGCTTTAAATTTAGAGAAAGGCCGAGATATTCCTTTGCACTTCACCTTGTACTCAGTGGTGTCTCTAACATATTTCTTGGGTACCAAGGTTGTCTGAAGATTTGGTATTACTCTCTCTATCTTCGGCTTGTCTCTCTTCTTAACCCTCTTAGACCTTTTCTCAGAAGAATGAGTGACTCCATCCATGACTTCGTTGACCTCATTCTTATCAACACTCTCTCCCATTATCATGACATCCACCTTCTTCTCATGTTCTACAACTAGACAAGAGCCATGTTGTATAACATCATTTGCAGTGATTGCGTTGTAGAAGACCTTATCATCAATGTTAGAGAAAGTTATCCTCTTATTAGACAAGTCAACAACTGCTCCCACTGTTGCTAGGAAAGGTCTCCCAAGAATCAAAAGTATAACAGAACCCTCGCTCATTTCCACAACATGAAAATCTGTAGCAACCAAGCAACTCCCAGCTCGAACATCTAAATTATTAATGAAGCCTTGTGGAGTCGTGGTGACAGCATTTGCAAACTTAAGAGAGACCTTAGAAGCTTTCATATCATCAATCCCTAACCTCTCTGCAACAGCCTTAGACATTACGTTCACACTAGATCCAGTGTCACAAAGGGAGCCCTTAAAGTTCATTCCTAGGATAGAGCATGGAACAACAAATTTTTCTGGATCCTCTAACTTCGGTAGTCTTTTCAAAACTGGAGCATGAATGCTCTTCTCTAGAGCCAAAAACGCCTTAACCTCCACAAAATCCTTTTCTTCAACCACAACATCATTGTAAACCTTTTTAAACAAAGAGATATGCTTTACTGCTTCTGTAAAAGGAATGTCAGCGATGAACTCACTTATAGCTTCTTTGTACCGAGCATACTTCTTTTCATCCAGAGGTCTCTTTTCATGTCTTCTTGGAAAATGAATTTTTGGCCTATAGGGCTTTGGTTCCACAAGAATTGAATCCTTGGTATTCGTATTAGGAGCAGAGGAGTCGTAAATCCCCATTCTTGCAGCATGGAGCGGTCGTTCAACAGAAGGAGCAGTCAGGCTGGAATTTTCTGAGAAAGACTCTGCAACAACGACGGGATCGACCGATCTATAAGGGGGATCGGTCGATCTAACTTCCCTGGGGATCAGACTCGAATTATCAGAATAGATGGGACCGACAGGTCTAGTCTCAGGATTGATCGATCTCGTCTCTGCGGAAATCAAATGAGTTGATCACAACACAACTCAGCTCATCTTCAATCTCACCATGGAGTGTGATAGCATTGCATGACTCTTTATTCTTAGAGCTAGAAGAAATAGCAGAGACTCTCTTATCAATGGAATCAACACGTGAACTCAACCTCTCAAATTTCCCAATCAAATCATTGTACATGCTATCAATCTTGACGTTAATCTCAGCAGAACTTTTCTTATGGCCCTTCGATAGTGCTTGCATCATTAATTCGAGTTTGTTATCTTGTGGAGATGCAAATGGAGTGTGGTATCCTTGGGCATTTGAGCTATTAAATACAGCACCTTTGTTCTGAAATCCTTGCGGGAAGTTACCTTGTTGATTATGTGGAAGATAAACCTGATCCTGAGGATTCTCAACGTTGGTGCTTCTGTAAGAGAGATTAGGATGATTTCTATAACTCTGATTAAGCCCATGATTCTGATAGCTCCCTTGTCCTCCTACATAGTTCAACTCCTCCGTCCCCTCAAAACTTGAATTTACTCCAACTTGCTGATACGCACCCGTCTGCCCGTCGCACATGTTGACAGCTAGCTGATCTCTCTTCAAAAGACGGTCTACCTTAGCAGTAAGATTCTTAATAACATATGTATTCAAGGAGCTAACAACACGCACAGAACGATCATACTCATGATTATGATTGCTGTTACTCGCTGCAAGGTTTCGATCAAGAGGTTTGCCTCAGCGGCAGTGTTAGTAGAAAATCTCCTCTGCTGGCGGTATCGAGTGCCATCTGGTACTTCTTGTAAATTCCTCCATAGAAGATGTTCATAAGATTCTCTTGTGAAAAGCCATGATGAGGACAGTCCCTCATATACTCATTGAATCTCTCCCACGCTTCACAAGAAGACTCTGTACCACCTTGTGAGAAGGTAGTGATCTTGCTCCTTAACATAGCTGATCGTGACTTAGTGTAGAAGTGGTTTAGAAATGCTTCTCTACATTGCTCCCAAGTGGTAAGTGATCCTCGGTCCAAGAGATTTAGCCATCTCAAAGCCTTACCTCCTAAAGAGAATTGGAACAAAGTCAACATGAAGTAATCATATGGAACTCCATTAGACCTTGTCGTACTAGCCAATCTCTCAAAAGCTTCAATATGGTCCAGAGGGCTCTCTGATGCTCATCCATTAAACACACGATTCTGGACCAAATTGATCAGGCTATGCTTGATCTCATAATCTTGTCTTGCAGGAACAGGAGGTTGAATCGCAGACCGATTCTTAAATAGCCTGTTGTGAGCTTCTTCGTCCCTCAAGGTGGTTTCCTTGCTGGCTAATTTGGTTCAGCTTCGTTTTGCTCTTGCTGAACGTGCCTCTGCTGATGTTGAACGATAGCTGCTGGTGGATTGGGTTGGCAAACCTCTTCATTGTCTTCGGCCATCTTATCGGAATCGGCTCTCGCTTTTCGGTTCTCTCGTTCCAGTCGTACTAGCTTCTCGTTTCCTAGTATATACAAATCAGCTTTTTTGTGGCTCCTTGTATGCATACACCTTAAACAAAAGAGGAAGAACACAAGAACAAATCAGTAATTTAAAGTTAAATAAACCTAAGACTAAACATGAATCTAAAATTTCAAAGACAACGTTTTGGTCCCCGGCAACGGTGCCAAATTGATCAAAGGTCAATTAAAACCCATTGTGTATTCCACCAAGATCTAGTGGTATCGTTGTAATACTTCAGGTTCGAATCCACATAGACCAAGCAGTTGCACTATGAAATTATCAAGATCAAATATAGCTAAGACAAAAGAAGTTTGTGTTTGAAAGTCACTAACAAAGCAGTAAATAAAAGAGTGTTTTAAATCAAAAGAGAAAACATTGGGTGCAGGGAATCATTAGGGATTATGATCAAAAATTTAGATGATTAATAGGGATGCATTAAACACAATTCTTGAACTCAAATCATGTTTATAAAGCTATCCTACTTCCGCAGCGATAACTATCTAAGCAATGAATTTACTAAATCCTAAACTTCCGTTTGAATCCAGCAAATCAAGCAAGCATTAACAAGTTCAGGTTTGATAAGTTCACAAGGTGCCTCAACTTCAACTTCCGTTGGCTAAGGTCAACCTTGCTCACCTATATTCTCTTCAAGCAACTCAACAACACTTTTGGTGCCCCGATGAATTAAACCTACAATCATAAACTAGGTAGCTAGTCTAGTTTAAGCTTTAAGAACAACAATATATGAAGAAAAAAATAGATCAATCCCAAATCTAACAAACCTAGCATCAATTAATCATAGAAGCCCTTCTGAAACTCTAAACCAATTGAGAAACTACTCAGACATGGAGAAGCAGAAACAACAAATCAAAGATGAAGAAAACATAATTGAATTGCAAAAGAATAGAAAATAGGGATTAGAAATCTTCTCCAAAGTGTCAAGAAGGATTAGAGATCTTCTCCCCTTATGTCTCTGGAGGCCGAGCCTCTAACTTAACTATCAAAATAAAACCCTAATAGTCGGTTTAAAGCGAAAAATAAAAAGTTGTTTCGGGTACGGGACTGGTCGATCCCGAATGCGGATCAGCCAATCCTGGATGCTTTTTTCTGTTTGCTCCATCTGCTTGCTATTTCGATCAGTCTTCACCAAATTGGCTTCAGATGTTTGTCTTCATCCCCAAAACACTCAGTTCCTTCCAAAGTCATCTAAAACCTGTACAGACTCTCAAAAGGCTAAAAAGACTCTAAAAGCATACATTGACTCAATAAAAGACTCAAAACAAATGTAAAAACTATGGTTAAAAACCAATAAAATACTGATACATCAATTCTGTTCGGTTTTGAACCGAACCGAACCGATAACCCAATGTGTTTATGTTAATTAATATAATTAGATTTGTAAATATGTAATCTCACGAGTAATCTCACAATTGCATTTGCTCCCTCTCGCACACGTTTGATTTTTTTTTTTTTTTTTACATTTCTAATGAATTAATTTATGTAGAATTGGGTTTTGGGTTTAATTGTTTCTTAACTTATGTTCTAAAGTGTTAAACTCTATGGACATCAAAGCAAATTCATATCTAGTTCCTCACTTCCTCTCTTCTCTGCTTTTATGGAAGATTGTTATGTTACACTGTTGTTGCTGGTTTTTTCAAATTTTTTTTTCTACGAAACTTTTAGTTATTAGGCGTTTGATTTTAATATGGTTGTTTTTGTAGGTTTTCCTTTTTTCATGGTTTATTTGAATTATTAAACTTATATAACTTGTTGACTATTTTAGGATATCAAAGGATAATGAATTTGTCTGTTACATTAACTAATTTTTTGAACCGAACATAAACCGATCCGAACCAAACCGAACAGAATATAAACCGACCTAAACACAAACCAAATCAAACAAAGTTTTGTGGAGTTTGGTTAGAATTTTATGAAAACCGAATAAACCGTACCGAACCGAACCCAAACCGAACCCGAAGTTTAACCGAAATGCCCACCCACACACTCTCATTTCATGGATTTTGTTTTGTTTTGTTTGAGTGGCTTCAAAATTTGGGTCCTTAGAAATACATTATCATGGTTGCCAAATATATATATATATATATATAAATTTACAATAAACATTTCGATTTAAAAAACAATGAAATTATATCATCTGCTTAAATGTGAAGATGAATGATGATGTACCGCTGCAACCGTATACAATACCATCATTATATATAGGGACAACAATTTAAGTCCATCTCATAATTTCTACAAACAGATGTAAACGATGTTTCCGATTTCAACTCTCATCACTGAAAACACAATATTGATTGTCACACCTTACGCAACTGTCGTTCTCATAGCTATCTTATCGATTCTATGGTACTTCTTGAAACGCTTGCCAGATCCACCTCTACCGCCTGGACCGCGAGGGCTACCTATTGTCGGAAACTTTCCCTTTCTTGACCTGGAGCTTCACAGACACTTCACAACCCTCGCTCAAAGGCACGGTCCAATCTTCAAACTCAATCTTGGTTCAAAACTAACCGTAGTGGTCAACTCTCCAGCACTAGCTCGAGAGATCTTGAAAGACCAAGACATCAATTTCTCAAACCATGACATCCCTCTGACAGGCCGAGCCCTTACCTATGGCGGTATCGACCTTGTTTCGTTACCGTATGGGGCCGAATATAGAATGCGTAGAAAAGTTTACGTTGTCAAGCTTCTTAACCGTAAAACCTTGGATTCTTTTTACGAGCTTCGACGCAAAGAAATTCGGGAAAGAACGAGGTACTTGTACCAGAAAGGTCAAGAAGAATCACCGGTGAAAGTCGGAGACCAGATCTTTTTGGCGATGATGAATCTCACGATGAATATGTTATGGGGATGTTCGGTGAAAGCAGAGGAAATGGAAAGTGTTGGAACAGAGTTTAAAGAAGTTATTTCTGAAATAATGAGGCTCTTAGGAGTGCCTAATGTTTCTGATTTTTTCCCGTTGCTAGCTAGATTCGATCTTCAAGGTCTTGTGAAAAAGATGCACCTGTGTACTCGAGAGGTCGATGCGATAATTGAAAGAGCCATCGAGCAGATGCAACGACTGAGAAGTAGGAGTGGTGATGATGGTGAATGTCAAGACTTTTTGCAACATTTGATGAAGTTGAATGAGCAAGAAGCTGACTCGGAGGTTCCCTTTACACTCAACCATGTCAAAGCCGTACTCATGGTAATGAATGGTTTCAGTTTTCATAGTTTAATATATACACTTCGGAGGATAGCATATTCTTGCAAACTATGTAGATTAGTCTTAAGAAATTCCGATAAAAAACAATAAGATGTTTATTTTTTCATGAGAACTGACTTAATATGTGATTGTTTGTGAAGGATATAGTAGTTGGCGGTTCAGATACAACAACGAACACGTTAGAGTTTGCAATGGCCGAACTAATAAAAAACCCAGAGTTGATGAAGAAAGCGCAACAAGAGCTAAAAGAAGTTGTATGCAAAGACAACATAGTTGAAGAATCACACATCACTAGACTTCCTTACATAGGAGCCATTATGAAAGAAACACTTAGACTTTATCCAACCATTCCTTTGCTAGTCCCTCATCGTCCAACTGAAACCGCTGTTGTGGGTGGCTACACTATCCCTAAAAATGCTCAGACATTCATCAACGTTTGGTCTATTCATAGAGACCCAAAAGTGTGGGATAATCCGACTGAGTTTCGTCCTGAGAGGTTTATTGATAACAACACTTGTGATTTCAAAGGAACAGATTATAGGTTTCTTCCATTTGGATCTGGAAGGAGAATGTGTGCCGGTACAGCACTTGCTGAGAGGATGGTTTTGTACACTCTTGCGACGCTATTGCACTCGTTCGATTGGAAGATTCCCGAAGGTCACGTGTTGGATTTGGAAGAGAGGTTTGGCATTGTCTTGAACCTCAAGAACCCACTTGTTGCCCTGCCCGTTCCTAGGTTGTCTAATTTGAATCTTTATCTATAAAACCTAAAATATTTTAAAATTTTGTAGAAACGGTAAAAGTTTGTGGATTAAAATCTCTCTAGCCCCTTTATCTCTATTTCTATTCTCAAAACCCCTCACTTATTCTCATTACCCCCTTCTTTAATGAGAAGACAAAAATACCCTTAGTTGTATTAGATATCCCCAGTTGCACCCAGTTGTACTCAGTTGTACCCAACCAGTTGCACCCAGTTGTTATCACAACCAATGAGATACTGTATTTTTCGTTGAACACTTACTAATTTAATTATATTTAACCTAAAACAAACTTCATTAAGGGTAATATTGTCTTTTTTATTTGGAGGCTAAATAGAATGAAATTTGGAATGTAGGGGCTAGAGAGATTTTAATCCAAAGATTGTAATAACAACCTCACCCGTTCTTTTGGGGTAACTGTACTATGCATCTTTAAAGTTTTAAATTTTGTTTGTCCTGAAAATAAAACATCGTTTTCCATAGACAAGAAAATCTTGAACGAGGACCACTTCTTTTACTACTTTTTTTTGGCCAACAACTATATAAAATTTGTTGGAGTAAGCTTGAAGAAAGACTGAAGTGTAACTAGTCCTAATCCTATTGTGTTTGTGAGAATAAAGAGATAAGGATCTAAGAGTCTAGGAGTAATCTAGGTTGTAAAGATTCCTATTAGGATTAGGATTAGCAAAAGTCTTATATAAGGATGTGTTGAGTTGTGACACAACTTATGGAGTTTTGTGAGAAGTGAGTTTTTGAGAGTTTAAGTTTTGAGGGATTTTCTTAAACTAATAAAGTGAGTTGTGCTTTAATTCTTGTGTTCTTACAAAACTTCTATTCTAGATTTGGTATCAGAGCTTGAGTCTCTTATCAAGCAAACATGTCCGAAATAACATTAGCAACAACACGACCTAAGGAAGGAGGAGGAGGATCTCCTTCCATTGTTTGTCCTATGCTAACATCAACTAATTACACCGTGTGGGCAATGAAGATGAGACTTGCTCTTCGTGTACACAAAGTGTGGGATGCTATCGAACCTGAAAACGAGCAGACTAATCCAGACCATAATGATATAGCTATGGCTCTTTTGTTCCAATCAATACCAGAAAGTTTAACACTTCAAGTTGGATAACTTGATACGGCTAAAAAGGTGTGGGATTCAATTCGGTCTAGAAACGTTGGAGCAGAAAGGGTTCGAGAAGCTAGACTTCAGACGTTAATGGCAGAATTCGAAAGATTAAAGATGAAAGAATCTGAAACTATTGACGAGTTTTCAGGAAAGTTATCTACGATATCTTCACAATCTGCAGCTCTAGGAGCTAACATAAAAGAGTCGAAGATAGTCAAGAAGTTTCTGAGCAGTCTTCCTCGAAAGAAATTCATTCAGATAGTTGCTTCTCTAGAACAGGTTCTAGACTTAAACACCATTAGCTTTGTTGACATTGTAGGCCGACTGAAAGCCTATGAGGAACGCATTCGTGAAGAAGAAGATGCTCAAGAGGAACAAGGAAAATTGATGTACACGGAATCACAACCTAGCCAGCAGTACCGAGATACACAAAACATTCAACAATACAAAGATTATAGCAATGAATCCGGAGGCTTTAGAGGACGAGGTCGAGGTGGTAGATCGTTCTATAGAGGACGAGGAAGAGGTCGCTACGGTGGACAAAATATGTCCCAAATTACATGTTTTCGATGTGATCAAACTGGTCACTTTGCGTCACATTGTCCAGATCGTTTGCTCAAGCTGCAGGAAACAGAAGAAAGTAACAACAAAGATAAAGATACAGAGGAAGCAGATGAGTTGCTGATGCACGAGGTAGTCTATCTCAATGAGAAAGACTGTATACCAAGCAAATTTGAGAAGGATCGCATATTGAGTAAGGTTGAAATGACTGTAGGCAGTGACAACATATGGTACCTTGATAACGGAGCTAGCAATCATATGACAGGGGATAGAAGATACTTCAACAAGCTTGATAACTCCATCACTGGTAAAGTCCGATTCGAAGATGACTCTAGGATTGATATTCGAGGAAAAGGAACAATCTCTTTTGTTGATCAGAATGGAAAGTCAAGGACTATGACAGACGTATATTTCATACCTGATCTCAAGAGCAACATTATAAGTTTAGGCTAGGCCACAAAAGCAGGTTGCGACATTAGATTGAGAGGAAACTACTTAACAATGAGAGACGAAGAAGGAAATTTGCTTGTGAGAACAGAGAAATCGAAAAACAGGTTGTACAAGGTTCATATGAGACTTCAAGACAATACCAGTTTGTACTTTTTGGATGTAAGTGAGCCGAGTAAGTGGCATGCGAGGTTAGGACACATCAATTATGCAACCTTAAGTTCAATGCTGGCAAAGGAACTCGTGTTAGGAGCACCAAAGGTCTCTGTTGGAAAAGAAATCTGCAGATCATGTCTTCTTGGGAAGCAAACAAGGCGTGTATTTCCTCAGTCAACTACGTTTCGAGCTAAGAAGAGATTAGAACTTTTACATGGTGATTTGTGTGGTCCTATCACACCAAGTACGCCTGCTGGGAACATATATATCTTCGTGATCATAGACGACTTCTCTCGATACATGTGGACGATGCTACTAAAAGAGAAAGGAGAGGCTTTTGACAAATTTCGAAAGTTCAAAGCTGTGGTTGAGAAGGATGTCATTGAGAAAATTCAGATTTTTAGAACGGACAGAGGAGGAAAGTTCGTGTCTACAGAGTTTAATAATTTTTGTGAAGAAGCAGGTATTAAGAGGCACTTGACAGCACCCTACACTCCACAACAGAATGGTGTTGTGGAGAGACGCAACCTGACCTTGATGGAGATGACAAGAAGCATCTTAAAACATATGAACATGCCTAACTACCTTTGGGGAGAAGCTCTTAGACACTCTACCTATTTGCTAAACAGAGTATCAACAAGAGCATTGAAGGATATGACACCTTATGAACTTTTCCGAGACAAGGGACCTTCAGTTGAACATATTAGGATTTTTGGGTGTATTGCTTATGCTAAAGTAGAAAAACCGAATCTAAAGAAGCTAGATGATCGAACAAGAGAGCTAGTTCACCTGGGAACCGAGCCTGGCTCCAAGGCGTATCGTCTGCTGGAACCACAGACAAAACAAATATTAGTAAGCCGAGATGTTGTGTTCGATGAAATGAGAGGCTGGAACTGGGTTAAAAATGTAGCACATGAAGCAACAGATGAAAGTTTTAGAATCAGTTTTGGTGTACTTGGGAATCATGGGCTCCAAGATAACAAAGAAAACGAGACTGCAGTTGAAAACGTTGATGAAGATACTAGGAGCAATACTGATAGTGGTGAATGGGAAGATAACAGAGAAAAAACAGAGGAAACAGAGCGAGACGCACAAGGAACTGCAACATCGTCTGCTGAGCCTATTTTGAGAAGGTCAACACGACCAAGTGTTAAACCAAAATATTTGGAGGATTATGTCTTGTTTGCAGAAGAAGAAGGTGAGTTTCTGTTATTAACACTTAATAACGAACCTAGGAATTTTGAAGAAGCTATGGTGTCAAAAGAGTGGATACGTGCATGTGAGGAAGAGATAGGTTCAATTGAAAAGCTTAGAACATGGGAATTGGTTGATTTACCATTTGGAGCAAAACCAATTGGACTAAAATGGGTGTTCAAGTTGAAAAGAAATTGCGACGGTAGTATCAACAAGTATAAAGCAAGACTGGTCGCCAAAGGTTATGTGCAGAAGTATGGTGTAGATTTTGAAGAAGTTTTTGCTCCAGTTGCTAGAATTGAGACCATTAGACTGCTCATTGATCTTGCTGCGTCACATGGTTGGGAGATACATCATCTTGATGTCAAGACAGCTTTCCTTCATGGTGAGATTAAGGAAACTGTGTATGTATCACAACCTGAAGGGTTTGAGAAAAGAGGCAGTGAAGGGAAGGTTTACAAGCTTCATAAAGCTTTTTATGGACTTAAACATGCACCTAGAGCTTGGAACAATAAGCTGAATCAGATTTTGGTGGAATTACAGTTTGTAAAATGCTCAAAAGAACCTTCGGTGTATCGGAAAAGCATAGGCTCCAACTTACTCATCATTGGCGTCTATGTAGATGATTTATTCGTAACAGGGACGAGTCTGGTTTTGGTTAACAAATTTAAGGAGGAGATGGCTTCTAAATTTGAAATGAGTGATCTCGGTCGATTGACATATTATCTTGGGATGCAGGTCACTCAAGGTCAAGACGGAATCACATTAAGTCAAGCTCGATATACTCAAAGGATTTTGGAGGAATCCGGAATGGCACAATGTAATGCTGTGCTCATACCAATGGAACCAGAGTTGGAGATGTCTAAGGCAGAAAAAGAGAAGGAGATTCATGCAACGAGATATAGAAAACATGTTGGATGGTTGAGATATCTCCTACATACCAGACCTGACCTGTCATACTGCGTTGGAATTCTAAGCCGCTATATGCAGAGTCCAAGGGTTTCGCATGGTGCAGCCATGAAGCAGTGTTTACGGTATCTCAGGGGAACTATTACTCTCGGACTATCATATGGAAGGAAGAAGGTGCCTCGGTTAATAGGTTACAGTGATAGTAGCCATAATGTTGATAAAGACGATGGAAGGAGCACCTCAGGACGTGTTTTATCTAGGTGACAGTCCAATAACCTGGTGCTCGCAGAAACAGGATGTTGTGACATTGTCGACTTGCGAAGCAGAGTTCATGGCCGGAACAGAGGCTGCTAAGCAAGCTGTTTGGTTACAAGACTTATTGAGCGAGATTACTGGAGCCACAGAAGAGAAGGTTTTGATCAGGATTGACAATCAATCAGCAATCGCACTTACTAAGAACCCTGTATTCCACGGGAAGAGCAAGCATATACATAGGCGGTATCATTTTATTAGAGAGAGAGTTGAGAATGGCCAAATTGAGGTAGAACATGTTCCGGGGACTGAGCAGAGAGCAGACATACTCACCAAGGCTTTAGACAAGAACAAGTTCAGAGTTGTGAGGGATCTTTTGGGAGTTCAAGACTTGGTGAAACAGAGCTTCAAGCTTAAGGAGGAGATTGTTGGAGTAAGCTTGAAGAAAGACTGAAGTGTAACTAGTCCTAATCCTATTGTGTTTGTGAGAATAAAGAGATAAGGATCTAAGAGTCTAGGAGTAATCTAGGTTGTAAGGATTCCTATTAGGATTAGGATTAGCAAAAGTCTTATATAAGGATGTGTTGAGTTGTGACACAACTTATGGAGTTTTGTGAGAAGTGAGTTTTTGAGAGTTTAAGTTTTGAGGGATTTTCTTAAACTAATAAAGTGAGTTGTGCTTTAAATTCTTGTGTTCTTACAAAACTTCTATTCTAGAAAATTAACTCAATTGAGCCAATAGTGGAGAATGTTATTTACATTGTGATATAGTGCGCTATGGTAAGATTTTATTGCACCAACTTATCCGCTAAAAGTTATTTAGTATTCCTTTTGACTCCTTTGTCTGTCTTTATCCGTCTTTTGTGTTTTTTTTTGTCGGGACTTTAATTTTGTACAGGTTTGAAGGAGTTATGCGGGAATTAGACATTTTTGGGCTTGTTTGGGTTGAGAACGAAAAAGGAAGGAACCGGAAAGTGGACGGATCAATCCAAAAATTCTGCAATTCAGAGAGTTTTTCTCAGTTTTCTAGCAAAGCAATCTGATCCATATCTTACAAGTGGTATCAGAGCCTTTCTTGTTACAAATCTGAGAAAAAAAAACACAAAGAGAATGAGTGAGAAGGAAGCGTTGATCGTACCTAAGTTTGATGGAGATTATGAGCACTGGGCGATGCTCATGGAGAATCTGCTCAAATCCAAGGAGTGGTGGGATCTCATTGAGACTGGAATTCCACGACAGGAGAGGAATGTGATACTCACCGGACCACAGAGAACAGAGATAGCAGAGAAGACCGTTACAGATCACAAGGTGAAAAACTACCTGTTTGCGTCCATCGACAAGACGATCCTCAAGACAATTATAAAGAAGGAGACATCCAAGGATCTGTGGGAGTCGATGAAGAGAAAGTTTCAAGGCAATGACAGGGTTCAAAGCGCACAACTGCAGAGGCTGCGCAGAGAGTTTGAGGTTCTTGAGATGAAGAATTGTGAGACCATCAACGATTATTTCTCAAGGGTGATGGAGGTTGCCAACAACATGAGAAATTTGGGAGAAGACATGCCATATACGAAGGTGGTGGAGAAGATCCTAAGAACTCTGGTAGAGAAGTTCACCTATGTTGTGTGTGCCGTAGAAGAGACAAATGACATCAAGATGATGACGGTAGATGGACTGCAAAGCTCCCTGATGGTACACGAGCAGAACTTAAGCAGGCTTAGAGGAGAAGAGCATGCACTAAAGGTGGAAGCTCAATGGAGGCCAAGCTATGGCAGAGGTAGAAGCGGATCACCAAACCGAGGTCGAGGTCGTGGCTTTTACCAAGGAAGAGGGCGTGGAGGTACCTCAAGGGAGATGGTAGAATGCTACAAATGTCACGAGAAGGGACATTACAAGTCCGAATGTCCAGAGTGGGACAAAGAAGCTAACTATGCTGAGTTAGAGGAAGACATGGTGCTGCTGTCGTATGTCGACATGGAGGATCAGGAACAGATATGGTTCCTAGATTCTGGATGCAGTAATCATATGTGTGGGACAAAGGAGTGGTTCAGCGAGTTTGATGGTATTTTTCGGCAGAATGTCAAACTTGGTGATTAGAGAAGAATGATTGTGGAAGGAAAGGGAAGCTTGCGACTGGAGATCAATGGAACCGCCAGATTGGTCACCTCAGTCTACTATGTACCAGGCTTAAGAAACAATTTGCTTAGCTTGGGACAGTTGCAGCAGAAGGGGCTTAGAGTGATCTTTGAAGATGATGTATGTATCTGGCACAAGGAGCAGAGAACTATGGTAATGTACTCAACCATGAACAAAAACATGATGTTCGTGGTTCATGCTACAGTAAGAATGGGAAGAGAGGTAGAAGAACACAAGTGTTTTCAAGTGATGGAGAAAACAGAACAACTGTGGCACAAAAGATTTGGTCATCTTAACTACAGAGGTTTGAAGACTCTAGCAGAGAAGGAGATGGTGAATGGCCTATCAGCTGCAAATCTCAAAGAAGCTGATTCCACCTATGATATTTGTCTAAAGGGGAAGCAGAACAGTGATACCATTCCAAAGAAGAGTGATTGGAGAGCAACACGAGCACTGCAGTTGGTTCACAGCGACATATGTGGTCCAATCTCGCCAGTGTCAGAGAGTGGAAAGAGGTATATTATCAATTTTATTGATGATTATACCAGAAAGTGCTGGACATTTCTCTTGTCAGCAAAATCAGAAGCTCTGCAGTGCTTCAAGGAGTTTAAAGCGGGTGCAGAGAGAGAGTTGGGACAGCCATTGGTGTGTCTAAGAACAGATAAAGGTGGAGAGTACAACTCAAAGATGTTCGAGGATTACTGTAAGGAGAGTGGGATCAAACGTCAACTTACTACTGCTTACACACCACAGCAAAATGGGGTTGCATAAAGGAAAAACAGAAGTGTCATGAATATGACAAGGTGTATGCTACTGGAAATGTCGGTGCCAAGGAGATTTTGGGCAGAAGTGGTTCAGTATGCAGTTCACATCTTGAACAGAAGTCCATCAGCAGCATTAGGTGACATCACACCTGAGGAGATGTGGAGCCAACATAAACCATCAGTGGGGCATCTAAAGATTTTTGGGTGTGTTGCTTATGCTTTGGTGTCGTACGAACGAAGGATCAAACTTGACGAGAAGAGTGTCAAGTGTGTGATGTTCGGTGTGAGCAAGGAATCGAAGGCGTATCGTCTCTACAATCCTTCGACGAAGAAGATAGTGATCAGTAGAGATGTTCACTTTGATGAAACTCGAGGTTGGAGTTGGGATGATGAGATCCAGAGTAATGAGCTAACATGGCATGATTCTAGTAACGGAAACAGAGAGAGAAGAAGCAGCGGGTGATGAGAACGAAGCAACTGAGCCACCACCTTCACCAGAAAACAACAAAGAAGAAGACGGTGGAGAGGTGGAGACTCAGCAAACTAATCCCGATCAAACACCAATAGCTCCCGGAACAAAACAAAATCGCCAAGTACCTGTGTGAATGAAAAACTATGTCACAGGAAATGCAGGGTTTGTGATTACAGAAGAAGACGACAATATCTTAGCCATGTTCATTGCGTCTAATGATCCTGATCGTTTTGAGGATGCAGTGCAGCAAGACGTTTGAAGAAAAGCCATGGAAGCTGAAATCAAAGCCATTGAAGAAAACAACACTTGGGAGCTGATGGATCTACCTCATGGAACAAAAGTAATAGGAGTCAACTGTGTGTATAAGACAAAGTTCAATGAGAAAGGAGAGGTAGACAAATTCAAAGCTAGATTGGTGGCTGATATGCTCAAATTTACCCTAGAGCTACTCTCTCAAATTAAGAGATCAGTTGTAGTATTTAGGGATCGAATCCACAGGAACTCTAGATTCACACAATAGACTTATTATTCTTTTAATTATGCTAAACAGAAATATTAATTTAAATAGCAAAATAAAACAGAAATAAAAGAGATGTAAAATTCAGAAGGAATAAACGCTAGGCCTAGGGAAATTCTCAGGAAATCATGGAAAATCAGATCAATTAATTAAACTAGGATTCAACAATTAAGCAACGTTCTTGAACTCTAAACATAATTATAAAATAAATCAGTTCTCACTGCAAATATTATCTAAATTTAAAACCAGAAAATCCAAATCTCTTTGCAAAATTCTAGGTAATAAATCAGCTTTAAAATCAGGTTAGATAAGTTCACAAAATCACTAATTCAAATCTCTTTGCAAAAGTAATTTTGCTCACCAAAGGTTTTATCAGAAAAATCAATTATATTCTCATATCAATTAATAATCCTAAGATCTAAATCCAGATGACTAATCAAAGATCTAGCATTAAAAACAACCTATGGTGAAGAACAAGAAAGATAATGAATCCTAAATAATAACAGATCTAATAATCCATGAAATCCCTAATGAGAAACCCTAAACCTAACTAGCAGATCTACTCAGACATAATTGCAAGAACACAAATCATGAATAAAATAGATTGCATTAAGAAATTAAAGGTAGAAGAAAAGGAGTTCTGAATCTTCTTTGAAGGAGTCTTGATTCTTCTCTCCAAAAACTCTCTAAAATCTCACAGGGTTTTGCTCTCAAAAGTTGCAGGGAAAAATAAAGCTTAGGTCTAAACAATGACCCTAAAAATCCTATTTATACTCCTAAAAACGTCTAGGGACTAATGATGCAAATATGGAAAACTTTGGGGCAGATTTGGTAATCTTCAAAACTTGTGGGAAAACTTCCAATTCTGACTTTGGCTGTGCATCGACCGATGCTAATGCTGTGTCGATCGATGCAATCTTCTAAATTTGATTCCCAACTGCCTCAATGCTTGATTATACTCCAAATCCTCCTATTTAGCTCCATTATGCTTCCATCCATGCTAAATCCTATTAAAGACTCAAAAAGACTCTAAAACACCAAAAAGACTCTATAATTAAGACTTATATCATGGCTAAAAACACCTAAAAACCATGATATATCAACTCCCCCAGACTTAGCCTTTGCTTGCCCTCAAGCAAAACATAAACTTCATCTGTGAAAGAGGTTTGAAAACGCAGGAACTCAGTTTCTTTTTAAAGTAATGCCATGATCATCCAAACCTTAATCCACATGCTTAGCAGATAAATCCAAATCGAACCACCATGTACTTCTCCGTTGACTTTCATAGCATCCCAAATTCAAACCAAATTCCACTACTTCCTCCATTAAGCTTTCATCGGTGAGTCTCATCAATTTGATCAATATCAAGAACCTTCTAGACTCATTCCCGTACAATACCATAACAAGCAAGACATATTTTTTTACCACATTTAGTACTCTTTCTCTCCCCCCAGACTTATTCTTTTTAATCTTCCTCAAGAGCTTTGCTTTGTTTTCTTTTTATTTCTTTCTTTTTATCAAAGGTGTAGGCGAATAATGGGGTCATCGGTAATTTACCTACCCCTCGCTTCCAAGCTTTGTGTGATCATTTGACTCAAGAGTAGAATAATGAGGTCACAGGTAATTTACCTACCTCTCTAAACTGATCAAAATCATCTCATCTTTTATTCTTTTTTTATTAACAAAGCTCTCAGGATTTTTTTTTAACTTAAATAAGGGAGAGGAGTACCAATTCTTTTCTTTTCTAAAATCTTACTTGTCAGGTATGAACAAGGAGTCAAGTTCTATGAATATCAATCTCCTTGATGAGTTAAAAAGAAAAGTACAGAAATTACCTCAAGCTTTTATGGATTCTGTTGGAAATTTGGATGTTTCTGGTTCACTGGTCAGCCATTGGATTTTTCATTAGTCGGATTTATGGATTCAATCTGCAGCATTAATCAACCAAGGCAGTACACTAAAAAGAAAAATCATAGTTCCTTGATGAGTTAATAAAACCATTTTTTTTTTTTTTTTTTTTCGACTGACTCTCAAAAACAAAAACGTAGTTAGTAACTGCCTCCCCCAGACTTAAACAACACTGTCCCCAGTGCTATCAAGTAAGAGATTGGCGAATAAAATAAAAATAAATGAAAATCAAAAAAAAAAAAAAAAATGAAAAAGAAAAACCTATCAGTGGGTTGCCTCCCACTAAGCGCTTGTTTTCAGTCATTAGCTTGACTGTGTCAGATCTCAGGCATCCGGTGGATCAGAACAGGGCAGTGAATGCTTCTGAGAGTATGTCCTCTTCATACAAGGTGGTGTGTAGGCAGCAGATGAATGAAGGACATGAGGAACAGGACCAGGGCAGGACTTAGGTATGGGTGGCTTTCTTTTAAGTCCTGCAAAATCATCAACAGAAGAAACAAGCACATTGCGATAATCTCGCGGCTTGGTTAACTGGACAACAGTTTTTGTACCTTTCAAATTCTTATTGATGAATGGAGAAGGTTTGGAAGAAGGAGATGCATACCTTGGCCTTACCTGTGGGTTCTGGACTGTGGAATGATGAGATTTCAGCTTTACAACTGGTCTAGCACTTGCAGCTAAGGATCCAACGCGAGAATCTTCAGTTTTGGACAAGTCTGAGCCGTCTCTAGAAGGTGTGTCGATCGATGCAACAGCTGAATCGATCGATGCTTGGCCCGCAACTCGTGTTTCTTGAACGTTTCTGCAGCTTTCCTCTGAAATCCGTGTTTCCAGCACAAAAACGTCATCTACCAGCGACTTGTCATGCATCAGAACCTCATCATGGTCTCTAGTACTGATTAGATGATCTCCACTCCAATCTTCAAGCTTAGCAGCTTGCTTGCTCACTTCCTCAACAATCTCCAACTCTTGGACATACCCAGCAGAATTGTCTTCATGAAACTTTATGAGTGGATCATCATCAGAAGCAATCTCCACAGAAAATGTCTGACCATCAATGGTGGGAGCTCTTCTCAGCTTGTCCATCTCAAAGTTCATGACCAAATCTTCTACATTCAGAGCTATGTGCCCCTTCTTCACATCAATGATGGCACCAGCTGTAGCCAAGAAAGATCTTCCTAAGATGAGAGGATCACTTGGCTCTTTGTCATATTTCAGCACCACAAAGTCAGTGGGAATCATGCAATCTCCAATCCTGATCGGAATATCCTCTAAGACACCTTCAGGAATCCTTCTGGACCGATCAGCTAAGATAAGAGAGATCTTAGTTGGCTTGAAATCTGTCATCCCAAGTCTCACAGCAACAGAATGTGGCATCAGGTTAATACTAGAACCAAGATCACAAAGAGAATGAGGAAACCTTTCTGCAGATATAGAGCAATCAAGTACAAAGCTTCCAGGATCTGGTAACTTCTCTGCAATCCTACTCTGAATCACTGCACTTACTTCCTTAGAGACAACCACATCCTTCTTCTTATCCTTCTTGCTCTTTGGAGGCTGGTTCAACAGAATTGAGCTGACATCCTTTGTAAGCAGTGCTCCTTCCTCAGGACTCAAACCATTGGTGACCATTCTCTTCACATATCTCTTAATCCCAGGAGAAAACTTGACAGCATCAATCAAAGGCATTTCTATCATCACCTTGTCCATCATTGCTTTGCATCTAGCTTCCTCAAGCTCCTGCTTAGACCTCCTAGGCTTAGGAAAAGGAACCTTAGGCTTGTACACTCTCTCAGCAACTGGAAAAGGAGCTTTCGTAACTTCCGTCTCGATGTTGCATCGGTCGATGCTAGAGTTGCATCGGTCGATGCTGTCTCGCAAAGTCAACCCTTCTACGACCACTGAGGGTTGCGTCGATCGATGCTTAGCAGCTGCATCGGTCGATGCTGGATCAAGTGACATATTGTCATCTCCTTCCTTCACCAAAATCGCATTGCAAGCATGCTTGGGGTTCTCAGTTCTTCTAGAAAGAAGTTCTTCTTGTCTTTTAACAGACCCAGCAGTCTGAATAACTTGATTCTCCAGCTTCTTGACATGAGTATTTAATGCATCAAACTTCCCAGTCAGCTCAATGTATACAGAATCAATCTTCCCATTGAAGTCGACAGTTAGCTTCTGTTGACCTTCCAAAATCTGTCCAATCATAGATTCCATCTTGCTCTCTGAACTGGGTGGAGGGAGGGGTTGGTAAGATGAAGATTCATAGTTCCTTGTGAAATTGTTGTTTGGATTTCCTGAGAAGGAATTCTTCTGACCAAATCTCTGATTTTGATACCCAGCTCCATACACATAGTTGACATCTGCTTCTGTATTCTCTGGTTGTGGCTCAAAAATCTCAACATTTTCAGCAAAATGGACAGACTTCTTTCCCACAAGAAGATTGTGCACTGTATCCAACTTAGCATTCACTGCAGCAAACTGATTTGAACCATTGCCTTCATGTGCTCTTTTCCGCTCTAAGTCTGCATTCTTGGTACTGTTGCTTGATGCTAACCTTTCAATCAACTGTTCAGCCTCATCTGGGTACCTTGTCTTGAAGTTCCCATCGCTAGCAGCATCCAAAGCCATCTGATACCTCCAGTCAATCCCGCTGAAGAAGATACTAATCAGCTGTACCTCTGAAAACCCATGATGCGGACAATCTCTCTGGTATGCTTTGAATCTTACCCAAGCAGCTTTGTAAGATTCAGTTGGTCCTTGTCTAAAGGTAGAAAGCTTGATCCTCAGCTCATCAGACATCGCATCATCATAGAAATAGTTCAAGAATGCCACCTTGATGTCATGCCAGGTTGTTAGAGATCCTGGCTTCAGCTGCCTTAGCCAATGAGAAGCTTCCCCAGCAAGAGAGTAAGGGAAAAGCTTGCAGTAGAGGTAGTCTTCTGTGACTCCATTAGCCTTGATGCTAGTAACAATGTCCTCAAAGTGCTCTATGTGATCTAGAGGCTTCTCATTTGGCAGATTCTGGAATGGCCTTTGTCCAACAAGAGTGAAGTAGGCAGGCTTCAGCTCAAAGTCCTTCCTTGGGAATGGAGGAGGGACAATTGCGGAACGGTTTTCATAGAACAAGTCTGGTCTGTTGAAGTCCGCAAGAGTCTTGACAAGCTCTCCATTGTTGTCCCGTCTTGGCTGAAGGTTCTGTTCTCCGTTCGCACCAGCCCCAACTATGCGTCGATCGATGCCTTCTTGGTTGCGTCGATCGATGCCTTCGTTGCGTCGATCGATGCCTTCGTTGCGTCGATCGACGCCATCTGCATTCTCATTAACGACAGCAGGTTCTTCCTCAATAACCTGTCCTTCAGCATTCAGTTTCTGGCCTTGCTCATTGCGCACATGACCCTCTTGATCTCTCAAAACTCCAGCCGCATCTGGTCTCAATATGATTGGGTTGACCATCTTTGTTGATTTGGCTGCTTTGGTGTTCTCACGCTCTAGTTGTCCTAACTCTTGGTTGGTAAGCTTAACAACTGGACCAGTAGGATTTTTCCTGGTGCTAGGCTTAGGCATGTACCTGAAACACACAAGAGAAAATAAACAAAAGCGTGTAAGTAAAATGGAAAAATAAAAATTTAGACAAAATCAAAGATTTTAATCTAATGGTGAATCAAAAGAGTCCCCGGCAACGGCGCCAAAATTTGATATGCTCAAATTTACCCTAGAGCTACTCTCTCAAATTAAGAGATCAGTTGTAGTATTTAGGGATCGAATCCACAGGAACTCTAGATTCACACAATAGACTTATTATTCTTTTAATTATGCTAAACAGAAATATTAATTTAAATAGCAAAATAAAACAGAAATAAAAGAGATGTAAAATTCAGAAGGAATAAACGCTAGGCCTAGGGAAATTCTCAGGAAATCATGGAAAATCAGATCAATTAATTAAACTAGGATTCAACAATTAAGCAACGTTCTTGAACTCTAAACATAATTATAAAATAAATCAGTTCTCACTGCAAATATTATCTAAATTTAAAACCAGAAAATCCAAATCTCTTTGCAAAATTCTAGGTAATAAATCAGCTTTGAAATCAGGTTAGATAAGTTCACAAAATCACTAATTCAAATCTCTTTGCAAAAAGTAATTTTGCTCACCAAAGGTTTTATCAGAAAAATCAATTATATTCTCATATCAATTAATAATCCTAAGATCTAAATCCAGATGACTAATCAAAGATCTAGCATTAAAAACAACCTATGGTGAAGAACAAGAAAGATAATGAATCCTAAATAATAACAGATCTAATAATCCATGAAATCCCTAATGAGAAACCCTAAACCTAACTAGCAGATCTACTCAGACATAATTGCAAGAACACAAATCATGAATAAAATAGATTGCATTAAGAAATTAAAGGTAGAAGAAAAGGAGTTCTGAATCTTCTTTGAAGGAGTCTTGATTCTTCTCTCCAAAAACTCTCTAAAATCTCACAGGGTTTTGCTCTCAAAAGTTGCAGGGAAAAATAAAGCTTAGGTCTAAACAATGACCCTAAAAATCCTATTTATACTCCTAAAAACGTCTAGGGACTAATGATGCAAATATGGAAAACTTTGGGGCAGATTTGGTAATCTTCAAAACTTGTGGGAAAACTTCCAATTCTGACTTTGGCTGTGCATCGACCGATGCTAATGCTGTGTCGATCGATGCAATCTTCTAAATTTGATTCCCAACTGCCTCAATGCTTGATTATACTCCAAATCCTCCTATTTAGCTCCATTATGCTTCCATCCATGCTAAATCCTATTAAAGACTCAAAAAGACTCTAAAACACCAAAAAGACTCTATAATTAAGACTTATATCATGGCTAAAAACACCTAAAAACCATGATATATCAGTGGCTAAAGGGTATCATCAGAGGTTCGGAGTTGATTTTCATGAGGTCTTTGCATGGTTGCTTGATGGGATACAATCAGATCGATTCTTGCTCAAGCTGCGGAGAAGAATTGGAGAGTGTTTTATCTTGATGTGAAAGGAGAAGTTTGAGAAAGCTTATTGCGAACACACACTCTTTGTGAAGAGGTTAGAAGGTAACATCTTGATAGTAAGCTTGTATGTGGATGATCTTATCTACACAGAAAATTCACCTACAATGCTAGAAGAGTTCAAGTGTTCGATGATGAGAGAGTTCTCCATGACTGATCTGGGAAAGATGAAGTATTTTCTGGGTGTCGAAGTTGTTCAAGATGAGTAGGGCATCTTTATCAGTCAACAGAAATATGCTGAAGAACTGTTGGTGAAGTATGGGATGGAGAGCTGCAATGCCGTGAAGAATCCTATAGTGCCTGGAAGCAAGTTGTCAAGAAAGGGAGGTGGAGAAGCTGTTGATCCCACAACATTTAAACAACTTGTGGGGAGTCTGAGGTACTTAATAGCTACTAGACCAGATTTAATTTTTTCTGTAAATTTGGTCAGTCGTTACATGGGAGACACCCAACGAGCAACATATGCTAGCTGCAAAGAGGATATTGAGATATGTGCAAGGAACCACGCAATATGGTATTCGGTACAAGCGAGGAGAAGGGCAAGAACTTGTTGGTTTCGTGGATAGCGATTATGCAGGAGATGTTGATGATCGGAAGAGCACTTCAGGGTATGTCTTTATGCTTGGAGGAGGAGCGGTTTTATGGGCATCAAAGAAGCAACCTATAGTGACTCTTTCCACTACTGAAGCAGAGTTCGTTGCAGCGGATTATGGAGCGTGTCAGACAGTTTGGCTAAGGAACATACTTGAGGTAATTGGGTCTGCTCAAGGAGAAGGTACGGTTCTGTTATGTGACAATAGTTCCACCATCAAACTGTCCAAGAATCCGGTGCTACACGGTAGGAGCAAACACATTCATGTAAGGTTTCATTTCTTGCATGAATTGGTGAATGAGAGAGTCATCAAGACGGATTATTGTACTACTCAGGAACAAGTTTATGATATCATGACCAAGGCTGTGAAACTTGATGTGTTCGAAAAGCTGAGAAGAAGAATGGGAGTGTGCTGTGAGAAGGAGTAAACTGGAGGGAGAGGTTCCAGTTTAGGAGAAGAATTGAAGAATAAAATGTGTCGTAGTCCTGAATTAAGTTTGAATTGTTCAATTTGAATAAGTCGTAGTCCTGGTTTGTAGGACACGAGCTTAGTTTGTTTTCAGTTGCGTCTATTTCGGAGTTCACGTTTGTAAGGTTCTTATAAAGAACAAGACTTTGTTTCAATGCAATTCAGAGAGTTTTTCTCAGTTTTCTAGCAAAGCAATCTGATCCATATCTTACAATTCCTGCAACAGGTGTGATACCCGCAATAATTTTGAATTGAGCAATGTATTTCTATCCAAAAAAGTTGATTTTATAATGACTTGTGAAGTCAATGAACTTATTTGGTAGTGGGATTTTGGCTAAGAGGTTTCAAATAAAAGTTTTAGCAAACTAATAGTCAAGTTTAGCGAGTAATGCCTTGAAATAGAGTTTACCTATTCTTGTATTCATGTTCTAGAATGGTTCTTAATTTTTGAATTCCATATTTCATTTTCTCTTTACTCGTTGATCTCTAAAGTACCCTATGGCTCAATCTTTTTTTATATTATAAGTTAATCGTTTTATTTTTTGCATTTTTTATTTAGTCAAAAACAAACAAATTTTCGTCTGCTTTAACTGTTTACAAGTTTCGAAAATCTTTAGAATATCTTTGATACTTGTGGATAGACCCCAAGTATACTTGTAACGACCCGGAACCTCGGTAGCGGTAGTACCGAGAGTTGCCGAAGAATTGGTACCGAGAAATGCCGAGAAATGGTATCGAGAATGACTGAGAGTCAGTGCCGAGAATGACCGAGAAGCAGTATCGAGAGTTACCGAGAGCTAGTGCCAAGAGATACCGATACTCAGTGTCGAGGAATATCGGTAGCCAGTGCCGAGAGATACCGATACTCAGTATCGAGGAATATCGGTAGCCAGTGCCGAGAGATGCCAATACTTGGTATCGAGGATTGCCGATAAATGCCGATACTTGGTATCGAGGATTGCCGATAAATGCCGATACTTAGTATCGAGGATTTGCCGATACTTGGTATCGAGGATAGCCGATAGAATGCGGAAGTCAGCGACGGTAGAATCCGACGATAGAACTCGATGAGTTAAGGGTATTGGTATGGAATGGAGAGTTCGAGACTACTAAAGTAGTGAGCAGACGTTTGAACTGAAGAAATGGAATCCCAACTTTACAGTGTTAGATCATTTAGGCTTGCAAGTTCCTGGATGAATCTTCGGTTCGGACGATGCAGGTCTGTAAGTAGTCGAAGAAAGAGATGAGAGGTTTTGGTACTTAGTCCGAGAGACAGTCCGAATAGAATAGGATGAAAGTCCTAGTGATAGTGATAATGAAGTAATAGTGACAGTATAGTGATAGTGAAGTGATAGTGATAGTGAAGTGATAGTGAAGTGGACTATCCGGAAATGGTTGCATCGGTGATCGATGGACCGGGCCGATGGACGAGGATGGATTGATTGGACTATGGGCCGATGGGTGGCCTAAAAGGACTCGGTAATCTCGCGAAGAATTAAGCCGACTCACGGGTAAGGAAACCCGAGAGAAATGGAAACTCGCCGTAAAAGGGAAGGTGATAGGATAAGGATATATGCAAGAAATAAGGGAAGTTGGGGGCGGTGAGACTTATCGTTCTAAAGCAACTTAGGGCGGTTTCGTCGACCCTATATAAGGGACAAAACCCTTAGAATTTCTCTAGTTTTGCATAAGCATCCAAGAGCCGCCGCAAGAGAGAATTCCATCAAGCTTAAACCGAGAGAGATCCTACGTCCAAGTCGAGAGAGGAACGGTAAGTGTCCTTCCACCTTGATCCGTCGATGGTTATGGATATATCTCGAATATTAATGGTATCGATCTGTCCGTGTAGAAGCGGGGATAAGATCTAAGCATAGGAACCGAGAGTTCAACACCTTAGGTCGATACCGAAGGTGAGTGCGTGACTGTGGCCGAGTTCCATGGTTGATTCTCTTGACCCGTGGTTTATTTAGTCTCGTTGATTGCTTGTCTTCTATGGTTATGTGTTCTATTGCAATATGAATGGTGGTTGGTCTAAGCGATTTAGGCAACTATCCCATGGGAATTGTTTGACTTGCGTGACTTGATTGGAATATACCCTGTGTTAGATTGAGATCGTTGAACTGAGCCTAGTGAGACGGGATGATCGCTCCACTAAGTAAACTTTGTTTGCTTACGCCTCCTTTTATGGACGCAGGAAAAGAAAGGTCCGATGATCAGGACTATAGTGGCTGACCAGCTCGTGCGATGCAAGGCAAGGGAGGAGGAGGATGGTGGCTTTGGGTAGAATCTTTCATGGCGTTTATTTTATAAGTTTTTTTGTTATTTCCATGCATGGGACAAGTTGTTATTTTCACATGAATTGAACCTCTTAATATTTTAATGAATTCGTATTTTTAAGTTATATCACCTGTTATACATATCCGCTGTTATGTCTTGTTAAGTAATCGAGTAGAATTACATAGGCCCTAAGAAAATTTTTATCGGCCAGTACGTCCGAGTATGGGGTTTTAGGGTCGGGGTCTTACATTTGGTATCAGAGCACGGCTATAGTTCTTGGAGATGTTCATATAGCGGGTGCATGGGTTATTGTTAATAAAAAAAAGCCATCCTTCCTTGCCAAGAACGTCTCACGGTAAGACTGGTCATGAATAGTTTATAGGGTGCGAAAGACTAAGGTGGTTTGGACGCTAACTTAGAATCGGTTATGGTATTTCAGACGGCACCCAACACTCGTAACTCGGCTAATACCTCAGCTAGACCAGGAGTCAGAGAGAACGTTGAGGATGCACCGAACACTGCCGCGGTGAACGCTGGGCTAGTAGGTGCGAGGATCGGTACGGAAACCGGAGAAAATGGACCCAATGGAGTCGGTACGGGAGCAACGCCAATAGTGGGTACAGGTGCTAATGCGAATGCGAACGTGGGGTGGGGCAAGTATTGGAGACCTTTGTCCAGATACTGAACCAAATGACACCACCGCAGGCCGCAAACCCGCCTGTACCTAACGTGGTGCCAGTGGTCGCAGCTCCTTCGTACTTGAATATCATGGACCACATGCTCAAGTTGGGTACGCAGTATTTTAGTGGAGGAGCGAATCCTACCGAGGCTGATGAATGGAGAAGTCGCCTCGAAAGGAACTTTGACTCGGTGCGTTGTCCGATGGAGTATCGCAAGGACATCGCTACCCACTACCTGTCCGGGAAGCCCATGCATGGTGGACGGGCATGGTGAACCGTATGGTCAACCCGAATTGTTCGTGGGAGACTTTTCGCGGTATGTTCCTTGCGAAGTATTTTCCGTAAGAAGCTATCGACCGTCTTGAGTCGGAATTCCTGGATTTGAGGCAAGGGAACCGGACCATGCGAGAGTATGAGAGCGAGTTCAACCGGCTCAAGAGGTACGGTGGAAATGAGATGGTGGATGAGCAAGTGCAGATTTGTCGGTTCTTGCGGGGCATAAGAGTGGATGTCCGCAACCGGTGTATGATTTAGAATTTCGGGAGTCTTGCTGAGCTGATGGAAAAGGCGGCCATGTTGGAGGACAGACTGGTCGAGGAAGCTCAGCAGCATCCTGGAGGAATCATGGTGCAGCAGGCGCCGGTGGTGAAAGCTGAACCAGGAACAGGAAGTAAGCAGACTGGGAGTCGAAAACGTACGGGTAAGGGCAGTGTGCTTGTGTGCCCAACCTGCCGTAAGAGACACTCGGGATAGTGTCGACAATTGCTTTGTACTTGTTTTTCTTGCAGAGAGAAGGGTCACATGGCCAGCAACTGTCCGAAGAAAGGAACCGACACACAAGTGTGCTACCAATGTGGATAGGCGGGTCACATTCGGCCAGACTGTCCGCAGTTGGAAACGCAAGGGCAGAAATGGGCCAGCGAGGTGCTGCCATTGCCACCACCGCCGAAACGACCGGCGATTATGCCTAGGATGTATTCGATCGCGGACGGGCAGGTGGAAGCGAGCACTTCACGGCAGATCATTGGTAAGTTTTGATACCCACCTTAGTGGAATTTTTGCGTGAATATTGTGTGTGTGCGTGTGTTTGCTTGTGTGTGGATAGGTTCTTAGCAAGTAGAATTGTGTAGGGAACCTACTCATGGGCAGTGTGGAAACTCATGTGATGTTTGACATCGGGGCTACGCATTGTTTTGTGAGTCCGGATATGATTGGGAAAGGTGGTTTCCAGAAGGAACCCGTAGATCATTTTGGTTTGGTACAAGCAGCGGGCGGTCAAGTGATGTTCACGTACGGAGTGGTACATAACATCTCGGTCATGGTATGCGGTATGGATATGCCGGCAGACTTAGTCATATGTCGAGTGAAGGCACACCACGTGATATTAGGCATGGACTGGCTAAGAAAACACCGAGCTCACTTGGACTGCTACTGCGGGCGAGTATTGTTTGAAACTGCTAAGGGAATGGTGGCATATCAGGGCACCAGGCCACTGTCAGGAAACCTGTTGGTCTCGGCAACGCAGGCTGAACAGTTAATCAGTAATGGGTGCGAAGCATACTTGGCTTCGATCATGATAGAGGAAGTAGGCACGGGTACAGGATTACAAGAGATACCAGTGGTACGGGAATATGAGAGCGTGTTCGGACCTTTGTCCGGATTACCACCATCACGGTCAGATCCATTCACCATCGAGTTGGAACCAGGTACGGCTCCGATATTGAAAGCTCCGTATCGCATGGCACCGGCAGAGATGGCCAAATTAAAGAAACAGTTAGGAGAGTTGATGGAGAAAGGATTCGTGAGACCAAGTAGCTCACCATGGGGTGCACCGGTACTCTTTGTAAAGAAGAAGGACGGTACCTTTTGACTTTGCATCGACTACCAAGGGTTGAACAAGGTCACGGTGAAGAACCGGTATCCTTTACCGAGGATCGATGAGTTGTTAGATCAACTTCGAGGAGCCACATATTTCTCGAAGATGGATTTGGCTTCGGGATATCACCAAATTCTGATAGAAGAGTCCAACATTCGTAATACAGCTTTTAGGACAAGGTACGGCCATTACGAGTTTGTGGTCATGCCGTTCGGATTAACCAATGCCCCGGCAGCATTCATGAAGCTCATGAACAATGTGTTCAGAGAGTACCTGGACGAGTTTGTGATTGTGTTCATAGATGATATTTTGGTTTACTCAAAGAGAAAAGAAGAGCATGCCGCGCATTTGAGGAAAGTGTTGGAAAGGTTAAGGGAGCATAAGCTTTTCGTCAAACTAAGCAAGTGCAGCTTTTGGAAACGAGAGATCGGGTTCTTAGGACATGTAGTATAGGACAAGGGAGTGTCCGTAAATCAGGAAAAGATTTGGTCCATAGCAGAGTGGCCTAGACCGCGGAACGCCTCAGAAATTAGAAGCTTCCTAGGCTTGGCCGGATACTATCGACGATTTGTGAAAGATTTTGCAAGTATGGCACAACTTCTGACCAAGCTAACGGGGAAGGAAAAACCGTACATATGGTCGGCTGAATGCGGGAAGAGTTTCTCAAGACTTAAGGAGATGCTAACTAGTGCACCGGTGTTGGCACTACCGGAACCGAATGAGCCGTATGTAGTATACACGGACGCGTCTGGTCGAGGACTGGGATGTGTACTTATGCAGAATGGGAAGGTAATAGCTTATGCTTCTAGACAATTGAGGAAGCATTAAGCAAACTACCCGACCCATAATTTGGAGATGGCGGCCGTAGTATTTGCACTAAAGATTTGGAGGTCCTACTTGTACGGTGGTAAGGTGCAAATATACACGGACCACAAGAGCTTACAATACATCTTCACTCGGTCGGAACTGAACCTACGACATCGGAGATGGATGGAATTAGTCGCAGACTATGACCTGGAGATTAGTTACCATCCGGGTAAAGCCAACTTAGTAGCGGACGCCTTGAGTAGGAGAGGGTCGGCTATTAATGCTGAGAGAGAAGTGGAGAAGTTAGTTGGTATGATCAGAACCTTGCGGTTGAATGCATTGACAGAACAGTTGGACCGTTAGGCCTTGGGGCCGCGAACCAAGCATACTTGCTAACGAGGGTACGGATAGCACAGGAGAAAGATGCAGAGCTGATACGGTTGTCCAAGATGAACGAAACAGAGTATGAGACCGCAAATAACAGTACTATTTTGGTTAAGCGGCGAGTGTGTGTTCCTTTGGATAAGGGTTTACGTACCGAAATCCTTAGGGAGGCGTATCAGTCTCAATTAGCGATCCACCCCGGATCCACGAAAATGTATCAAGACTTGAAGAGGTACTACCATTGGTCGGGCATGAAGAGAGATGTGGCGGAATAGGTCGCAGCCTGTCCGACATGTTAGAGAGTTAAAGCAGAGAATCAGGTCCCGGGCGGTTTGTTGCAAAACTTACCGATACCCGAGTGGAAATGGGACATGATAACCATGGACTTTGTCACGAGCTTGCCGACGTGTGACAAGAAGGACGCCATATGGGTGGTCGTGGATCGACTGACTAAATCGGCTCATTTCTTGGCCATCAATAAAAAGGACGGGGCCGAGAAATTAGCCGAGCTGTACGTAAAAGAGATAGTACGGTTGCATGGTGTTCCAGCGAGCATACTGTCAGATAGAGACTCGAAGTTTGCCTCAGGGTTATGGAAGGCCTTACAAAAGCGTTTTGGGACGCGAATGGACATGAGTACGGCCAACCATCCGCAAACGGACGGACAGTCCAAACGCACAATACGGACGCTCGAGGATCTTTTGCGAGCAAGTGTCTTGGATTGGGGGGAAATTGGGTAAGGCATCTACCATTAGTGGAGTTTGCCTACAATAACAGCTTCGACTCGAGCATAGGCATGTCACCGTACGAAGCTTTATACGGTCGACCTTGCAGAACACCCTTGTGTTTGACACAAGTAGGGGAGCGGAGCGTGTATGGTCAAAACTTTGTGTACGAGACCACCGAGAAGATTAAGATCTTGAAGATGAAAATGAAAGAAGCCCAAGATAGACAGAAAAGCTATGCGGATAAGCGCCGAAGAGAGTTGGAATTTCAGGTTGGAGATATGGTTTATCTCAAGACCGTAACTTATAAGGGTAAGGATCGGGTAGCATTGAACACTATGTTGACACCTTGATACATGGGACCGTATCGAATCCTGGAAAGGATTGGTCCGATGGCTTACAAGTTGGAATTACCTCCGGCTATGTCAGCTTTTCATCCGGTGTTTCATGTGTCGATGCTAAGGAAGTGCATCACGGGACGGGAGAATGTGATCTCCGAACCCCCACCCGACCTCCAAGTGAATATGACCATCATCGGTCAGCCAGTTCGGATAACTGGTACGAAGATGAGAGGTCCGCATAAGAAAAAGAAGACAAAGTTGATTCAAGTCGTACGGGATTGCGAAGGAATTGAGGAGACGACTTGGGAACCGGAAGAAGTGATGAAAGTGAACTTCAAGAAGTGGTTTGATAAGAGAGAAATCCCTCGTAAGGAAAGCAAAGATTCGAGGACGAATCAGTCCTAAGTAGGGGAGAAATAGAACGACCCGGAACCTTGGTAGCGGTAGTACCGAGAGTTGCCGAAGAATCGGTACCGAGAAATGCCGAGAATCGATATCGAGAATAACCGAGAGTCAGTGCTGAGAATGACCGAGAAGCAGTATCGAGAGTTACCCAGAGCTAGTGCCGAGAGATACCGATACTCAGTGTCGAGGAATATTGGTTGCCAGTGCCGAGAGATACCGATACTTAGTATCGAGGAATATCGGTAGCCAGTGCCGAGAGATGCCGATACTTGGTATCGAGGATTGCCAATAAATGCCGATACTTGGTATCGAGGATTGCCGATAAATGCCGATACTTGGTATCGAGGATTTGCAGATACTTGGTATCGAGGATAGCCGATAGAATGCGAAAGTCAGCGACGGTAGTATCCGACGATAGAACTCGATGAGTTAAGGGAATTGGTATGGAATGGAGAGTTCGAGACTACTGAAGTAGTGAGCAGACGTTTGAACTGAAGAAATGGAATCCCTGGATGAATCTTCAGTTCGGACGATGCAGGTCTGTAAGTTGTCGAAGAAAGAGATGAGAGGTTTCGGTACTTAGTCCGAGAGACAGTCCGAATAGAATAGGATGAAAGTCCTAGTGATAGTGATAGTGAAGTAATAGTGATAGTATAGTGATAGTGAAGTGATAGTGATAGTGAAGTGATAGTGAAGTGGACTATCCGGAAATGGTTGCATCGGTGATCGATGGACCGGGCCGATGGACGAGGATGGATTGATTGGACTATGGTCTGATGGGTGGCCTAAAAGGACTCGGTAATCTCGCAGAGAATTAAGCCGACTCACGGGTAAGGAAACCCGAGAGAAATGGAAACTCGCGGTAAAAGGGAAAGTGATCAGATAAGGATATATGCGAGAAATAAGGGAAGTTGGGGGGCCGGTGAGACTTATCGTTCTAAGGCAACTTAGGGCGGTTTCGTCGACCCTATATAGGGACAAAACCCTTAGAATTTCTCTAGTTTCGCATAAGCATCCGAGAGCCGCCACAAGAGAGAAAAAGAGAATTCCATCGAGCTTAAACCGAGAGAGATCCTACGTCCAAGTCGAGAGAGGAACGGTAAGTGTCCTTCCACCTTGATCCGTCGATGGTTATGGATATATCTCGGATATTAATGGTTTTGATCTGTCCGTGTAGAAGCGGAGATCAGATCCGAGCATAGGAACCGAGAGTTCAACACCTTAGGTCGATACCGAAGGTGAGTGTGTGACTGTGGCCGAGTTCCATGGTTGATTCTCTTGACCCATGGTTTATTTAGTCTCGTTGATTGCTTGTCTTTTATGGTTATGTGTTCTATTGCAATATGAATGGTGGTTGATTTAAGCGATTTAGGCAACTATCCCATGGGAATTGTTTGACTTGCGTGACTTGATTGGAATATACCTTGTGTTAGATTGAGATCGTTGAACTGAGCCTAGTGAAACGGGATGACCGCTCCACTAAGTAAACTTTGTTTGCTTACGCCTTCTTTTATGGACGCAAGGCAAGAGAGGATGAGGATGGTGGCTTTGGGTAGAATTGTTCATGGCGTTTATTTTATAAGTTTTTTTGTTATTTCCATGCATGGGACAAGTTGTTATTTTCACATGAATTGAACCACTTAATATTTCAATGAATTCCTATTTTTAAGTTATATCACTGTTATACATATCCGCTGTTATGTCTTGTTAAGTAATCGAGTAGAATTACATAGGCCCTAAGAAATTTTTTATCGGACAGTACGTCCGAGTATGGGTTTTTAGGGTCGGGGTCTTACAATACTATCTTGCGGTTAAGTATATTGGATAATTATTCGAACAATCATTTTGCACCAATCATTATCGATTTATTTTCCGCATGTAACCCTGGAGTCCCTTGTGACTTTTTATGTTGTTTTAGCTTATTCTAGTCTATATAAACCTTTGTGTGCTTGCTTTGGTCCTTGTGGAGTTGATCCTAAGTACTATTGCGTGTGTGTAACTACGCACTTGCAGTTTTATAATGGGTAAACCTTTTTAACTCGTTACTATAACCTCTCAACTAGCTGTCGAACTTATATGAGAACACAATATAGAGCAAAGAAATAACATGAGAAAGAGATGAGATAACTGGAAGATGAAGCAAAGGAATGATGCAGAACTTAAACGAGGAGCACACACAAGGTGTAATGAGATCAGGCCTCCAACATGGAGACCATACATCTCGCAGGAGGCACAGGCTCTTCCTAGAATCCACTAAAAAACACTTAAGTGTTTTCATCTTTATCTCTCACCCCCCCCTCTTTGTTTCTCGCTACTCTTGCACAATTCTATATATAGATACTACAAAAACAATGAAAGTTTCTAAAATACTTTATTACCAAACAAAAATATATCTTTTCTTTAATGATTAGAACTAAGATGCCTCATGCGCCTCAGAGTAACCCTCTTTCCCAGAGAGCAGCTTTCATTGTCTTCAGTGATTCTTCCATATCATCACAAATGGTGTGAGGATCCGGTATTATGGTAGGATCAACCGTTATCGTGATTGTCATTTCCCCCGCATAACTTGTGTAAATTATGAACAATGCCTATCAAACACACATAAAACAAGACAATTAATTAAATAGAAAAGCTTATAGCGTTTAAACTAAACTACGCAACAACACAAAAAGACGTACATATGGATGTCCATAAGAAATTGGCGAAATGTAAGCGATAGGATGGCCATGGAAACTGATTTCTTCCGTAGGGCCCATAACGTTGGAAACACATGCGGTTATGTTCATCACGTGTAGATTGAATAATGATGATACTACCTATAATGACAAGAGTGAGTTATATGTACTTCCCATAAAAATTAATGCAAACAAATCTCAATTTATTTTACCTTTGCTCCAAACACTTTTAGGCCTATTTTGACAAGATAATACGCTAGAGCTGCATGATAAGAATGCTTTTTTCGAGCCAGCATAGCTTTTGATTTTTTCAAATTAACCAATGGATCGGTTTCTAAACGAACTGATAACGGTAAAACAATAAAGCTAAAGTAGTTCCCCCATCTGCATTTTGAATCCTTGACCATCATTTCTGCCAAAGGCTTTATGAAAATATATATATATATATATATATATATATATCAAAATGTGCAATTATTGTTTGTTGAGAACTAAAGAGTTATATTGTATAAGTCTCTAACCTTGAACCCGATGTCTGGCCTTAGATTTACTGTACAACCTGCACGGAATCGTATTCCATCTGGAAGACTGTTCGGATATGAAGTCAATAATGCGCCATCCTCCTCATTATTCTTGGCTTGTTGTTCTTCAAGAAAAAGACATGCGGGTGAAACATTAATTTATAGATCATATAAGCAGCTTCGTTCATTGTATTAGGATCAACTTCTGCAGGTTAGGTTATTAACCGTTGTAATTTAATCACTAGAACTCTTAATAATACATCATCTATACTGAAGTTAATGTTTACCATATTGTCGGTTCATATAGCTAGAAAGAGCAGCTTGTGTAATTCCGAGTAGAACATCGTTGATGGTCTAATAACAGCATGTGCAATATATAGAAAGCACAAATATCCATTAGAAAGTTACGTTAGAGAAATCCTCTCAAATGAGTTATGAACATAAATCACAACGTACCATGTTCATAGCATTTTTGATAAGTTTAATGTCATCGAGAGAGATATTTCGGTGATAACATCTCTTTGGATTGCTCCTGACATTCGCACGGCCTTTCAGTGGCGTTTCTGTATCCTTCAAAAAAAACATTGTCGCAAATAGCAAGAACATATCTACGATTGTATTCCATATCAGTCTCAATGTAGAACCAATGGTGAATATTGCCCGTAAGAACCAGTCATTTTTTTCAAGTCTATGCGACACAGTGCTTCGCCGTTTCACAGAAGGAATAGCAGTAGGCAACATGTCTGGATTTGATGTTTTGTGGGTACATGCGAGCACGAGGGAAAAGAAGGACATTCCATCTCCCAACGCATGGTTAAATCTTATTATACCAACTGCTTCAGCATCCAAGGTTTTAACGTTAAGGATGTGAATGTCCCACAAAGGCCGTGATCTATCTAGAGAAATTATTGTGAGACGTGAGATATAGTCATCGACGTAGCTTTGTCCACCATCACATATCTCTTCTGGATCTATGGACGGTACAATTACATGATCTTCTACGTTGACGTCGGTCTCGATCCATTTTGCACCATTTTCAGACTATTAAGATAAGACACAGATGGAGACCAAACTACATGTATTAAGATAGGATTTATACAAAATTTATATATTCCCAAAAAAAACATGGCCGTACGTCGATTCAAACTACATGGAGATCAGTACAATAAATATCACATATATATTTTTAATCAATTTATTATCTATATTTAAAGAATAAGTTCAAGAAAATCTAAAATTGTAAATCTGCAGGTAATGTTTGAATTATTTTTCTTAAAAACAAAAAATCAATTCATTTATCTATATATAAAAAATAAACTCTTGAAATTCAAAATATGGTCATGTTTGAATGCATCAGTTACAAGTAATCGAACATAATTACGTATAAAGAGTTGACAAAAAAAAAAAGACTTATGTATAAGGAAGTTTGGCATATATATGTGTTTTAGTGGGTACCAGTTTGCTGCAGAAACGAGGATACTTGTAGACATTGTGCCTCAAAGCATGAAGAACAACATCGGGGTTCATTTTGCTTTTGAACCCAATGTTGATGATGTTACATATGCCTGTGTCTGGCGATTGGAATAGACGCGCCATCGGGCTGAGTGGCTCCTCCTCCTCATTCTTCATTCTCCCTTCCTCTTCCATTTGCATATCTCTTCTCTCTCTTCTTTCCAACGCTATTATAAAGTTTGTCTTATAAGTGGTCTTCCTTTTATTGCTAAATTCTAAATATTTCATTGAAAATAAAAAAAGTTTAGGATAAAATGAAAATTAGTGGTCTTCCTTTAAAATGTGACTATCTTTTTTATTTTGTTCTATAATGGTTGTTAGTATTATTGGCTATGAACAGTAAATAAATTATAAAGCGAGTTTGATTGATGATCAGTTCTTCTAACATACAAAATATTGTAGTTGCCAGAAAACAAAAAATTTCAGTTTCAAGTTAGCAAATATCGAATGCATCAATTAGCAAATTGCAGCCGATGGAAAAAGAGAGAAGCCGCTTCTTCTCTAGGCTGGAAATGAATACCACAAGTACAACTATAAAGTAAATACATATCAAGATTGAAGGACTTTTTTAGAAGTCACTTCTTCCCTAGTTCGAGGTTTATCTTACACATATGTCCCTAGTACAAACTACCTAATACATGCAAATTAAACCAATCACAAAACCTTGCAATATGAATTCTTGACTTTAGTGTGTCTTTTGATTTTTCTTTGACATTCATAACAGTATATATGATGTTGTACAAAAAATTCTTCTTCACAAATATTTAGTCAAGATTGTGTCGTAGCGTAAGATTCTTTCAATAAGATAGTTCTCAAAATATACTTATTTGTACCAATTATGCCATTTATCGGTGACTTTTAGCCGTTAACCTTAACCTAATGACAATTATTACTAACATCAAAAGTTTTAGATATGAAACGACCGCACCCGGATTCCTAATCCTCACACAGCATATACGAGAAACAATCTCATCGGAACCCCATAATTCTGACGAGAAAATCGGTGTAGAAATCACTCCTTACAAAAACTCCCACAAATACACCAAACCCCACCTCATCTAGTAACTGAGTCGCACAACCAACCATCCCTAGCGACCGAGTAACAAGAGTGGTGGACTGGAATATTTGATTCTGTCCAGCCACGGACAACACTTTCCCACAAATACTTCAATTCACTATCAACTCCTCTAGCGCCCCTGATGCACATGACATCACTTATATCGATCTCTGCTCATCCAAACCTAAATCCAGCAGTCTTTCTATGATCCAAACACACAACAACATGCTGGTGTCGACTTACACTACCTTGGTGTTGATCGACACTCCAACCTTACCACAAAACCGTCTATGCCAGACCACAATACAAACACTTGATTAAATCACAAACCAACCGTTAATCTCACAAACACACCGTTGGATACAGAGCCTGTTGCACCAGGAAGCTCCCCACCAAATTTCAGCCAAATCCGACTTTGTTTCATTCTCCAAACGTTGCTCCGAAATAGCCATCTCGGACCAGTTCACGCTATCCGCGCGTGGGTGTAAATCCATGAGTTTAGGGTTTAGGGTGTAACCGTACCGCATACCATGACCGAAATAGCCATCCCGGACCAGTTCACGCTATCCAACGTATTTATAGGAAACTTTAGGGTTTCTCCAGAACCACAAAACCGTACAAAACTGGAGAACAAACCAAACCAAAAACCTTTAAACAATATGGTGTCGACCAACACCCCCAGGTGTCGGTTAACACCTACCTCTAGAAACCAAACTCGGGTCACAATGTTACAATTCTCCTCCACCAACAAGGATTCATCCTCGAATCCTGCAACACCGTCCATCCGCCAAGGACCTCCGGCCTGCAGATCCTCCGTGTAGCCGTTGCCACGGCCTGCAGATCCTCCGATCGGACTGAACACCGTCAGCCAAGATTTCCTGTAACATCCGCGAATCGGAATCCCGGTTAAGGGGGTGCATCTGTCGATGTAAGGCCGGTTTGGTGCGGACGAATTTAAGTTAAACACTGCGTTTTGGGGTTAGGGAAAACCCTTCACTCGAGTTTTTGTCTCATTCGTCGAGTTTAGCCGCTTTTGAGAGAGCAGAAGAGAGAAAAGGTGTGCTTGAGTGTTCTTGTGAATTTTGAGAGATTTGAGGCTGTTAGTGAGGAGATCTGTAGCTAGGATCGTTGTAGGAGCTTCCTTGGAGCATTGTTTTGCTTGTTTAAGGTTCATAATCTTCTAAGAAAAGGTGAGTGCATGACCATGACTTATCCAAGCTTGAGATTTCCCTGATCTGCTTGTTTTTGTGTTGTTTGGCTTGTTAGAACGTTATTAGAGGTTTTGTGAAGCTTTCTTGTGGCTTGGGATCGAGTTGACGTTTGTAGGAATGAAGATCCGGCAAGAAGCTTTGGGGAAAACGATGCAATGCGAGGACGGCGCGATTTGACCTAGGAACATCTGTCGATGCCATATGGAGGCGTCGGTCGATGCAACTAGGGTTTCTGGTGAAATGTCGAGCATGCGTCGGTCGATGCAATGTGAGTGTCGGTCGATGCAAGTGAACCTTGCGTCGATCGATGCAGATCATGCGTCGATCGATGCAATCCCCTGATGGTGTCGGTCGATGCAAGGTTGGTGTCGGTCGATGCAGTGCCTGGTTTGTTTGTTGATTGTTGTTTGATGGTTAGAGTATTTCAATTGCTTGTGTGTATAGCCTAGTAGATGGGAGGATTGCCTCACTGAGTGTTTATAAAATACTCATGCATATCAATTTGTGTTTGTGGTGCAGGTAAAGGCAAAGTGTGATCGTGGAATCAAGGCAATGAAGAGGAGGATGTTCTAGTGGCTCGCTTGGTTGCTTTCTGGCTTCTGTTAGGTTGCTAGAGTTGAGTCCTAGACTGATGCCTAGGATTGCTGATTATTTGTTTCATGTTGATTGGATTATTGGATTAGTTATTATGAATTGATATTGGTTATTTGAGTATTGGTTATTTATTGGTATTATTATTTCCTTCTTTTTATGTGATTGTGGATAGGTGGCTAGTGGGTATAGGACCACTAGCTTAGTTATTTATTATTTCTTAAAAAAAAAATGTGTCGTTTCAATTTGGTATCAGAGCCCTTACGGTTCTAGGTTTTGGTTTACTAGGCTTTGTGCTGTAGATGTTTGGGATTTGCATGCTTTGATTGATTATTTGAGTTAGTCAATTGTGTGTGGCATGGAGTCCTGGAACATCCTCTTCGAGCCTTCTGTGTAATTCCACGGTGAGTTTATGTTTATGTGTATGTTATAATTGTTTGCTTAGTCTTCTGTTCTTGGTAGTGCATATGGCTATAGATGATGCTGTTGCTGGTCTTGGACGCGGTCGTGGTCGTGGTCAGGGTAGGGGTAGAGGCCCGACAGTTAGTGATACTGTGGACCAGAGTGTGACAGTTTAGGGTGTTGGCAAGTCGCAGGATGTCCAGGAGGATTCCTTGAGTGTGGCCGGAGGGGGCGGTGTTGTTGCTTGAGAGGCCTGTGATGCTAGGGCTCTGAGTGTGGGAGTTTCAGCGGGTGGAGTCCCTAGAGTTCATTTTGCGGCTTTGCTAGCACAGGTATTGGAGCGGTTACTAGCAGTGGTACCGGCTCAGGCTCAGTTAGTGCCACCAGTGGTGGCGGAGGAGCGGCAGCCAGTGGCTGCGGATGTGGGAGCACATAGTCGTTATTTGTCTATGTTGAAGGAAATGCGTTGCATTGATACTGCGCAGTTTTCAAGTGGTACAGATCCTACTGCTGCAGATGCGTGGAGGACGAGTGCGGAACGTAACTTCCAGACTCTGAGATGTCCTGAGGAGTTTTGGGTGGACATAGGGGTCAACAATTTGGTTGGTAATGCTCAGGTGTGGTGGAGATCAGTGGCTGCTAGGAGAGTGCAGAGGGAGATGACTTGGGCTGACTTCGTGGAGGAGTTTAACCGCAAGTACTTTCCGAGAGAGGCATTGGACCGGCTGGAGGTGCATTTCCTTCAGTTATCTCAGGGGACGCGGTTAATGCGGGAGTTCAGTCGACTTCTATCTTATGGGGGTCGGGCTATGGAGTCTCAGGACGCCCAGATCAGGAGGTTTATGAGGGCTCTCCGTGATTACTTGAGGGTCCATTGTAGAGGACGAAGTTATGCTTTGCGTGCAGAGCCGGTTGAGACTGCAGCAGACAGTGACGGTTAGTCCAGCGGTGCAGCCTAGGAAGGCTCATCATCAAGGAGATTCTAGCAAGTGTGGCAAGCATGCGCAGGGAATCAAGAGGAAGTGGGAGGCTACGCAGAGACCAAGTGGTGTAGGGTTCTTTGGATGTGGGAGCATGGATCACAAGGTAGCTAGCTGTATCCAGAGAAGTGCTCCGACGGCAGCGGTTTGGGTATGCTATCATTGCAGGGAGCCTAGGCACATCAAGCCCAAGTGTCCCAAGTTGTAGCAGATGGCAGTGGCAGCGGTTCAGAATGTTGTGCAGCCTGGAGTGCAGCAGGTAGAACAGATTGAGCAGGCGCCACGGGTGTACAGGACGGTCGAGGATGGTAGAACCAGTGCTGGGGTGATCACAGGTATAATTTCTGGTACTTAAACTTTGTGAATTTCAGTAGGTTCAGAGTTGCGGGAGGCACGTTTTTTAGAGTCATTGGACGAGCTAGGGGAGTTGATATTCAGGTCGCAGGAGAGTCATGGCCAGCATATTTGCTTATTAGTCCAGTGGAGTTGTATGATGTTATTCTCGGGATGGATTGGTAGCATTGGCATATGGTACATTTGGATTGCCATCGGGGTAGAGTGGAGTTTGAGCGTCCAGGAGGGAAGTTGGTTTTTCAGGGTATTAGACCGAATTCGGGGAGCCTCGTGATCTCGGCCATGCAGGCTGGGAAGATGATCGAGAAGGGCCGTGAGGCTTATTTGGTTACTATATCGATGTTAGAGTCAGTGGGGCAGTCTACGGTTAGCGGTATTCAGATCGTTGAGGAGTTTGAGGATGTGTTCCAGTCGTTGCAGGGGTTACCACCATCTCGGTCTGATCCTTTCATGATTGAACTGGAACTGAGGACGACGCCATTATCCAAGGCTCGTTACAGGATGGCTCCAGCAGAGATGACAGAGCTGAAGAAGCAGCTAGGGGATATGTTGAGCAAGGGATTCATCTGTCCTAGTGTATCATCGTGGGGAGCGCCAGTGTTATTCGTTAAGAAGAAGGATAGGAGTTTCCGTTTGTGTATTGATTATCGGGTTTGAACCTGGTCACTGTGAAGAACAAGTACCCTCTTCCTAGGATCGATGAGTTGTTGGATCAGTTGAGAGGTGCTACTTGGTTCTCCAAGATAGATCTGGCGTTGGGTTATCATTAGATACCGATAGATGAGGCAGATGTGAGGAAGACTGCATTCAGAACAAGGTATGGGCATTATGAGTTTGTGGTAATGCCTTTTGGGTTGACTAACGCACCTGCAGCGTTTATGAGATTGATGAACAGCGTGTTTCAGGAGTTTCTGGACGTGTCTATCATCATTTTCATCGATGATATCCTGGTATTTTCTAAGAGTTCTGAGGAGCATGCAGTGCATGTGAGTGCAGTTCTGGAGAAGCTGCGGGAGCAGAAGTTGTTTGCCAAGTTGAGCAAGTGTAGTTTCTGGCAGCGTGAGATGGGTTTTCTGGGTCATATTGTTTATGCAGAGGGAGTTTCTATAGATCCGGAGAAGATTCAGGCTATCAGGGATTGGCCAAGACCACATAATACCACGGAGATTTAGGAGTTTCCTTGGATTGGCAGGTTACTACAGGAGATTTCTACAGGGTTTTGCAAGGCACGTCCGATGACTAAGTTGACAGGGAAAGATGTTCCTTTTGTTTAGTCACATGAGTGCGAGGAAGGCTTTGCAAGCCTAAAGGAGATGTTGACTACTACGCCAGTGTTGGCTTTGCCTGAGCAGGGAGAATCCTATGTGGTTTATACCGATGCATCCAGAGTTGGTTTGGGGTGTGTGTTGATGCAGCATGGGAAGGTGATTGCCTACGCTTCACGGAAGTTGTGGAAGCATGAGGACAACTATCCTACTCATGATTTGGAGATGGCTGTTGTAGTTTTTTGCCCTGAAGATTTGGAGATCCTATCTTTATGGTGTAGAGGTACACATGTTTACAGATCATAAGAGCCTGAAGTATATATTCACTCAGCCCGAGCTGAACCTGAGGCAGAGGCAGTGGATGGAGCTGGTGGCAGATTATGATTTGGATATAGTCTATCACCCTGATAAGGCTAACTTGGTTGCAGATGCTCTGAGTCGGAAGAGGATAGCTTCGGCTCAGGAGCAGGAGATGGAGTCTCTGTTAGGAGAGATCAGTGCTTTGAGGTTTTGTGCGGTTTCTCAGGAGCCGTTGGGTTTGGAGGTGGTTGATAGAGCAGACCTTCTGAGTAGGATGCGGTTGGCTCAGGAGAAGGATTTGCGGCTGGTGAATGCCTCTAAGGATTTTGATTCAGAGTATCAGGTCTCAGCTAATGGTACTATTTTGGTGCATGGGCGAATTTGTGTGCCCAAGGATGAGGAGTCGAGGCAGGAGATCCTGAGAGAGGCTCATGCGAGCATGTTTTCTATTCATCCAAGAGCGACTAAGATGTACCTTGATATCAAGAGGTACTATCACTGGGTCGGGATGAAGAAGGATCTAGCTAGTTGGGTCGTGAGGTGTGATGTGTGTAAGCTAGTGAAGGCTGAGCATCAGGTTCCAGGTGGGTTACTGAAGAGTTTGCCCATTCTTGAGTGGAACTGGGATATGATCACGATGGACTTTGTGGTAGGATTGTCAGTGTCTCGGACTTTTGATGCTATTTGGGTCATTGTGGACCGGTTGACTAAGTCAGCACATTTTCTGGCCATTAAGAAGACGGATGGAGCAGCGGTCTTGGTTAAGAAATAAGTGAACGAGATAGTCAAGTTGCATGGGGTGCCAGCGAGTATTGTGTCTGATAGGGATTCTAAGTTCACTTCGGTGTTCTGGAGGACATTTCAGGCAGAGATGGACACTAAGATGCATATGAGTACAACTTATCATCCCCAGACAGATGGACAGTTAGAGAGGACGATCCAGACGCTGGAGGATTTGCTAAGGATGTGTGTGTTGGGTTAGGGTGGCCATTGGGCAGATCAGTTGAACCCGGTAGAGTTTGCTTACAACAACAGTTATCAGGCGAGCATTAAGATGGCTCCTTATGAGGCATTGTATGGGAGACCATGTCGTACACCGTTATGCTGGACTCAGGCGGAGGAGAGGAGCATGTATGGTGCTAGTTTTGTTCAGGAGACCGCGGAGAAGATTCGGGTCCTCAAGCTGAACATGAAGGAAGCTCATGATAGGCAGAGGAGTTATGCTGACAAGAGGAGGAGAGATATTGAGTTTCAGGTAGGGGAAAGAGTGTACCTCAAGATGGCCATGTTGTGGGGTCCGAACCAGTCATTGACAGAGACTAAGTTGAGTCCGAGGTATATGGGTCCGTTCAGAGTGATTGAGCGGGTGGGACCAGTAGCATATAGGCTGGTGTTGCCTGAGGTTATGCATGCGTTTCACAAGGTTTTCCATGTGTCTATGTTGCGGAAGTGTCTCCGAGAGGATGATCAGTTGTTGGCTAAGACTCCCGAGGATCTTCAGCCTAACATGACCTTGGAGGCGAGACCAGTGAGGCTTCTCGAGAGGATGATCAAGGAACTTCGGAAGAAGAAGATTCCTTTGATGAGAGTCCTTTGGGACTGTGATGTGTTGAGGAGCAGACTTGGAAACCAGAGGCGAGGATGAAGGCAAGGTTTAAGAAGTGGTATGAGAAGCAAGCCGCGACTTGAGCTTGTCTAGCCTGGTCCCATCTGTAATCTGTGGCTGGAGCGAGAATGGAGTATTCCAGTCCATCTCTCTTGTTTACTTGGTCACTTAGGGGTGGTTGGTTGTGCGACTAAGTAACAAGATGAGGTGGTGTTAGGGGTACAAAATTTTCGTGAAGCGGGGGTGTTGAGGGAAATTTTCCTTAATTAGAAATTTCTAAAAGTGGAAAGTTTCCAAAAATGAAAGTTCTAAAAATGGAAAGTTTTATGTGAGTTAGAATTTGTCCATTTTTAGGGGTTATGAGCCTTTGAGGGGCTTGTGTGGCCTTAGTGTCGGACTTTTGAGTCATTGTGCCCGTGTGTGGCGGTCTTTTGAGACATTGTGTGGCCTTTGTGGTGGGCTGTTTAACCATTGTGTGGCCTTTGTTGCGGGCTGTTTAGCCAATTGTGTGGCCTTTGTGGCGGGCTGTTTAGCCAATTGTATGGCCTTTGTGGCGGGCTGTTGAGCCAATGTGCCTGTTTAGGCGGTCCTTCAGGATGTATGTTCTTCGTGACGGTCCTTCGGGACGTGTGGCCTGTTAAGGCGATCCTTCGGGATGTATGGTCTTCGTGACGGTCCTTTGGGACAAGTGGTCTTCGTGATCGTCCTTTGGGAGAGTGGTCTTTGTGACGGTCTTGTTGAGCACATTTGTTTGGCATTGGTGGTGGTCCTACTTAGGATATTTGTTTGGCCTTTGTGGCAGTCTTGTTTAGGACATTTGTTTGGCCTTTGTGGCGGCACTGTTGGCATGTATATGATCCTTGGGTGGTCATGAGGTATTCCAGTGAAGGGATATGTGGTTGGTAGGATATTGTGATGTCTTACGCGAGCCACGGGAAGGAAACCTGTTTAGGGATAGGACTCAGACGTGTTCAGAATTGTTTGCTCGCGACTCTTGGGGAACTTTAGTTCTCCTAGTACTGCCGTATTCTGAGACTTTGTGGCATGAGAGTATGGTTGGTATATCAAATTCGGATGACGATCCAAGGGCGCGCGGTAGGGTGGCAACCCGAGATGAATATTGGACTTCCTTATATATTATGGCATGCAGGCATAGGCCCGATGAGGAGCCAACATTATGGCATGCAGGTTTAGGCCTGATGAGGATCCAATAAAAATTCAAGGTTTAGACCTATGAGTAAAGGAAAGTTCAAAAGTCGAGAGCAAATAATGCCTGGAACGTGAGTCTATCGCCTAGAGGTGGCCTTCCGTTGATCGGTCGGAGGAGTGCAGGCCGTGGAGACGGTTGCACGGGAGTCCTTGGCTGATGGTTGTTCGAGATTCGAGGATGAATCTATGTTGGTGGGGAAGAATTATAACATCCGCGAACCGGAATCGCGGTTTAGAGGGTGCATCGGTCAATGCAAGGCCGGGTTGGTGCGGACGAATTTAAGTTAAACTGCGTTTTGGGGTTAGAGAAAACCCTTAACTCGAGTTCTTGACTCATTCGTCGAGTTTAGCCGCTTTTGAGAGAAAAGAAGAGAGAAAAGGTGTTCTTGAGTGTTCTTGTGAATTTTGAGAGATTTGAGGCTGTTCCTGTGGAGATCTGTAGCTAGGATCATTGTAGGAGCTTCCTTGGAGCGTTGTTTTGCTTGTTTAAGGTTCAGAATCTTCTTGGCAAAGGTGAGTGCATGATCATGGCTTATCTAAGCTTGAGATTTCTCTGATCTGCTTGTTTTTGTGTTTTTGGGCTTGTTAGAACGTTATTAGAGGCTTTGTGAAGCTTTCTTGTGGCTTAGGATCGAGTTTTACGTTTGTAAAAACAAAGATCCGAAGAGAAGTGATCACAGGATTTTCACCCAGGGTATCAATTCTCTATGCAGTTGTAGTACAAAGGGTTATCAATCCAAATGGTTGTTATGCTAGCAGATAAGATATGTTAAGAAGCAAGCAAGTCAAGCCAGACAAAATTGGGGTTTGATCTAACAATCCTAAAATAATTAAAAGAAAATAAGTAAACAAGAACCACACGGCCTAAGCACTCTTTGCAAGCATTCAAGTAAAGGATCGGGTGGAGTGATCGGGTCACGAAGCAAAAGATGAACAGCTCGAAGGTATACATGAAGCTGGTGATCGAGTACCAGTTCGGGTAAGGGATCGAGTTATAGAATAAAGTTAAACAATCAAGATGCGAAAGCTCCTAAGGATGGGGTAATCGACTCCTAAGTGTTCCTGACTAGTATGGATGTCCTACATGCCACAAGCAAATATTCCCTAGACAATGAATCTCCAAAATCTTGTTATAACACTCTCGTGATAGAAACAATCAACCTTGATCACTCCCCTACCCAACTCTCGTTGGAGAAACATGACCAAGCTGGCAATACAAACCGATTCATAATTGTCAATAAACTCCTCACACATCTAATCTCTTAGGCTAAGTGGGTAAATCTCTAGCATTGATTGATTCAAGCATTTCAACTACATCTCTCGATGGCAAAACACCCTAGATCTAATCTCAACCTCTCGGTCTGAAAATAGCACTAAGAACACCAATCTTGAAAGGAATTTATATAACATGAACAATCAAGCTAAGACATCCTAACCAATCAAGAACACATATTTGTCTATCCCATCCCTAGAAACTTTGTTTCACTACTCAGATCTCATTGCAGAAAACATAAAAACACAAATAAACAAAAATTGCATTGTATTGAAAATAAGATAGAAGTAAAAGAGTACAGAGTCGAAATCGAAAAGAATAGCAAAAGAAAATGTAAAAACAAATCCTAACAAAGTAGAAAAGGTGTTTGAGTCGCTCAAGATCTCTCTCAGAAGCTCTCGCTCTCTGTTCTGAGTGTCTGCGGCATGCTAGGGCGAGAGGAAGAAGAGGGGGGTTTATATATGGAAACCCTTTTAACCTAGCTGCTACGTCATGTCCGAGGGTCTGCTTGATGGGGTGCATGAGGATAAGATCGGGTTGTTCCTCGGGTTGGTCTTCAGGTTGTTCTTGCTTCTCTTGGATCCTCCTCGATCGGGTTGAGGTTCGGACTGTTCTTCCTGCTCAATAGCTCCTTCGGGTACATGCTCGGATTTGAACTTGTTTCTCCCCATTTCAGGCTCTAAAGCACCTGTTCTCATCCAAAATGTGCAAATGCAAGAATTTAACACCCTAAATGGCCTAAATGCGAATTCCTACAGTTAATAACCTAAATATGCTAAGGTTAGGGTATATATAATGCAAAATATGGTCAAAAAGGATGCTTAAAACATGTAAATTAGAGAGTTATCAAGAAACTTCGGGGATATTGATGCTCGGCATGTGTATCGGTCGATGCAATGCGAGGACGGCGCGATTTGACCTAGGAACATTGGTCGATGTCATGTGGAGGCGTCGGTCGATGCAACTAGGGTTTTTGGTGAAATGTCAAGCATGCGTCGGTCGATGAAATGTGAGTGTCGGTCGCTGCAAGTGAACCTTGCATCGGTCGATGCAGCTCATGCATCGGTCGATGCAGATCATGCATCGGTCGATGCAATCCCTTGATGGTGTCGGTCGATGCAATGTTAGCGTCGGTCGATGCAGTGCCTGGTTTGTTTGTTGATTTTTTTCGATGGTTAGAGTATCTCAATTGCTTGTGTGTATAGCCCAGTAGATGGGAGGATTGCCTCACTGAGTGTTTATAAAATATTCATGCATCTCAATTTGTGTTTGTGGTGCAGGTAAAGGCAAAGTGTGATCGTGGAATCAAGGCAATGAAGAGGAGGATGTTCTAGTGGATCGCTTGGTTGCTTTATGGCTTCTGTTAGGTTGCTAGAGTTGAGTCCTAGAGTGATGCTTAGGATTGCTGGTTATTTGTTTCATGTTGATTGGATTATTGGATTAGTTATTATGAATTGATATTGGTTATTATAGTATTGGTTATTTATTGGTATTATTATTTCCGCTGTTTGATGTGATTGTGGATAGGTGGCTAGTGGGTATGTGACCACTAGCTTAGTTATTTATTTATTATTTATTGTTTTTAAAAAAAACGGGTCGTTTTATTTCCCGTCCAACTGTCGCAACAGCCTGCACATATACGTGAACCAACAGTCCACATAACCTTGACCCCACTAGTCAGCACAATCCAAAACACAAGCTCAATCCCGACCCCCGAGGTCTACATTTAGTCACTATGCTCAAATCCACGTCCTAGACATTGTTTGCTCCCTCACTCATACATTCTCAGGTCGCAACCTTCAAACTGCACCGCCTACACTCTCATACCATCGTCATCGAGCCATACCGTCTCACCCCCTAGATCTCGGTACCAGGGGAACTACTCATCCCCTCCGGGGAACTAATCATCTCCTAGAAGAACTTATCATCTCCTCTGTCACTCTCAGGGTCACAACCCGTCAAGCCCGCGGTGCACCATGAGAACTAATCATCCCCTCAGGAGAACTAATCATCTCCCCAGAAAAACTAATCATCTCCTCATGAGCAAACAAGCAAGGGCGGATCCACCTTGGTCAAGGTGGTGCATGTGCACCATATGGAATTATAAAAACGTTTAAGATGAATAAAAGATACGAAGGTTAAAGTGGCTTATTGGTAAGAATGCACCATATTAATTATGAGTTCATGAGTTCAAACCCCACCTCTTTACCATTTTTATAGTTTTTGCACCTGATGTGAAGATTGGCTAAATCCGCCACTGCAAACAATTCCTAACGTCTATAAGCATCTTCCGGCCGGAACTATCTCCCGTGGTTCGCATAAAACATCGCAATGTCCTACCAACCATCATATTCCCCCACCAGAATATCATCACCACCATGACCACTCTTCATACAACCTCTAAAACATCTCAACCATTTGGGTGTTTACACATGCCCTTTCCAAAAATAGAAAAGTTCAAACTATTCATAGAACTTCCTATTAGTTTGCAACCGCACTTCCATAAATAGGTAAGCTTTAATTATTCATAAAACTTTCCATTTTTAGAACTTTCTATTTATGGAAACTTTCTATTTCAAGAATCGCATAAACATTCAACCATTACGCATCAAGATTCCATCAGAACTAGTAATCTTATTGAATCCTCTCCCACCAGAACAGTCAGAAAATTTGCAATACGGTCAACTGGGCCTGAGCAACTTGCTGCCACACTCACATCACCCATTGAAATGGCACCCACACTAGCCACACTCTCATACCCCCTCTTGACCCGCATGAAAATTCCTGACCTGCTATCCCGTAGAACTCCAAGCCACACCGATGAAGTAAGTTACCAACTTAGCTTCTCGAACACCGAACAATTTCTTTCCTACTTTATCGCTTCTAGATCAAATATCTTAACAACATCTCTGTGCTCTTTTCGTAAACCTTACCACGTCTAAATGACCTAGACAAGTCTATAACCATTATAGAGTCTATCCTAGAACCGTATACGCTCTGATACCAAATTGAAACGATCGCACCCGGATTCCCAATTCTCACACAGATCCAATGGAAACAATCTCATTGAAACACCATAAAAATCACTCCTCACAAAAACTCCCACAAATACACCAAACCCCACCTCATCTAGTCATTGAGTCGCACCACCAACCACCCTTAGCGACCGAGTAACAAAAGAGGTGGGCTGGAATATTTGATTCCGTCCATCCACGGACAACACTTTCCCACAAATACTTCAATTCACTATCAACTCCTCTAGCGCCCTCGATGCCCATGACATCACTTCTGTCGATCTCTGCTAATCCAAACCAAAATCCAGCAGTCTTTCTATGACCCAAACACACAACAACATGCTGGTGTCGACCGACACTACCTCGGTGTCGCTCGATACTCCAACCTTACCATAAAACCGTCTATGCCAAAGCACATACAAACACTTGATTAAATCACAAACCAACCATTAATTTCAAAAATCCACCATTGGATATGGAGCAGGTAGCACCAGGACGCTCCCCACAAAATTTCAGCCAAATCGGACTCCGTTTCATCCTCCAAACGTTGCTCCGAAATAGCCATATCGGACTAGTTCGCGCTATCCGCACGTGGGTGTTGGTGTCGACCGACACCACCATCATGTCGAACGACACAAAGCTTGAAACACGACATGAGGTCGATTTCAAGCACATTTTTGCCACCAAATCCTAACTCGATGACCAATACTCGTTTCCCCACAATTAATCACATACCCAACGTATTCATAAGAATAACAACCATAAAAATAACCCATGGATTCTTCTCAATCCATTTTACTCATCACCAATCCACCACAATCATCTCAAAACCCTAGATAAACCTAAAATCAATCACTTACCTTGGATTAGGGACGAAATCTGAAGAATGAGCAACACCTCACCACCAGTAGTGCTTCCCCCTCCTCCTCCATGCCACAACATCACCACTCCACTTCATTCTCATTCCCCAAAACCATCTTCTCACCTCCCTAACATCAAAAGATACCCAAATCTCTCTCATCTTCTCTAGGGTAGGAAAATGACTTGGGAAAGGAACCTCCAACACGAAGTGGGCATTCTCCTTTTTATAGGAAACTTTAGGGTTTCTCAAGAACCACAAAACCGCACAAAACTGGAGAACAAACCAAACCAAAAAACTTTAAACAATATGGTGTCGATCGACATCCCCAGGTGTTGGTCGATACCTACCTCCAAAAACCAAACTCGGTTCACGTGCGTTACAAGATTGTTCAACATGTTGTATCTGCTTATATAGAACTTGTTCATCAGTCAAAGATTAAGGTGGGTACTTCTTCACTGCGTGTTTTTCCTTTCAGATTTTTTTTTTTTTTTTTTTTCCATAAAGATTGCCCTACATGAAGATATCTTATGTGACTTGACGGTACTCAAACCAACATCTACCAGCTAGCAATAAAACGTCGTTCTATCATCTATGCAAATGGAACAAGATAATTTTCCAATGGACATCCATCTCGACAACTTACCATATGCCAGAAAATTGCTGGTAGTCCACGAGATAACATCTTGAAGGCTGAAATTATGATTTATTGGTACGTCGTAGGGCTCAACTTGATTGATTCATAACTCTTTTAACTCTTCAGTCAGTGGTTAGAGAAAAACATAAAAACTATAATTTGATCCCAACTTTTAAAATCGTAAATAAATGTAACACCGCGACCGCCAACCTCTTCATGGGCCCCATGTCCACTCCCAGTCCATGGGCTCACCTTCCTTAATGGGTCTCACCTCGTCTCACTAGGCTCGTGAGCCTCTCAATATCCGACGGCCGGTTTGCTACGTTTGGGAGGCTTGAAAGACTTGTTTATCATCCCTACAAATCACCACATGATCTTTCCCTATGTTTTGTCCTTACTTGCACAGTTCCAACAATCACTTACTAAAAGTTCACCCATTCTAAAACTACTCTAACTCAAACACGCTTAACTCTGGAGTTCCCTCAAGACCATTGACCAAAAAGATAATTGCACTTTTATGACATAGGTGATCAAATCAATTCTTTTAGACCTCTCCGAAAGTCCGGGGTGTAATAATTCACCCCCACTAACAAATCGCAACGTCCTTGTTGCGCTTCAAGACCGTCACCTCCGACGGTGTGAGCCCACTCGACTTCACAGATGTCTAAGTTCGGCTATGATACTACTTGTAACGCCCGCGAACCAAAATCCTCATTTGGGATGTGCACCGTGCGACGCAAGGTTAGTTTTTCAGGACGACTTAAGTTAAACGCTCGTTTTGTTGCGTTTTGGGTTTGGGACGGATATAAAAGGAGAATGGTCGACGTTTTAGAGAGGTTTAGACACTTTTGTTGTTCCCAAGAAAAAGAAAGAGAGAGAAACTTCTAAAGGTTCCTGAGAGCGTTCTTAGTGAGTTCTAAACCGTTTTGGAGATCTGTCCATGTGAGTGGAGATCTGAGGCTAAGAACGTGAGAGAAGCTAACTAAGAGGCTATTTTTTGTATTTTAGAGTCAAATTCGTCATTCTGAAAGGTGAATGTGTGACTATGGCTGATCAAAGGGATTAGATGTTTGATTGTGTGTTTTTGGGTGTTGTTTTCTTATGTTCTCTTATATGGATGTTTTTGCGGGTTTATGTGGCATTTGTTGTCGGTTTCGGCATCTTGGAGCCGAGAGGAGACGGAGGAGATCAGGAGCGGTGTTGCATCGCGCGTGCATCGATCGATGCAAGGAGTGTGTCGGTTGATGCAAGAGTCAACGTGTAACTCCCCAACCGCCACCCCATGTCCACTCCTAATCCATGGGCCCACCTTCCTTAATGGGCTTCACGTCCTTTCACTAGGCCCGTGAGTCCATCCATATCCGACGGTCAGTTTGCTACGTCCAGGAGGCTTGATAGAGTTGTTACCGTCCCTACAAATCACCACATGATCTTTCCTTCTGTTTTGTCCTCACTCGCAAAGTTCCGACAATCACTTCCCAGAAGGTCACCCATCCTGAGAGTACTCTAGCGTAAGCACGCTTAATTGTGGAGTTCTCTCAGGACCCTCTACCGAAAAGATAATTGCACTTTGGTGACATAGGTGGCCAAATCAATTCTTTTAAACCTCTCTGCATATCCTGAAGCTGGGGTGTCACAATTAACCCCCACTAACAGATCGCAACGTCCTCTTTGCGCACCAAGACCGCTACCCCCGACGGCGTGAACCCGCTCGACTCCACGCTCGTGCGGATTCGGCTCTGATACCACTTGTAACTCCCCGACTGCCACCTCTCAGTGGGCCTCATGTCGAGTCCTAGTCCATGGGCCCACCTTCCTTAATGGGCCCCACATTCTCTTACTAGGCCTGTGAGTCCATCCATATCCGATGGTCGGTTTGCTACGTCCAGGAGACTTGAAAGACTTGTTATCGTCCCTACAAATCACCACATGATCTTTCCTGTGTTTTGTCCTCACTCGCATAGTTCCGACAGTCACTTCCCAGAAGGTCACCCAATCTGAGACTACTCTAGCATAAACACGCATAACTATGGAGTTCTCTTAGCATAAGACAGAAATCGACTGAACTCTGAGTCCAGCTCTCGCACTGACCGAGTCTCCTGAAATAACTGAAGGAACTGCACCTCCAACCAATCTAGTGCCTCTCTCGGAAAATACTAGCGGTTGAACTCTTCCATGAAATCAGCCCAAGTCATCTCCCTTTGCACTCTCCACCACAACTGAGCATCACCAATAAGGTTGTGGACCCCTATGTTCACCCAAAACTCCTCAGGACATCTGAGAGTCTGGAAGTTACGTTCCACACTTGTCCTCCACGCATCTGCAGCAGTAGGATCCGTACCACCCAAAAACCGTGCAGTATCAATGTTATGTATCTCCCTCAGCATAGACACATAACGAGCATGAGCTCTCACATCCGCGGCCACTAGCTGCTACTCCTCTGCCACCACTGGTGGCACTACCTGAGCCTGAGCCGGACCCACTTCCGGTATCTGCTCCAACAGCTGTGTCAACAAGCCCGCCAGATCCACACCTCCTATAGGGGCTCCACCTGCTGGGATTCCCACACCCGGAACCCTAGCACCACCGTCCACTCGAGCACCGACAACGCCCACACTGACCCCCTCGGCGCCTAAGCTTCTATCAGTACCACCACCGGCCACACTCATGGACCCCTCTTGAAAGTCCTGCGACTTGAAAACATCCTAAGTTGTCACACTCTGCTCAACAGACTCACTAACTGCTGGGATTCTGCCCCTACCACGACCATGACCGTGTACCCGACCACGTCTGCGTCCGCGACCAGCAATAGCTCCACCCTTAGCCATCTGCACTATCCAGAACAGAAAACTAAGCACATAATTCAAAACCGCACATAAAACACACATCTTACCTTGGAATCTCATTGAAGGCTCGAAGGGGATGATAATAGGACTCCATACCACAAACAAATTGACTAACTACTAACAGAAAATTCCATCACACAACATCATATATCAAGCAACAGGAAAATAATTCACCCAATTAAATTCCTAAACCCCTCTAAACCATCCACTTAATCATCCTAGAACTGTAAGGGCTCTGATACCAAACTGAAACAACTCGACCCGTTTTTTTATTTAATAATAATATATAATTAAGTATCTCATACTACTTAATTAAACCAACAACCCATACATTGCTAACCAACCACAATACCAATAATAAACCTACATCCAATCACAAGCACAATGGAAACATATAACATTAATCATCTCAAATATATAACATCCATACAATAATATCCTAACCTTTCTATCCAATAACCTAGCAAAAACTCTATCCATGGTTCCAACATCAATAACATAACCAACAACACACAATCGAGACCCTAGATCATCCTCCTCCTCATCGCCATGATTCCACGTCACATATCTGCACACCACAAACAACAATTGAGATACGTAAGTATTATCACAAATACTTAGTGAGGCAATCCTCCCACCTATTGGGCTATACACACAATCAACCGAGATTACAATGTTTAACAACCAACAAACAAACCAGGAAACCACGCAACAGACAAGTTGGTGTCGATCGACACTGACCCCAACATGGTGTCGACCGACAACTACTTGGTCGATCGACACCGACTCTGAAACATGATCTTCACAAAGCCGAAAGTCGAAGAACCTCCAAATCTTCCGAAACTCATCCAAAATCCCTATAAAACACATGGGAACCACATCCCAACCACATCCATACAAGAAGACAACACAAACAGCCACAAATCAACCAAAACAAAGGATTATCAGGCTTAGATCAGCCATGTTCATGCACTCACCTCTTTTGCGGGAAGTTTCTGACCCAAACTGACGAATCTAACACCTTAGCAAGCTTTCCCTTCGTTCCTAGCACCAGATCTCCACTCCACAGGAACAGATCTCACCAAAACAGCTTAGAATCTCCAAAATCTTCCAAGAACACTCTCTTCTCTCTTTTTTATCTCTAGAAACGGCACAAACCCAAAATCCCCAATTTTGGTTCACGGATGTTACAAGTTCTCTTAGGGTCCTTGACCAAAAAGATAAGTAAACTTTGGTGACATATGTGGCCAAATCAATTCTTTTAAACCTCTCTGCATGTCCCTGAAGCTGGGGTGTCACACGATGCGTGTGTTCAGAGTTGTCTGTTTGCTTGTTTCTCGGTGTATTTAATTGTGCTTGTCTTTTGGCTTGTGTGTATAACCAAATAGATGTGAAAATCGGCTCACAGAGTATTTATTGTAATACTCACGCATCTCATTTGTGTTGTGGTGCAGTTAAAGGAAACGTTTTGATCGTGAAATCATGGCAATGAAGAGGAGGATGTTCTAGAGTCTTGGTTGTTTGTTCTATGCTGTTTTTAGGTTGCTAGAATGGAATGTAGTTGTCTAGAACGGTTGTTTAGTTTGCTGTTTCATAGCTTTGTGACTTTGCAGGTTATTGGTTATTAAATTCATTGGTTATTGGCTATTAATTCTGTTGGAGTTTTTGATTTAATGTTGTTGATTATTGTGACAACCCGTCCCGTTGACCCCACTAGCCCACCGCTAGCTTGCCCCCATAGGCCCGAAGCTGGCTCTACAGGGCATCGATCCTAACCCATCACTGTGGAAATCCACATCCACCAGTAGGTTATTGGTGCGCCAGGCGTTCCTCGAACCCTGGTCCTCACCCTTTAACAACCTTTCCACAGGACAAGTTGTCACCAATTGATCTGCAGGTTAGCGTTTTATATAGTAATTTAAGTTAGCGGCACGACTCACGATTTTTTTCCTGTTTTGGACATAATAATACTAGTTAACAACGACTCTTTAATTATGTTTTCTTTGTGTACATAATTTAAACTAGAAAGTATACTCTCTGATAACCCACTCGAGAAGAGATGAAGGAAATGAAGCCATGTGCCGCTAACTCACCGCCGTTGACGCCGTTAGGGTTCTTGGAGAGAGCCGCCATCGTATACGGTGACTGTACCTCCATCGTTTACACTCCTTACCGTGGCGGGCCAAACATCCGTTGTCTCCGCGTCACGTCCTTTCACTAGGCCGGTCGAGTCCATCCGTCTCCGATACTCCCAATACTACGTCCAGTACGAGCTTGTTCGCTGTTGTGTCCCGCAATCCTCAACAACATCAACACACGCCTGGACGCACGCACCGTCTCTGTTCTTCTCACACACTCTGAATCTAAGCTTCTTTTCGTCGACGTCTTCTTCTGCAGTCTAGCCGTCGAAGCAATCGCGATGATGACGACTGATCCGCCTGTTCTCGTCTTCGTCGCAGATAAAGAAGAGGAAGGTGGAGGAGATGCTGACGTGGCTGATCGCAACAAATTCAGTTACACTTACGATGACCTGATACAGAGAGGTGATCCGAATTTCAAATGGATCCGACCCGAAAGCGAATGGGATCCGGTTGTGCTTAATTACACTTCCGGTACAACTTCGGCTCCCAAGGGAGTGTTACACTGCCACAGGGGCATTTACGTTATGTCGGTTCTCTCTAATACGATTGGACCGTACCCCGGTTTACTTATGGATTGGACCTCATGCTAACTCCTATCCATGGGGCGCCACCTTCGCAAGGAACGAACGTCTGTTTACAGGCACGTGAGTCCACCATATTCGTGCTCGGTTTGCTACATGTGTGGAGACTTGCAGCCTGTTATCGTCCCTCAACTTAACCGCCGGTTCTTTCCGCAGTTCTTGATCCTCCGACTCAATCGGTTTCCGATCAGTCACGGTTCCGACTAACGGTCAGCCGGTGTGATAGTCTCTGCGCGTAAACCGCAGTGGAATCGTTTACCGGCGAGCGATCGTGCGATGTTGAAGACACGGCAAGGAGTGAACCGTCGGAGTTTAATGAAATCGCGTTGTGATCCTGACTCAGCTGAAAGCGTTGAAGGAACGGAGAAACCGTCGGGGAAATAGTGATGAGAGGAAGCTCGATCATGCTTGGTTACTTAAAAGAAATCGGAACCGAGAAATCTCCGGGTGGTTATACACCGGAGATGTTGAGTGATTCATTCGGATGGTTTCTAGAGATTAAGGATGTTCAAAATATATAATCATAACGGGTGAGAGAATGTATACAGTTAGGTTGAAACGGTTTTGTATACGAATCCTGCGGTGGATGAAGTGGCGGTTGTGGCGAGACCTGAAAACCGGGGAGAGACGCCGTGTTTTGTGAGTTTGAAAAGTGGGTTGAGTTCGAAACCTACCGAGGAGGAGTTGATAGAGTATTGTAGGAAAATGATGCCTAGGTTTATGGTTCTTAAAACTGTCTTGTTTATGAATGAGCCTAAGACTTCCACTGGAAAATTTTCAAAGTTTGTGCTCAAGGAGATTGTAAGAACATTGGTTGATGAGACCATTTCTTTAAACATCTTCATCTCTTTGGATTCTTTATTTTCTGTTTCATATTAATGTAATTGTAAAGTTTGCTACGACAATCTTAATCTGAGTTTCTTGGCGACTTAAATCTTCTTTTCGAAAAGTACCGAGCATTTTACGAGATGATCTTAAATTTTCCTTGGTTAATTGAATGTATTGTTTGTTGTCAAGGTTCTCTGTTCGAAATATCTCAGAAACTGCCAGATTCTGCCCTACCAAGACTTGACCGTGTACCCGACCACGTCTGCGTCCCGACCAAATTTCCACCCTTAGCCATTGCATATCCAACAGAAAACTATGCACATAATTCAATTTCCTCGAATAAAACACACATCTTACCTTGGAATCTCATTGAAGGCTGGAAGGGATGATAAAGGACTAATACCACAAACAAATTGATAACTACTTAACAGAAAATTGATTACACAACATCATATTGAGTAATAGGAAAATAATTCACCCAATTAAATTCCTAAAAACATCAAAAATCCACTTAATCAACCAAGAACTGTAAGGGCTATGATACCAAACTGAAACAACTCGACCCTTTTTTATTTAATAATAATATATAATTAAGTATCTCATAATTAATTAAACCAACAACCCATACATTGCTAAAACCACAATACCAATAATAAACCTACATCCAATCCAAGCACAATGGAAACATATAAATTAAATCTAAATATATAACATCCATACAATAATATCCTAACCTTTCTATCCAATAACCTAGCAAAAACTTAAATGGTTCCAACATCAATAAGATAACCAATACCAATGAGACCCTAGATCATTTCCTCCTCATCGCCATGATTCCACGTCAAATTCCGACACCACAAACAACAATTGAGATACGTAAGTATTATCAAAATACTTGTGAGGCAACCTCCCACCTATTGGGCTATAAAAAATCAACCGAATTACAATGTTTAAAACCAACAAACAAACCAGGAAACCACGCAAAGACAAGTTGGTGTCATCGACACTGACCCAACATGGTTCGACCACAACTACTTGGTTCGATCGACACCGACTCTGAAACATGATCTTCACAAAGCCGAAAGTCGAAGAACCTCCAAATCTTCCGAAACTCATCCAAAATCCCTATAAAACACATGGAACCACATCCTCAACCTCAGGTACAAGAAGACAACACAAACCCAAAATCAACCAAAACAAGGATTATGGCTTAGATCAGCCATGTTCATGCACTCACCTCTTTTGGAAAGTTTTGACCAAAGAAATCTAACATTTTAGAGCTTTTTCGTTCCTGCAAGATCTCCACTCCACAGGAAAGATTTCACAAAACAGCTTAAATCTCCATCTTCCAAGAACACTCTTTCTCTCTTTTTATCTTTAAAACCACAAACCCAAAATCCCAAATTTTGGTTCAGGATGTTAAAGTTCTTAATCCTTGACCAAAAAGTTAAGTAAACTTTTTGACATATGTGGCCAAATCAATTCTTTTAAACCTCTCGCATGTCCCCCTGGGGTTCACACGATGCGTGTGTTCAGATTGTCTGTTTCTTGTTTCTCGGTGTATTTAATTGTGCTTTTTTGGCTTGTGTGTATAACCAAATAGATGTGAAAATCGGCTCACAGAGTATTTATTGTAATACTCACGCATCTCATTTGTGTTGTGGTGCAGTTAAAAAAGTTTTGATTGAAATCATGGCAATGAAGAGGAGGATGTTCTAGAGTCTTGGTTGTTTGTTCTATGCTGTTTTTAGGTTGCTAGAATGGAATGTAGTTGTCTAGAACGGTTGTTTAGTTTGCTGTTTCATAGCTTTGTGACTTTGGGTTTTGTTTTTAAATTCATTGGTTATTGGATAATAATTCTGTTGGAATTTTTGATCAAATGTTGTTGATTATTTGACAACCCTCCCGTTGACAAATACTAGCCCACCTTATCTTGCCCATAGTCCCTTTCTGGCTCTACAGGTTGATCTAACCCATCACTGGAAATGGACATCCACCAATATCGTTATTGGTGCGCAGGCCCTGAACCTGGACTCACTCCTTTAACAAATTTCTCACGACAAGTTTCACCAATTGATCTCAGGTTAGCGTTTTATCATAGTCGTTATAAATTAAGTTAGCGGCAAACTCAAAATTTTTTCCTGTTTTGGACATAAAATACTAGTTAAAACGACTCTTTTTATGTTTTCTTTGTGTACATAATTTAAACTAGAAATATACTCTCTGATAACCCACTCGAGAAGAGATGAAGGAAATGAAGCCATGTGCCGCTAACTCACCGCCGTTGACGCCGTTAGGGTTCTTGGAGAGAGCCGCCATCGTATACGGTGACTGTACCTCCATCGTTTACGGAAGTAACACCGTTTACACGTGGCGGGAAACAAACATCCGTTGTCTCCGCGTCGCGTCCTCTCTGTCTTCACTTGGAATCGGAAAGTCCGACGTCGTCTCCGTCCTTTCTCCCAATACTCCGGCGATGTACGAGCTCCAGTTCGCTGTTCCCATGTCCGGCGCAATCCTCAACAACATCAACACACGCCTGGACGCACGCACCGTCTCTGTTCTTCTCACACACTCTGAATCTAAGCTTCTTTTCGTCGACGTCTTCTTCTGCAGTCTAGCCGTCGAAGCAATCGCGATGATGACGACTGATCCGCCTGTTCTCGTCTTCGTCGCAGATAAAGAAGAGGAAGGTGGAGGAGATGCTGACGTGGCTGATCGCAACAAATTCAGTTACACTTACGATGACCTGATACAGAGAGGTGATCCGAATTTCAAATGGATCCGACCCGAAAGCGAATGGGATCCGGTTGTGCTTAATTACACTTCCGGTACAACTTCGGCTCCCAAGGGAGTGTTACACTGCCACAGGGGCATTTACGTTATGTCGGTTGACTCTCTAATCGATTGGACCGTACCGAAAAATCCGGTTTACTTATGGATTGTACCGATATTTCATGCTAACGGTTGGACCTATCCATGGGGAATCGCCGCCGTCGGAGGAACGAACGTCTGTTTGCGCAAGGTCGACGTACCGTTAGTCTACCGTTTAATTCGTGAACACGGCGTCACCACACATGTGTGGAGCTCCGGTGGTGCTCAACATGTTATCCTCGACTAAGGACTCGCAGCCTCTTAACCGTCCCGTCAACTTCTTAACCGCCGGTTCTCCACCTCCAGCAGCAGTGATCCTCCGAGCAGAATCAATCGGTTTCGTGATCAGTCACGGTTACGGACTAACGGAAACAGCCGGTGTGATAGTCTCCTGCGCGTGGAAGCCGCAGTGGAATCGTTTACCGGCGAGCGATCGTGCGATGTTGAAGACACGGCAAGGAGTGAGAACCGTCGGAGGGTTTAATGAAATCGACGTTGTGGATCCTGACTCAGCTGAAAGCGTTGAGAGGGACGGAGAAACCGTCGGGGAAATAGTGATGAGAGGAAGCTCGATCATGCTTGGTTACTTAAAAGATCCGATCGGAACCGAGAAAGCTCTCAAGAACGGGTGGTTATACACCGGAGATGTTGGTGTGATTCATTCGGATGGTTATCTAGAGATTAAGGATAGGTCAAAAGATATAATCATAACGGGTGGAGAGAATGTGAATACAGTTGAGGTTGAAACGGTTTTGTATACGAATCCTGCGGTGGATGAAGTGGCGGTTGTGGCGAGACCTGATGAGTTTTGGGGAGAGACGCCGTGTGCGTTTGTGAGTTTGAAAAGTGGGTTGAGTTCGAAACCTACCGAGGAGGAGTTGATAGAGTATTGTAGGAAAATGATGCCTAGGTTTATGGTTCCTAAAACTGTCTTGTTTATGAATGAGTTGCCTAAGACTTCCACTGGAAAATTTTCAAAGTTTGTGCTCAAGGAGATTGCTAAGAACATTGGTTGATGAGACCATTTCTTTAAACATCTTCATCTCTTTGGATTCTTTATTTTCTGTTTCATATTAATGTAATTGTAAAGTTTGCTACTTTGATCTTAATCTCAGTTTCTTGGAGGACTTAAATCTCAGTCTTTTCGAAAAGTACCGAGCATTTTACGAGATGATAACTTAAATTTTCCTTGGTTAATTGATGATGTATTGTTTGTTGACTTCAAGGTTCTCTGTTCGAAATATCTCAGAAACAGCCAGATTTGTCAAAAGACAAAGACTTGTCTTTTTTTCTTCTTAATACCATAAGCTTCTTCTGCTCGCCAATGTTGACTCAAATTTTCACATTTATTAATTACGTAGCATCGAAGACAACAGTTGATGACTTGCTACATCATCAATTTCTGATCGAATCGAATCTCACATTCATTATTGTGTTAGGTACTTGTTTATTTTTTCTCATTCTTGTGTTGTGTTATTCATTCTTGTTCCAAGTTCTTAAATTTACTGTCAGAAACCTTTCTTAGATGTAACATTACTTAAGTTTTGATGTGTTTGTTTGTTATGTTATTACAGCTTCATTTGAGTAATATGGAGAACCTAATATTTCAACAGCTCGACTTGTGTCCCTTACCGATAAAAACATCAGAAATCGGTTCAGCTCCATTCAAAACCACGGTGACCACACGTATGCAGATAGTTTACTACACGCAATCCATAAACCTCATTGACAAGCTTCTAGTCCTCTATTTTAAGCTCTGTTTTAAGCTTAAATGTTTCGGCTCCAAATATATATTTTTTTGTAAACCAGCTTTTTGGTTTGAATAAATTTTACAGTAAATTCATTTTACATATATAGTTACAAATTGATGTTCTAAATTTTGATTTTTTTTTTTTGTTTTTGGTTTAATTTACTCTCTAGTGTGCATCACCAATGTCAATGTCATCAATAGCTAACGAGAAGTCGGATTATGCTAGAACCGCAACGTCATTCCACAACTTTGTATCACAAAAACCTGATTCACAGTTCCCAGCAAAATCAGGAAGATACCATCTTTATATATCTACTACTGATCCTTTTCGGTTAGTAAAGAAAACCGTTTTCGACATATTTTAGTTTCTATTTTTTATGGAACACAATCTGATTATCGGTTTCTTCATTAGTCTGTACAACCAGTTTGGAGAAAAACCAAAGAAAGCGACGACCATATCCATATGGGATGGGTTTTTCCAGATTCAGATACAGAGGTTCTTGGAGCTACTACTGATCGTCTTAATGGTGCCAAAAGTATAAGAGAACTTTATGATATCGCTAGCTTGAACTACACGGGAAAGTACACTGTTCCTGTAAGTTCCTTAAATCCATGGTGTGGCCTTAAGTCTGATTTTGGTAACATATCGGATTTTTAGATTTTTGTTTGCTTCTTTGTTTTTGGTAGGTTCTTTGGGATAAGAAGCTTAAGACTATAGTTAACAATGAGAGCTCTGAGATACTCCAAATGTTCAATACGGAGTTCAATCATGCTGCAGAAAACCCTTCTCATGATCTTCACCCTCCCAGTGTAGAAGCTGTATTTCATATATCTTACAAGAGTTACAGAGAGGCCATTATATAAAGAGAGTAGCAGAGGAGCCTCTAGGATAAGCGTAATTACAGAGGTTTCCTAATACAGAGATATGGAATATTGAGACTTTAATACAAATCCTATCATATCTAATCATATCTAATCATATCTCTAACACGCCCCCTCAAGATGTAGGAGTTTGGATCACTCCAATCTTGCTTCGAAGTTCATTAAAGCGATCACTCGGTAGAGCTCCGGTTTGTACTAAGCCACGGATGAAGTGATAGTCGACGGCGATGTGCTTCATCCGGGAGTGAAAAACAGGGTTCGCCAATAAGAATGTCACACCCACATTATCACAATACACAACTAGCGGAGTGGGTAATGTGATGCCAAGTTTAGAGAGAAGGTTGCAAATCCAAGTGAGTTCGGCGGCATTATGAGCTACAGCACGGTACTCTGCTTCTGTGGAAGAACAGGCAACATCGGTTTGCTTCTTGGCCATCCAGGATATTGGGTTGCAACCGAGATAGACCACATAGGCGTTAGTGGAGATGTAATCGTCAGGGTCTCCAGCCCAGTCAGCATTAGAGAAGGCATGGAGATTGAAGTTGCGGCTGATGTTATCTGAGAAAGCATGAAGACTGAGGTTGTTGTTGGTGTGGAAGTAGATGTCATGGGTTGTTGTGCCTGCGAGGTACCGGAGAATGTGTTTTGCTGCTTGCCAGTGGTCATTTGTAGGACAATGCATGAATTGTGATAGCTTGTTCACAGCTTATGCAATGTCTAGCCGAGTGAAGGATAAGTATTGGAGACTGTCGACGAGTTTGCGATATGAGGTTGGATCGTTGAGGGGCTGACCTTTTGTTAGGGTTAGCTTAGGGGAGGTTGCCATAGGTGTAGTGACAGGTTTAGCAACGATCATGTTGTACTGATGAAGCAGATCAAGAATGTACTTTCGCTGGGAGAGGTGAAGGCCAGAGGATGTACGATGGGCTTCAAGTCCAAGGAAGTAGTTAAGATCTTCAGCATCCTTAACCGAGAAACAATTAGCGAGGAGAGCCAGAATGCATTGAATATGTAGTTTGTTACTTCCTGTGACAAGAATGTCATCCACATATATAAGGAGATATAGATACTCGGTACCTTGGTTGAGAGTGAAGAGGGATGTGTCAGCTAAGGAGTTAACAAAACCAATGCTGAGGAGGAACGTGCGTAGTTCAGTGTACCACGCTCGCGGAGCTTGCTTGAGGCTATAAATAGATTTGCGAAGCCGACACACATGATCGGGATGATCAGTATCGACGAAACCCGGAGGTTGGTCAATATAGACTTCATCGGTCAGAGTTCCTTGAAGAAACGCGTAGTTAACATCGAGTTGTAGTATCGGCCAGCCCTTGGACACGGCAACATCATGTGGTGGCTTTAATGACGGGATTGAAAGTTGCAGTGTAGTCTCTCCCAAGCTGTTGATTGTAACCTTTGGCCACCAAACGTGCTTTGCACCTATTAAGAGAACCATCAGGATGAAATTTATTCTTGTATAACCATTTGCAACCAATAACATTAAAATGAGGTTGATGAGGAACGAGGTCCATGGTTTGATTACGAGAGAAGGCATCAATTTCATTGGACATGGCTCCTTTCCATCGTTTATCTTTTAGAGCTTGGTTCACGGTATGGGGTTCTGGTGGTATGTGGGTGGATAAGGCTGCAGAGAGATTATATTTGCGATTGGGTTTGGTGATGTTGTTTTTGCGACGTGTACGCATTGGGTGACTGTTAGGGACGATAGGATTCAGAGGTTGAGGTTGTGGTTCTTCTGCTATGGGTGGTGGTGATGGTGACAATGGTGGTGATGATGACGGAGACGGAGATTGTGACGGTGGTGGTGATGGGGACGGAGACGGTGTTGGTGTCGGGGATGGTGATAGTTGTTGTGTATGCGAGGTGGGTTGGGAATGAGAATTGGATAATGGGCTTTCATTTTGTGAGCGGACTGGGCCTGATGGGCTGTTTGAGGTGGGAGAGGTGTTACTTGGTTGATAGTGAGAAGACGATGTCGTTTCTGTATCATTCTTAGATCCATCGTTAGACACCGACGGTGACAACGACGACGATGGTTGCTCAGGCAGGTGATGGTTGTAACTCACGGGTCCCGACAAAGGCGGCAGTACGAGTGGCAGCGGCGGAGGACAATTTTGTGGGGTTGGTGCGGGTTGAGGCGAGAGAGAGGCGATGCGAACAGGGATGGGTTTCGCCGGCGAGGGATTGGGTTGTGGGGGAGAAGGAGGGCGATTGGTGGAAGATGGTGAATGTACGGAGGGAGTCGAGATGTGGCGGAACGGGAATTGAGCTTCATCAAATTTCACATGTCGTGAAACATATATTCGACCCGCATTGGGCTGGAGGCATAGATAAGCGCTTTGAGTTGTGGAATAACCAATGAAAACACATGGCATGGATCGTTCTTCAAGTTTGTGAGTCGTGTAGGGGCGAAGCCAGGGAAAGCAGAGGCAGCCGTATGTGCGAAGCTTAGCGTAGTTGGGAGTTTCGCAGAACAAGATGTGATACGGTGACATGATGGACAGAACCGCTGTTGGTAGGCGATTGATGAGGTATGTGGCAGTTGATAGAGCGTACGACCAGTAATGTTTGGTGATATATCATGGATTTTGTGGTTTTTAACCATGATATAAAGAGTCTTTTAGTGTCTTTTGATTTGTTTTCTAGGATTTTTTTGAGTCTTTACAGGTTTTCTAGGATTTTGGCATGAAAGGAGCAAAGTAGAGCAATCTGGATCAGTTTGGAGCAATAATCCGCAAGAAATCAACTTGGAATCGATCAGAGGAGATGGTGTCGATCGACACTGCCTTAGCATCGATCGACACCCCGTCCAAACTGACGAGAGAGCCAAATTTGGAAGTTTTACAAAGTTGCCCGAAGTTTTCCATATTTGCAAGACTAGTCCCTGACGTGTTTTTGGACATATATATATAGTTTTTAGGTTTTCCAAACCCTTAAGTTATATTCTATCAAGTTTTATTTTTCCTGCAACCCTGAGAGATTTCTGAGAGCTATTGGAGAGAGATCTGCTTTGAGAGAAGAATTTCTTGAACTCCCTATTACTCTTTTTAATTTCAATTGCTTATATTCAGAAAAGATGCTTTGTTCTTCAATGATTATGTCTGAGTAGTTTTCTTGTTAGGTTTAGGGTTTTTCACAGGGATTTTATGAATTATTAGATCTGATTATTTAGGATTGATTATTTTTCTAGATCTTCATCTTAGGTTGTTCTTCATATTAATCCTTGATTGGCCATCTAGAATTAATACTCTAGGAAAATAAATTGATATGAGAATATAATTGATTTTCCTGATAAAACCTTTTGATGAGCAAAATTATTTCCTGCAAAGAGATTTTATTTAATAATATTGTGAACAATCTAAACCTGATTTTATTGCTGATTTTTAACCTTGAATTTTACAAAGAGATTTGGATTTTCTGGTTTTAAATTTAGATATTATTTGCAGTGAGAACTGATTTAATTTACAAAAATGTTTAGAGTTCTAGATCTGTTCTTAATTGCTTGAATCCTAATTAATTGATTGATTTAATATTTCATAATCCTAATTAATTGATTGATTTAATACCTCCTAAAGAGGGCCATTTGCGCAATGAGCAGGGCCAAAAGCTTGATGCAGAAGGAAACGTGATTCCTGAACCTGTTGTCAACGAGCAGGCTGTCGTGAACCAGCAAGCTGGTGTCGTTGATGATCCGGATCTTGGTGTCGATCGACACCAACCAGGTGGCATCGATCGACACCCACCTGCAGACGTGCGTGGAGCTGCCAACCACGTACAGAACCCAGTTCGACGACAGGAGCAAAACCGGGACTTGATCAGGACCATTTCTGACTACAACCGGGCTGATCTGGTGTATGAGAACCGGTCCGCTATTGTTCCTCCCCCTTTTCAGAGGAATGATTTTGAGCTGAAGCCTGCTTACTTTCAGCTAGTTGGGCAGATACCTTTCTCTGCTTTGCCCAATGAGAAGCCTCTGGACCATATTGAGCATTTTGAGGATCTTGTGACCAGTATCAAGGCTAATGGAGTGACTGAGGACTTCATATTTTGCAAGCTCTTCCCATACTCACTTGCAGGAGAGGCATCTCAGTGGTTGAAGCAGTTGCCAGCTGGATCTTTGACATCTTGGCTTTCCTCAACCATTTCTATGATGATGCAATGACAGATGAGTTGAGAGTCAAGCTATCTACTTTCAAGCAAAGACCAGATGAAGCTTTCAAGGCAGCTTGGGTGAGATTCAAAGCTTATCAGACGGATTGTCCACACCATGGTTTTTCAAGGGTACAATTGCTGAGTATCTTTTTCAGAGGGTGTGACTGGAAGTATCAGTTAGCTTTGGATGCTGCAAGTCATGGGAATTTCAAAACAAGATTTCCAGAAGATGCTGAAGTTTTGATTGAAAATTTGGCTTCTAGCAATAGCACTAAGGGAGCAGATGCTGAAAGGAAGAGATTGCATGGACGATTTGATTCAAACCAGTTAGCTTCTGTTAATGCTAAGCTGGATTCAGTGCATAATCTCCTTATGGGTAAGAAATCTGTTCATTTTGCTGCTGAGTTTGAGACATATGAGCCAGAACCTGATCAAGGACACCAAGAGGAAGATGTGAACTATGTGTATGGGAATCAGGGACAGCGGTTTGGAAATCAGCAAGGCAATAGGCCTTACAGTGGGAACTCTTCAGGCTACACTTCCAAACCAGAGTATCAGCAGCAACAACAAAACAATGGCTATACAAGGACATATGGGAACTCATCTTATCAGTCTCCACCTCCTAAGAATTCTTCATAGAGTAGAATGGAAGCCATGCTTGAGCAGCTTTTGCAAGGACAGGAGCAATTGACAGTGACATTCAATGGAAAGATTGACAATGTCTACACTGAGCTGAATGGGAAGATTGATGCATTGAATGTTCATGTTAAGAAGCTGGAGATTCAAGTTGCACAGACTGTTGGGTCTGTTAAACGACAAGAGAGTGTTCTTCCAGCAAGAACTGAGTCAAACCCCAGACATGCTTGCAATGCCATATCAGTGCGAGATGAAGATGATGGTGAAATTGCTTCTGCAGAAAACGGAGAGAAATCGACAAATCTCTCGGTTTCAGATGATGGTGTCGATCGACACCACCTGGGTGTCGGTCGACACTCCTCTCAGACGAACCCATAAACTGCAAAATCTCAGGTTCCAGCTGTTGAAAGGGTCTACAAGCCTAAGGTTCCTTTTTCCAAGCCAAGAAAGTCTAAGCAAGAGATGGAGGAAGCTAGATGCAAAGCAATGATGGACAAGGTGATGATTGAGATGCCTTTAATTGATGCAATAAAGCTTTCACCACCTCTTAAGAGGTATGTGAAGAGAATGGTATCCAATGGTTTGAGCCCTGAAGAAGGAGCACTTCTTACAAAAGATGTCAGTGCAATTCTGTTGAACCAGCCTGTTCAGAGGAAGAAAGAGAAAAAGCAGGAGGTGGCTGTCTCTAAGGAAGTGAGTGCAATCATTCAATGAAAGACTGCGGAGAAGTTACCAGATCCTGGAAGCTTTGTACTTGATTGCTCTATCTCCACAGGAAGGTTTGCACACTCACTTTGTGACCTTGGCTCTAGCATCAACTTGATGCCACATTATGTTGCTGTGAGACTTGGGATGACAGAATTCAAGCCAACTCAGATTTCTCTTATCTTGGCTGATCGCTCCCAAAGAACTCCTGAAGGTGTTTTAGAGGATATTCCAGTTAAAGTTGGCAACTTCATGATTCCCACTGACTTTGTGGTGCTGAAGTATGATCAAGAGCCTAAAGATCCTCTCATCTTAGGAAGATCTTTCTTGGCTACAGCTGGTGCAATCATTGATGTGAAGAAGGGTCACATAGCACTGAATGTGGATGGTTTGAGTTTGAATTTCGAGATGGATAAGCTGAGGAGGGCTCCTACTATTGATGGACAGACTTTTTCTGTTGAAAAAGTTTCTGCAACACGAGCATCAGGCTCAGTGTCGATCGATGCCACCAAGAGGGTATCATCGACACCCCTCCACGACCGCGACAAAGCTTGTCTAAAACTGATGCTCCAAGTCAGAAACCTGTTCCCAAACAGAAGAGTCATCAATCCACACTCCAGAGCCCTCAGGTAAGGCCAAGGTATGCATCTTTTTCTCCTAAACTTCCTCCTATCATCAAAAAGAATTTCAAAGAGATAAAAACTGTTTTGCAGTTAACCAAGCCACGAGATTATCGTAGAGCGCTTGTTTCTTCTGTTGATGATTTTGCAGGACAGAAAAGATACTCACCCATCCCTAAATCCCGCCCTGGTCGTGTTCCTAACATCCTTGGCAAGCCTCATGCACCTAAAGCTTATACACCATCTTGGATGAAGAGGACCTCAATGCCATGTTCTGATCCTCCGGATGCCTGAGCTCCAACACAGTCAAGCTAATGACTGAAAACAAGCGCTTAGTGGGAGGCAACCCAGTGGTAGGTTTTTCTTTTTCTTTTGATTTTGATTTTTGTTTATTTTATTTTTATTTTTGCTTTCCTCTTAATTGATAACACTGGGGACAGTGTTGTTTAAGTCTGGGGGAGGTTAGTTACTAACTATGTTTTCTGTTTTTGAGTTTCAGTTTTGTCAGTCAAAACCATAAAGTTTGAGTCAAATTTTTCAAAATTTTTCTTTTTGTCTTTGGGAATTATGATCTTGACTAATGATTTCTCTTATTTGGCTAACACTCTAATGATTATTTGTTTATGCTTGATCTCAGAACTGAAGCTTAGAAAGACTATGAGCCTTATCAACAATCCTGAAAGCCCTTATTCAATGGATATCTGATTGATCTAACGTTGTCTCAACTTTTATCAGGATTTTAACCGGACTTAATCTCTTACTTTGGGGTTGGAAATCAGTGGACTAGACTTCTTCTTCAGGCCATACAAGACAATGCAATTTTTCAAAGTATGTCTCCCCTCTCTCTTCCCTTCAGTACTATTAAAAAAAAAAAAGAATAAAAGATGAAATGATTTTGATCAGTTTAGAGAGGTAGGTAAATTACCAGTGACCTCATTATTCTACTCTTGAGTCAAATGATCACACAAAGCTTGGAAGCGAGTGGTAGGTAAATTACCGATGACCCCGGTATTCGCTTACACCTTTGATTTAGAAAAAAAAGAAAAAAAAAATAATGGAAGTGAGAAAAGGGAGAGGAAAGTAGATGTAAGAAGAATGTCTTGGCCTGAAGAGAATCCATTTGCCACTGATGAATACACCAAGGTAAGGACTCATCTGTACTTGCTTTAATATTGACTAATGAGATGACAATGGAGATTTCAGAGATTCCAGAAAGATTGTGGGATTTGAGTAAGGAATGTTGATGCTAATCATGGTTGAGTATAAGAAGTAAGTTCTTGAGTCAGGTAAATGAAGAGTGTGAATAAGAATAATATGTAGTTGAGTGAGTTCCCTGTTTTCAAACCTCTATCACATGTCTAAGCTTATGTTTTGCTTGAGGGCAAGCAAAGGCTAAGTCTGGGGGAGTTGATATATCATGGTTTTTGTGGTTTTTAACCATGATATAAAGAGTCTTTTAGTGTCTTTTGATTTGTTTTCTAGGATGTTTTTGAGTCTTTACAGGTTTTCTAGGATTTTGGCATGAAAGGAGCAAAGTGGAGCAATCTGGATCAGTTTGGAGCAATAATCCGCAAGAAACCAACTTGGAATCGATCAGAGGAGATGGTGTCGATCGACACTGCCTTAGCATCGATCGACACCCCGTCCAAACTGACGAGAGAGCCAAATTTGGAAGTTTTACAAAGTTGCACGAAGTTTTCCATATTTGCAAGACTAGTCCCTGACGTGTTTTTGGACATATATATAGTTTTTAGGTTTTCCAAACCCTTAAGTTATATTTTATCAAGTTTTATTTTTCCTGCAACCCTGAGAGATTTCTGAGAGCTATTGGAGAGAGAGATCTGCTTTGAGAGAAGAATTTCTTGAACTCCTTATTACTCTTTTTAATTTCAATTGCTTATTATTCAGAAAAGATGCTTTGTTCTTCAATGATTATGTCTGAGTAGTTTGCTTGTTAGGTTTAGGATTTTTCACAGGGATTTTATGAATTATTAGATCTGATTATTTAGGATTCATTATCTTTCTAGATCTTCATCTTAGGTTGTTCTTCATATTAATCCTTGATTGGCCATCTAGAATTAATACTCTAGGAAAATAAATTGATATGAGAATATAATTGATTTTCCTGATAAAACCTTTTGATGAACAAAATTATTTCCTGCAAAGAGATTTGATTTAATAATTTTGTGAACAATCTAAACCTGATTTTATTGCTGATTTTTAACCTAGAATTTTACAAAGAGATTTGGATTTTCTGGTTTTAATTTTAGATATTATTTGCAGTGAGAACTGATTTAATTTACAAAAGTGTTTAGAGTTCTAGATCTGTTCTTAATTGCTTGAATCCTAATTAATTGATTGATTCAATATTTCATAATTTCCTGAGAAATTCCCTAGGCTTAGCTCTTTGATCCATTGAATTTACAACAGCTTTTATTTAATATTTTGCATTGCTTTTATTTTAATTCAATTTAATCTGTTTAGCATAATTGAAAAACTCTATAATCCATTGTGTAGTCTTGAGTCCTTGTGGAATTCGACCCCTAAGTACTGCAGTGATCTCTTAATTTGAGAGAGTAGCTCTAGGGTTTAATTTGAGCATATCAGGCATACCAGCATGTGTGAGCATGGTGAGAGCTGTTTCAACTAGATGACGGTGTTTTCTCTCGGAGATACCGTTGTGTTCTGGTGTGTGAGGTGGGGATGTGAGATGAGAGATGCCAGAGTTAGAGAGGAATGATCGCAGAGCCACAAATTCTCCACCGTTGTCAGAATATAATGTGCCAATTCTTTGCTTGAACCGATTCTCCACCAGGGATTTGAATGCAATAAACGTTTCACGGACTTGAGATTTCTGTTTGAGGGGATACACCCAGGTATAGCGACTGTAGTGATCAACAAGTACAAGGTAGTACTTGTAGTTGTCAATGGAGACAACCGCGAGGTCCATACGTCTGTGTAGACGATTTCAAGAGGGTGGGTAGAGTGGATGGAGGATTGAGCAAACGGTAACTTATGTGTTTTATTAGTAGCACAGTCTGAACAAATGGAGTTGGCAGGTACAGACTAATTGCAGGGTAAAGAAAAAGTTGAGACAATATTATGAAGAAGCGGATAAGACGGGTGGCCTAGGCGATGGTGCCAATCGGTGAATGATGGTTTGGATGTAGTGGATGCAAAGAAGGAAGCAATGGTAATGGGAGATGCTGGCCACTCGTATAACTCTGCCTTTGTCTTGCCTTGGAGTAATAGGACCCCCGAGTTGAGATCCTTCACCTGGAAGTAAGCAGGAAAGAAATGTATAGAAACTTGGTTAGCATTGCACAATCGATAAACATATATGAGATTTTTGTGAAGGTTAGGGACACAGAGAACACTGTTTAAGTTTAAAGGGCGAGTAGAGGAGGGAAGGGTGAGTGAACCAGCATGAGAAATAGAGAGTTCGGAGCCATCGCCAATGAGAGCTGAGTCTTCCCCCGTGTATGGTTGGTGCATTGCTAGGTTGTTGAGGTGATTGGTCATGTGGTGCGTAGCACCGCTGTCCATGATCCATGGACTGGCCGCAGGGTGAGAAGCAAGAGCAATATTGGCTCGTGGTTGTCAGGGTCGAAACGGAGTTGGGAGGAGACCATTCTGTGGAGTGGATGACGACTGAGAGTATTGGGGGCACCTACGAGCACTATGGCCAAACACACCACAGATCTGACACTTTCCTTGATAGCCACGAGTTGTGCGACCATCGTATTTGGGTGAGAAGTTGTATTGCTGGTGGTGAGATTGATTGTGGCAATTGTTTGGTCGGTATTGAGAGGCGCGAGGAGGACGAGAGGTGGCAACATTCGCGGTGAGGGGAACATGGCTTGGCACAGCAGCAGAGACAAAGAGGAGTTTAGCTTCCTTGGTCAGTAACTTTTCATGAACAAGAGTGATGGTGGGGGACACATCACGACCCTCAACTTGATCGACAACAGACTTGTAATCTTCAGGTAAACCCTGAAGAATATAGTCAATTTTCTCTTCATGCTGGACCGGTTGACCAAGTAGGCAGAGTTTGTCGAAGCGAGTAGTCAGCCCTTGCATATACTCGTCGATGGATTTGTCTCCTTTGGGGAAGTGTTTCAGTTGGAGGTGAAGTTGATGAACATGACCTCTGCTCGGTTTGGCATATGTGTCAGCCAGGGATCTTTACATCTCAGACGAAGACTTGGTAGTGGAGACAAGAGGTTGAACAGTCGAAGAGAGCGTTCCAAGGAGGCCGTTGTAGATGAGTTTTTCTTGGCGTCTCCATTTGGTGAAGTCGAGGTTTGTTGTGGTTTGACCATCAGTCGTGACAGTTGGAAGAGGACAGGGTGTGGTTCCATCAAGGAAACCAGCTAAGTCGTAGCCATCGAGCAGGGAGTGGATTTGGAGACTCCAAGTGACATAGTGGAGAGAAGTGAGTTTGGAGACATTGCTCATGTTGATGTGGAGCAACGGTTGGGAGGAATCGATGGTTTCGGCGGCCATGACGCAGAGACTCGACAGAGGTGATGACAAGACAGAGAGAAACAAACAGAAGAGAGTGAAAGAGAGAAGTTTGGGCCGAGAAAATAAAAATTTAGGTATTGGAACCTTGCTCTGATACCATGTAGAAGCTGTATTTCATATATCTTACAAGAATTAGAGAGAGGCCATTATATACAGAGAGTAGCAGAGGAGCCTCTAGGTTAAGCGTAATTACAGAGGTTTCCTAATACAGAGATATGGAATATTGAGATGTTAATACAAATCCTATCATATCTAATCATATCTCTAACACCCAGTCTCCGAACCATTGTCGATGACAGTAACGCATGGATTCACGATGACATAAAGAACGGTGTTTATAATGCGGGTTTGCTACAAATCAAGAAATCTATGATGTGGTAAACCAACTTTTCGGTTTACTAATCAGTATTGTAATTAATTGAAAATTTGACTCCAAAATGTTAATTTGTTTTTCTTTGCAGGCAGTGAAACAATTGTTTCATGCATTGGACAAATGCGAAGAAATACTCAGAAAACAACGGTTTCTTTGTGGAAACACTTTGACTGAATCAGATATCCAATTATTCGCCACTCTCATAAGATTTGACGAGGTTATTTAAGCACAAAATGTTATGTTTTCGGATTTTTCATATCTACGTTTTGTTGAATTCACCATTTGTTTTTGCAGGTTTACGCAGTGATCTTCAAAGGCGATAAAAGATTCGTAAGAGAGTATTATAATCTCTTTAACTACACAAAAGATATCTATCAAATCGCGGGAATAAGCAGTATAGTAGAGATGGATCATATAAAGCAAAATTACTATAGAAGCTTTCCTTCTTTAAACCCTCTTGAGATCATCCCTGATGGACAACACATTGATTACTCTTTGCCTCATGATCGACACAGATTCTCTTCAGGAACACCGTTAAGACGTGGTAATGCAAGACATGAGCAAGCAAGTCTTGTTTGTGAATTTTCTTTGGTATTACTTGAAATTTTCAGTAAGCTTTTTTAAGCGAATTAGTAATGCTTGTTTTTTTTCTTCTTCTTAATAATAAATTTTGTTCGGCCAAAATAATTAAAAGAAAAAAAATATCGACAAAATCAAGTTATACACATACAATCTTTATAATAGATTCTTACTTCAATTTCTTTTTAATAAAATATTCATTGACAATATGAAACAACATCTATTCCAAGAAGGTTAAGTTTTAAAACAACATTTAACTAAAATAGAGAGCCTAATTTTTGGTTCCTTAATTAGGGTTTTCTAAAGTTAAATTATAGTTAAACAAAATTTAATTAAATTGGATTTTATCAAAAACAAATTAATCTATATTATAATAGCAAATCTGAATAAATGTAAAGAACAATTACAATTTTTCTCAGTCTTAGATTGGTTTCACAACTGTCTAGCATTCCTCTTTGTTTAAGAGTAAACCACCCAAAAACACCATTGCCAACCACTTTATAAAAGCCTTTCCCTTAAATCAATCGAGCTTGATTTATTTTCTATTTGCAATATCAAACCAAACACTTTAATGAATGTAAAAGAGATGTTCAATAGGATTGCAAGTCTTTACTAATAGATAGAAAGTGAACTAGAGTGGTGCATTGTGAAAAGCATAGAAAAATATTTGTAAGGACTTTGATTGATCTTAGCACTAGTGAATTACTTTTAAGGACTGTGGTTTGAATCCTTTGATGATACTTTTTGGTTCTGAATCCCTTTTCCCAAACCTCTCTCTCTCACTTTTGTTTGGTTCTTGCTTGAGGACTAGCAAGAGATAAGTTTGGGGGAGTTGATATCTTGTGTTTTTGTTGAGTTTTAAGCCTTGTTTTTGCATAGTTTTGTTGCATAGTCTTGTCATTCTAGGTTGTTTTAGGAGCATATGCATCTAGTGTGTTTTCTCTCAGGTCCTTGGAGTAATCTCAACACATTTGGAGCATTTGGGCTTGCTTTGATGCAAAGAAGCAAAGAAGAATGAAGTGGAGAAGAAGCCATGACCAGAGCCACCAGCGGCCAAAGGCTGGCCGATTGGAAGAGGAGATGCATTTGATTGCCACCACCAGCGGCCAAGACCAGCTGCCAAAGCATGGCCGTGTGAGACAATCGGCCAAGACCAGCAGCCAAAGCATGGCCGTGTGAGACAATCAGGCAGGACCAGCGGCCAAACCATGGCCGATGGGAGATAAGAGGCACATGACCGATGCTACCAGCAGGCAGGACCAGCAGCCAAACCATGGCCGATGGAGCCACGTGACCACACCAAGCGGCCAAGCCATGGCCGCTAGAGCCAATACCACATTTGTTTTAGTTTTGAACCGGGTTTGACCCATTTTGTTTTGGGTTGACCTGGGTTGATGTGAGCACCAGACGTCTCGCGGCTTGGATCGGAAGACACGTCTTCGGGCCGTTCAGGATAGAGACAACGCTGCTCGGGCCAAACGATGGGAAACGACTGTAGAGGCTAAATGAACGATGGAGTCGAGGTTTGGTGAAGAAGGAACGATGGAAACGCGAGTTACTTGATAGGCTTGAACGTGGTCGCTTGGACAGATCGATGTGGTAGCGATGCGGTACGGTCGCAAGGTTGCAGAAACGATTAGTGAACCGAGGGAGGTTTCACTAGGCCGAGGTGGACTGAGTGACGACACGCGAGGGATGGCTCGCCTCGTGATACGGTCAGGCTAACGACGGCGAACCTGGTTCAAAGTCGCTAGGGTTCTCTCGGTAGATCAATCCCGGATTGATTCTAAGGAAAGGAGTGAGACAAGAGTCAAAGAATCTGTCTTTGGAAATGTTTTTATTTCAATCAAGTCTGAGGCTACAAGAAGGTAAGAAGAGGTTTAAATAGAGCTAGGGTTAGGAGGGACTAAGGACACGCGGACTCTCAATGGTCCGCACACGTCGCCCTTTGACGTGTTCTCTTTGAAATAGAACACGTCGCCTCCTATTTGATTCAAACATAACCACAAACACTCTACTTAACATTATAAAAGAGAAGAATCTAGAGTTTGTTCCAAAATCAAAACGCACAGCATAAGTAAAAGAAAGAGCACGTCCTCGGCCTTGGCGCGGAAACGACTTGGCTTCGAACATTTGCACTAAAGCTCCTCGCCTTGTTAAAACCTCCTCCGGTAAACCACGTGAAAAAACCCGGAGTGAGGAAAAAGAGTATGACTCCTTGCCCTAGTGACTTGGTCGCCTTCATCCTTGGGTAAGGATGAAGGCCGTGCGAACGGTCTCCATGTGAACTCCTTCGGCTGGGTCGTTGTTGCGGACGAAGGCTTGCACAAAGAGGTTGTCTCGTGAATGGTGTAGGCGTCTCGGCCGCGTCCTCGGCGTCTAAGTCTGGTACAAGCGTTCCTGGCCGCGAGTCTGGACCCTTGATCACATCATTCCCTCCCCCTTGAGAAGGTTTAGTCCCCAAAACTTCTTTGTCATCACCTGCGTCAAACGGAACAAGATCAGTAACGTTGAAGGAGGTTGACGTATTATACTCACCTGGTAGTTCAAGACGGTAGGCGTTGTCGTTGATCTTCTCGATGACTCTGAATGGACCGTCTCCTCGTGGGCTAAGTTTGTCCTTCCTCTTTTGTTGAAAACGCTCCGGCCTTAGGTGCAAACAAACCCAATCTCCTGGCTTGAACAACATAGGCTTGCGTCCGCGGTTAAAGAAACGCGCATACTGTTCGGTCCTCCTTTCAATGTTTGCCCGAACCTCCCGTGGAGTTGCTTGACTAACTCGGCTCTCGCGGTTCCATCTTGATTCTCGGTCTCGTCCGGTGGTAAAGGTAAGAGATCTATAGGCGTGAGAGGCTTGAAACCGTAAGCGACCTCGAACGGCGACTTCTTTGTGGAGGAATGAATGGCCTGGTTATACGCGAACTCAATGAGGGGAATGCACTCGAGCCACGATCCTTTGTTGCTCGTGATCGCTGTACAAAGTAAGGCTCCATAGATTGATTCACGGCCTCGGTCTGGCCGTCGGTTTGCGGATGAGCAGCGGTGGAGTATAACAGCTTGGTGCTGAGCTTCTTCCACAATGTTCGCCAGAAATGACCAAGGAACTTCAGGTCTCGATCCGAAATGATAGTGCGTGGTAAGCCGTGGAGTCGAATCACCTTATTGAAGAAGAGGTTCGCCAGTTGCACAGCGTCGTGGTTCTTGTTGAATGGTATAAAGTGCGCCATCTTCAAAAATCTATCCACCATGACCATCAAGCTATCTTTAATGTGTAAGAGAGGTAATCCGAGAACGAAATCCATCGATAGGTCGATCCATGGTGATGTTGACACCGGTAGAGGCATGTAAAGGCCGTGAGGGTGAGTCGTTGATTTTGAAGCTCGACACACCACACAACGTCCGCAGTGCTTCTCGACCATGCTTCACATCTTTGGCCAATAGAAATGTTCTTGGAGCACGGCCAGAGTTTTGGTGATGCCGAAATGCCCGGACAAGCCTCCACTGTGTGCTTCTCGGACCAGCAATTCTCGAATAGAGCCGGTAGGAATGCAAAGTCGTCGGCCTTGGAACAAGAACCCTTCATGCACATAGAACTCGGTGAATACCCCCTTTCCGTGATTCTTGAAGCAATCATCGAACTCGACGTCATTGGCGTATGCGTCTTTAATATTCTCGAACCCCAAAACCTTGGCGTCTATGGTGGTGATCAAGGCGTGCCTCCGTGAAAAGGCTTCGGCGACAATGTTTTCTTTCCCCTTCTTATACTTGATCACGTACGGGAATGACTCGATGAACTCTAGCCACTTTGCGTGTCTCCTCATGAGGTTGGTCTGGCCGCGCAAGTGCTTCAAGGTCTCGTGATCGGTGTGAATCACGAACTCTCGAGCCAATAGATAATGCTGCCAAACCTCCATGGCGCGGACTAGGGAGTAGAGTTCCTTATCATAAGTGGGATAGTTGAGGGTGGCGCCGCTGAGCTTCTCGCTGAAGTAAACCACCGATTTGCCTCCTTGAGTGAGAACCACACCGATGCATACGCTAGACGCATCGCACTCCACTTCGAACGTCTTGTTGAAGTCGGGTAAGGTAAGTAGAGGGGCTTGAGTGAGGCGCCGTTTGAGTTCTTTGAACGCTCGCTCTTGCTCCTCTCCCCATTTGAACTCCTGCTTCTTCTTGATTACTACGGTGAGAGGCGCCGCGGCCGTGCTAAAATCTTTCACGAACCGCCGATAAAAGATAGCGAGGCCGTGGAACGATCGGACGTGCAACACACTGGTAGGCGTGGGCCACTCCTCAATGGCTCGAATCTTCTCTCCATCTACCTTGGGGCCCTGTTCACTTACAAAAAAAAACCTAAGAAAACTAGTTCATTAGCAGAAATGACGCACTTTTTCAAGTTAGCGTACAATTGCTCTTTGCGGAGAGTGTTCAAAACATATTCAAGGTGCATAACATGATCCGATAAACATGAGCTATACACGAGAATGTCATCAAAATAAACCACAACAAATTTGTTTATGTAAGCTCTCAAGACATGGTTCATCAAACGCATGAATGTAGAAGGTGCATTGGATAGACCGAATGGCATTTCCAACCATTCGTACAAACCTTGCTTGGTTTTGAAAGTGGTTTTCCATTCGTCCCCTTCTTTCATTCTGACCTGGTGGTAGCCACTCTTGAGATCGATCTTTTAGAAAACGCTTGAACCGCTTAACTCATCGAGCATGTCGTCCAGCCTCGGTATGGGGTGCCGATACTTGATAGTGATGTTGTTCACGGCTCGACAGTCGACGCACATACGCCAAGAGCCTTCTTTCTTCGGCACGAGTAGGATAGGGACGGCACAGGGGCTGAGACTCTCTCGAACATAGCCTTGGGACATGAGCTCCGAGACTTGGCGCTCTAACTCCTTGGCTTCCTCCGGATCGAGACAATACGCAGGCCGGTTTGGTAGTTGAGCTCCAGGCACGAGATCAATCTGATGTTCGATGCCTCGTGTTGGTGGTACACCCTCGGGCAACTCGTCCGGAAACACGTCCTTGAAGCGTCGTAGAACGTCGCGGATCGCCTCTGGTAGAGCCTCCATCGAACCTTCGAGCCCTTCAACCAATAAATCTCGAAAAACCATCAATAAAACTTGGTTGGAGTCCTTAAGGGACTTTCTAACATCACTAGACTGAATTAGAAAGTTCGGTTTAGAGTCTGAATCCTTAGTTTCGATAGCATTTCATGAACTTGTGTGGGGCTCAATGGTTTCAAATAGATACGCTTATTGTCATGAACAAAATAATATTGGTTGGTGTGGCCACAGTGAGTGGTTCTCTTATCAAACTGCCAAGGACGCCCCAAAAGGAGGTGGCTAGCTTGCATTGGAACCACGTCACATAAGACTTGGTCTTTGTAATGACCCACACTAAACGGAACCATGACTTGTTCTTTCACATGAATCACGGTTTTTTCATTCAATCAACAAAATTTCCCACTTACAGTGCAACAAGTGTAAAATATGTTCTCGCGCTGGCTTGCGTCGTCGGCGGTCGCCACGCTGGTGTTGAGGACGCGTCGGATCATCAGGACCTCTCCTACTTCCGGTTCGGCTACGGCCTCTTCCAACTCCGCTTCAACTCGGTCGTTCTCTTCGACCGCTTCTCCGTCGGACTCAAGCTCTCAGGACTCGGTGATGATCATAGTGCACGCATTCGGACATTCACGAGCGTAATGACCTCTTCCTTGACATTTAAAGCACAGAATGTCGCGGCTCCGGATATCATTGGTATTACATCACGGATCTTGTCGTTCATTGGTGGCCGGCTCTCTTGCTTTGAACCGTGTGTCGACGTTGGCTGCTTTCGGCTTCTCTTTTGGCCGGTTCGAGGTTGACGCATTTGGGGACCAACTTGGAACTCCTTGAGTTCTGGTGCGACTTGAGGCGGCGTTCTTCTTTTTAATCTGTCCCTCAATTTGCACCGATAGGTGCAACAACTCCTCGAAGCCTTGATAAGGCTGTCGTTCGACCTTGCGCGCGATCCTGTCTTGTAATCCGTCAAGGAACTGCGCCATGAGGAATTATTCAGTGTCTTCTACTTGGAGCCGATTGTGTAAATGCTCGAACTCCTCAAAATACTCTTCAATGGACCGCGAGCCTTGGGTGAGCCTCCTGAACTTCTTTTGGAGCTACCAATGATAAAATGGTGGAACAAATCGCCTCCTCATCTCGGCTTTCAAGACCTCCCAAACGGCGATCGGTCGGTCATGATTGCGTCGTTGCTCAGCCACTAAACGGTCCCACCATGTGAGGGCGTAGTCGGTGAATTGGGCCACGGCGTAGTTGACCTTGCAAAGCTCCGGATAGTTGTGAAACGAATAGAGGTGGTCCATTCAGTTCTCCCACTCTAGATAGGCCTCCGGATCAGACTTTCCGGCAAAGGTTGGTGCCGTCATCTTGTGAACAGGCTCGTGAGTCTCGGACCATCATCATATTGTTCGGCGCGCCGGTCGCGTTGCCTGGGCCGCGTCTCATAATCCTCGTCGAACTGGTCGCTTTGTTCCGGCTCTTGACGTTGACGCCGCATGGGCAAAGAATCTTCTCTTGGAGGGTTTAACAGTTGGAGACGTGTCATACGCTCTGCCAATCATTCAATACCATTGCGTAGGGCTGTGAGTGTGACTCCAAACTCTGGTGGAGGTAGAGGGTTCTCCGGTGGTTGTTGTTCAGCCATAGAGACCGTACGGACAGTCTATGGTGGCGTGGCTCGTCGCAAAGCGCGGTTTGGCTGAATTTAAACCTCGTCAATAGCAAAAACAAATATGCGTGAGTATATTTTATGTTCAAAGGACCACAAGGAGATATTTTCTCTCGTCTCACAATGATTGCTAACAGCACACAAAAGCAAACCTATGACTAAACAAAAGTAAAAGCAAAAGCTAGTAACGATAAAAGGTGCTTTTGGACCACAACAAGAATGCTAAAACAAAACACGACCTTTATCGATCTAGCAACGTTTATACAAGAACAAGGGTGAACAAAATGATGAACAGGATGAACACAAGATAACCTAAACGAACGACTAACAACACAACGCATGCACCAAATTAAACAAAATGACTAAACGAAGCATGCGGAAGGAGATAAAACAAACAAGACTACTAGATATGCTCAAAACCCAAACTTTAATCAAAGGAAATGAGTTTCTGGGTTAGAAAGACACAACCTTTGTGTTAGGAACCTTGAGCTCTGATACCAGCTGATGTGAGCACCGGACGTCTTACGGCTTGGATCGGAAGACACGTCTTCGGGCCGTTCAGGATAGAGACGATGCTGCTCGGGCCAAACGATGGGAAACAAATGTAGAGGCTAAATGAACGATGGAGTCAAGGTTTGGTGAAGAAGGAACGATGGAAACGCGAGTTACTCGATAGGCTTGAACGTGGTCGCTCGGACAAATCGATATGTTAGTGATGCGGTACAGTCGCAAGGTTGCAGAAACGATTAGTGAGCCGAGGGAGGTTTTACTAGGCCGAGGTGGAAACGAGGTGGACTGAGTGACAACACGCGAGGGATGGTTCGCCTCGTGATACGGTCAGGCTAACGACGGCGAACCCGGTTCGAAGTCGCTAGGGTTCTCTCGGTAGATCAATCCCGGTTTGATTCTAAGGAAAGGAGTGAGACAAGAGTCAAAGAATCTCTCTTTGGAAATGTTTATATTTCAATCAAGTCTGAGGCTACAAGAAGGTAAGAATAGGTTTAAATAGAGCTAGGGTTAGGAGAGACTAAGGACACGCGAACTCTCAATGGTCCGCACACGTTGCCCTTTGACGTGTTCTCTTTGAAATAGAACACGTCGCCTCCTATGTGATTCAAAAATAACCACAAACACTCTACTTAACGTTATAAAAGAGAAGAATCTAGAGTTTGTTCCAAAATCAAAACGCACAGCATAAGTAAAAGAAAGAGCACGTCCTCGGCCTTGGCGCGGGAAACGACTTGGCTTCGAACGTTTGCACTAAAGCTCCTCGCCTCGTTAAAACCTCCTCCGGTAAACCACGTGGGAAAATTCCGGAGTGAGGAAAAAGAGTACGACTCCTTGCCCTAGTGACTTGGTCGCCTTCATCCTTGGGTAAGGATGAAGGCCGTGCGAACGGTCTCCATGAGAACTCCTTTGGCTGAGTCATTGTTGCGGACGAAGGCTTGCACGAACAGGTTGATCTTCTGCCTGGTGGACTTGGAGGAGCTCTTAGAACGCGTCGTGGCTCCTGGCGTGATTGCTGGTGCGTTGGCCGGCTGTTGTCCCATGAATGGTGTAGGCGTCTCGGCCACGTCCTCGGCGTCTTGGTATGGTACAAGCATTCCTGGCCGCGAGTCTGGACCCATGATCACATCACGGGTTCTCTTCTACTTTCCTAAAAATACTCTAACCCTATTAAGGGAAGACTTATCTCTTATCTTATCTATTGTTTTAGCAACCACTTAAGGTTCTTAAGCTTATCTAGTCTTGGTTTGTTGAATGATTGAGTACTTTTAAGTTTTTAATAGCAATTTCTTCTTCTGATCTCTTAATCTATAATCTCTTATTATGATTTCACAAAGATCAAACTCTTTTCTTTGTGTTAGGATTGTTCTTGATTGTTCTATAATCTATAATCTCTTATAAGTTCTTAGCCATAGGATTGTTCTTGATTGTTGCTTAGACATCTAGGATTGGTTAGCTATATCCCAAGTCAATTACCTTGCCCAAGGTTCACTTGTTTAATCTTGATTTAAAGTTTATTGCTAAATGTGTTATGTTTCTTTGAGTTTGCATTGTTTGAATTGTCTTGTTTTCTTTCTTTGAATCAGTTTGTTAGTTAAAATTGTTACAAAAAAAAATATTTTCCTGTTTAAGAATAGATTAAACATCTTTGTGTATTCTTAGTGAGCTGATTAATGCAAATTGTGGATTGATAATTTAATTGATAGAAAAATACTACATCACTACTCTCTCACAATTCTATATATACAATTCTATATATAGATACTACAAAAACAATGAAAGTTTCTAAAATACTTTATTACCAAACAAAAATATATTTTGTCTTTAATGATTAGAACCCCTGTTTTAAAAATCGGTCTAGGCGCCCGTGTAATCGCCGGTTACACGCTAGGCGACTGCTCACCGCCGGGATTTCACCATAATCGGTCAACAAATCGAAATTATCAAAAAAAAAAATTGAGAGCTTTTGAACTTGTAACTTTGTTTTTTTTTCATAGATCTGTAACTATGAAGGCTGAAACTATAAGAATATTAAGTTAAAATGACTAATAGTTGAGAAAAATGAAGAGGCGGCACTTTAAATTAGGGTTTTCAGAGGTTACAGATCGAAACTATGAGGAAGAAGACGAGGGTGTTTTTGGCATTTCGCATTTATTAAAAAAACTATAATAAAAAAAGCAAAAAATAAAATTGTGGGGCTCAAACTGGTGTTCTGTTGGGTTTCAAATACATGTGAAACCGCTGGACCAATCTTAATTCTCAGTAATATGTTACACATTTAATATATTATACAGATTTATAGATAAAACCCCTAAAACTAGTCGCCGATTAATCCCCGATTTAAATCCGATTTTCCGATTAATCGCTAGGCCCTCCCTCACCGTCCGACTAACGCCTAGCGATTTTCAAAACAGGGATTAGAACTAATAGGCCTCATGCGCCTCATAGTAACCCTCTTTCCCAGAGAGCAGCTTTCATTGTTTTCAGTGATTCTTCCATATCATCACAAATGGTGTGAGGATCCGGTATTATGGTAGGATCAACCGTTATCGTGATTGTCATTTCCCCCGCATAACTTGTGTAAATTATGAACAATGCCTATCAAACACACATAAAACAAGACAATTCATTAAAAAGAAAAGCTTATACCGTTTAAACTAAATTACGCAACAACCCAAAAAGACGTACATATGGATGCCCATAAGAAATTGGCGAAATGTAAGCGATAGGATGGCCATGGAAACTGATTTCTTCCGTAGGGCCCATAACGTTTGAAACACATGCCGTTATGTTCATCCCGTGTAGATTGACTAATGATGATACTACCTATAATGACAAGAGTGAGTTATATGTACTTCCCATAAAAATTAATGCAAACAAATCTCAATTTATTTTACCTTAGCTCCAAACACTTTTAGGCCTATTTTGACAAGATAATACGCTAGAGCTGCGTGATAAGAATGCTTTTTTCGAGCCAGCATAGCTTTGGATTTTTTCAAATTAACCAATGGATCGGTTTCTAAACGAATTGATAACGGTAAAACAAGAAAGCTAAAGTAGTTCCCCCATCTGCATTTTGAATCCTTGACCATCATTTCTGCCAAAGGCTTTATGACGAAAATATATATATCAAAATGTGCAATTATTGTTTTTTGAGAACCAAAGAGTTATATTGTATAAGTCTCTAACCTTGAACCCGATGTCCGGCCTTAGATTTACTGTACAACCTGCACGGAATCGTATTCCATCTGGAAGACTGTTCGGATATGAAGTCAATAATGCGCCATACTCCTCATTATTCTTGTCTTGTTGTTCTTCAAGAAAAAGACATGCGGGTGAAGCATTAATTTATAGATCATATAAGCAGCTTCGTTCATTGTATTAGGATCAACTTCTGCAGGTTATGTTATTAACCATTGTAATTTAATCACTAGAACTTTTAATAATACATCATCTATACTGAATTTAATGTTTACCATATTGTCGGTTAATATAGCTAGAAAGAGCAGCTTGTGTAATTCCGAGTAGAACATCATTGATGGTCTAATAACAGCATATGCAATATATAGAAAGCACAGATATCCATTAGAAAGTTACGTAAGAGAAATCCTCTCAAATGAGTTATGAACATAAATCACAACGTACCATGTTCATAGCATTTTTGATAAGTTTAATGTCATCGAGAGAGATATTTCGGTGATAACATCTCTTTGGATTGCTCCTGACATTCGCACGGCCTTTCAGTGGCGTTTCTGTATCCTTCAAAAAAAACATTGTCGCAAAAAGCAAGAACATATCTACGATTGTATTCCATATCAGTCTCAATGTAGAACCAATGGTGAATATTGCCCGTAAGAACCAGTCATTTTTTTTAAGTCTCTGCGACACAGTGCTTCGCCGTTTCACAGAAGGAATAGCAGTAGGCAACATGTCTGGATTTGTTGTTTTGTGGGTACATGCGAGCACGAGGGAAAAGAAGGACATTCCATCTCCCAACGCATGGTTAAATCTTATTATACCAACTGCTTCAGCATCCAAGGTTTTGATGTTAAGGATGTGAATGTCCCACAAAGGCCGTGATCTATCAAGAGGAATCATTGTGAGACGTGAGATATAGTCATCGACGTAGTTTTGTCCACCATCACATATCTCTTCTGGATCTATGGACGGTACAATTACATGATCTTCTACGTTGACGTCGGTCTCGATCCATTTTGCACCATTTTCAGACTATTAAGATAAGACATAGATGGTGACCAAACGACATGTGTTAAGATAGGATTTATACAAAATTTATATATTCCCAAAAAAACCATGGCCGTACGTCGACTCAATTTACATGGAGATCAATAAAATAAATACTCCCTCTGTTTCAAAATATAGGATGTTTTAAGTAAAGCACGCAGATTAAGAAGTCTTTACTTTTAACAAGTTCAACCAATCAGAAACAATACTGCAAAATATAAAATATTAAACTAATCTAAAAGTTGCATTGAAATTTGAAAACATCCTATATTATAAAACAAAAAATTTCTCCAAAACATCCTATATTTTGAAACGGATGGAGTATCACATATATATTTTTAATCAATTTATCATCTATATTTAAAGAATAAGTTCAAGAAAATCTAAAATTGTAAATCTGCAGGTCATGTTTCAATTATTTTTCTTTAAAAAATAAAATCAATTTATTTATCTATATTTAAAACATAAAACTCTTGAAATTCAAAATATAGCCATGTTCGAATGCATCACTTACAAGTAATCGAACATAATTATGTATAAAGAGTTGAAAAAAAAAAAAAAAAAACTTATGTATAAGGAAGTTTGGTATATATATATGTGTTTTAGTGGGTACCAGTTTGCTGCAGAAACGAGGATACTTGTAGACATTGTGCCTCAAAGCATGAAGAACAACATCGGGGTTCATTTTGCTTTTGAACCCAATCTTGATGATGTTACACATGCCTGTGTCTGGCGATTGGAATAGACGCGCCATCGGGCTGAGTGGCTCCTCCTCCTCATTCTTCATCCTCCCTTCCTCTTCCATGTGCATATCTCTTCTCTCTCTTTCTTTCCAACGCTATTTATAAAGTTTGTCTTATAAGTTATAAGTGGTCTTCCTTTTATTGATAAATTGCAGTTATTTCATTGAAAATGAACAAAGTTTAGGATAAAATGAAAATATGTGGTCTTCCTTTAATGTGACTATCTTTTTTTTTGGTTCTATATATACTGGTTGTTAGTATTATTGGCTATGAACAGTAAATAAATTATAAAGCGAGTTTGATTGATGATCAATTCTTCTAACATACAAAATATTGTAGTTGCCAGAAAACAAAAAACTTCAGTTTCAATTTTTTGGGTTTGAATTACCTAGTACTTAAGTGGTTGTGTATACATATGTTCATATCTATAATGTGGTCGAAGCTGAAGATAAATCTAAAATTTGTGTACTATGAGGATTCGATGAGTAAATACAGTAAATTGGGACTAGTTATCCATATCATTTCAGTTTATTAATTAGAAAATTAGTTTTTAATATATTTGTAAACAGTATAATAGAAATTTACATAATTTTTTAAATATGTGTAAGTTAAAATAACACACTATGAAAGGGAATCCTACTATATTAATTGAGAAGTACAAATATGAAACTAACCTTAAAATGTGTAAATAAATACATTCAATTGCCATTAGAAAAAAATAATTAAGCTTAATTAACTAATTTAAATAAATATAATTAATTAAAAATAAAAACACTCACATATCAAATATTAAAAAATCTAAAAAAATCTAAAAAAATATTTTCTCTCTCTAATAAATTATGGACGAAATTACTAATTAGATTTAAATATATATATATATATATATATATAAACCAATCAGAATTTTAAAAACTAAGATTTTATATCCAAGTATACAATACAATTATTTTTAATAACTAAATTCGAAAATTTGGTAAGTTTTCAAAATAAGATTCTCCTTTCATCTTTATTTTATTTTATTTACAAATTGTTTGGAATTTTCATATAATACATATCATTTAAAATTCATATTTTTTTATGCATATGTTGTGATTTGAATTTTTTAAAACAAAAATATATTACTCACTGTATGAAAATGTGTGTTTTAATTTCCACATTGGCAGGTTGGTAAAACTAAATTTATATAAATGAGAAATTAATAATTTTTATTTTCTCACAACTATAATATTAAAATTACTATTTTATATTTCATAAAAATAATGATTCAAATACAACAAACAAATAATATAAGAAATTAATAATACGTCAAAAATAAAATAGTATAATATTATAAAATAATTATTATTCAAATAAATTAATAGGTTTACATTAAAATTTAAAATAAATATTATCTCAAACAAAATAAATTTTTTTTAAAAAATAAAAAAATTATTTTTATTATTATATTATAATTTTTTTTAAAAAATGTTGGACCCGAGCTTTAAGCACGGATATATCCTAGTATAATATAAATTGTTGAGACACTTTTGGAAAGGAATATAATATACAAAATCATTTGGATTTTAACTATTAAATATTTTATATTAGGTATTAATTAATTTATATGATTAACTTAAACTAAATGCTTGAATATCATAGTAAATTTTCCTTTTTTCACTAATTTTGTTACCTCAAATGTCCATGAATACTAAAAAACTATTATCAAAGATGAACAATTAAGATTACAAATAAACTTAAGAGATATATATATATATATATGTAGTATTATATTTAAAATATAATTGATATTGTATAATTTGAATATATATATATATATATATATCCCCTTTTAATAAAAGAAAAGTACACAACATTGTTTTGGTAGACTTTATAATTTTAATAAATTGTTATAAATGGTTACAAATAGGTTATACATAGGTAATAAATTAATTTATATATTAACTGGTTACAAGCTGATAGTTCATATATTAATGGTAACAAATAAAACCTTAATTGTAACCAAAAATCTTAAATGGGATATTCCAAATTGATAGTTCATGGATATTCCAAACTTTATTTTCGGAAGATCACGTTGTTTCCAAAGATATACAATCACAATATTACCAATTTTTTTTTCCTTAGATTTTATTGATAGATTACAACATTAACTAAGTTATTAAAGGGAATAAAAATACACTCTCCATCATAAAAAAAAAAATACACAACTTTTTTTGTATAATAAAACGGAAGTACACAACTTTTTTGTAGAATATATAATTTTTATTAGTTGGTTACAAAATAGATAATATATTAAATATAGGTTGGTTACAAAAAAAAAGTTGTAGATGAAATCTGTGGGTTATATAAAATTACGAATACACTTAAGAATATCTCAAAGAATCCTCTTAAAGATAATATTCCAATGATTTATACAATTTCCAAAAAAAAATCTTGATTATTCCATACATTATTACACCATATATAGTGTTAGGCATAAAAATATACTGTTAGGCGTAATAAGGAATAAAATCTTGGCAATTAATCATACGTGATTTCCGAGATTTTATTGTGGATTTCAAAATAAAATCTGACCTAAAACCCTTTCAAACTTTTAATACAATATATGAATGTTTGAGCTATGCAGTATATTTTCCTATTGGTTGAAATTTTATAAATATTAATAATATTTATTGTTTATTAATCTTTGTATTTTTTACCCAAAAACTCTTATAGGACAGGAAGTACCATTTAAATATCTATACTATCATAATAAACCATATTTTAAGTTTAATTACACATTTCATCTTAATGCATAAAACTAAATATTTTATATCAAACACAATTATTACATCATATCAAATCTATATCTTAGTAACAATTGGAAATACAAATAAAAATTAACAAAATATAATTCTCAAAAAACTGAATCAAACATCATTTAAGACATATTTGTTATGTTGTTATCTCATAAGTACTAATTTTACCTCATGTCTTAATCAATTTTAAATGAGTGAAATTTATAAAATAAAAACATATAGTATAAAGATATAGAGACATTCTCATCTAATAACTGAAGATTCATTTCTATAAATTATAATTTATTTCAAGTGATCTTATGTTTTGACATATGCGTTACAAAAATACAGGTGTATGAAATTATAAAATAAATCATAAGAAAAAATTACTAATATTCTTAAATGATTTTTAATAAATGATACATATTAATATTTGGAAACTTTTTAATCTAAAATAAATTTCCTCGTTAGACATTCAGTTTAGTAATCACATTTAAGTTTAACTATTTATTTCATCGTAAAACCATAATTCACTTCCTGGTGAATTAAAGTTAAAATTTTAATAATAAAATAATAGAAGCATCATATATGAGATAATATGTATATTGGTTAGTATTTTAAATTTAACAATAAAGATAATCAGTAAAAAAGTCAGTTAACATCCACAAATTTTTGGAAATCCAAAAATATCCTAAATATTATTCTTCTATATGTCATAATTTCATAAGTAATGTTTTTGTCAATTTTTAACAATTAACCAAAAATTCATTCCTACAAACTCATTTTTCTATTTTTTTTTTCATGTTTCTCATATTACTGCATGTATTAAAATATTTAAAATAAAACATGTAAAACTATACTAATACACATCATATATTGAATTTTTCTTTTTATAAAGTACATTATTCTTTCAAGTTTTTGTGTACTTACTTACAATAAAAAATTTATATTGCAACGATAAATACAATTTATATCCGAATAAAATTATGTTAAATAACTTATATTATTCTTTTTAACTTTGTTATTCATTAATTATTGATTAATATACATGCTTAATAAATTAAGTTTTTGCTTACACATGTCAAATTTTACTGTGAACACACGTATAATATAATTAGCATACAATGAAAAATATATTGATTTTGTTAATTTTCCTTTTTGATTTAGAATTTGTTTTAAAATATAAACATGTATCTATAAATATAATTAGCTGTTTTATATAAAAAATATATTTTATTTTGACACGCGTCAATATCTAATCAATATATTTGACATGTGTCACGATCTTGTTAATGAGTAACTTTGACATCAAACTTTATATAATAAGATGTCTCTTTACTTTAACATTTATATAGTTACAAAAATGCTTATGTTAATCTTACATACTCCTATTTTATATATTACAATAGCAGACTTTTAAAATAAATTATTTGATTGTTGAAAAAAATATGATATAATCTATTTTTTATTTTTTTTTTCAACAATATTTTTCTTTGTGAATAGGTGAGTATTCAAAAATTTTTCTTTTTGTAAAAGCTAGTATTTACATTTTTTTAAACAGTAATTAACTGTGTAATTTGTACAATCATTTATTTATCTTATTAAAAAAGTAATATTTTCTTGTAAAATTAGCAACTTAAAATAAAAATAAGTAAACAATATTATAATTTCAAATTTTCGAATTTCTATTTATTAGTTTTTCTTTTTTTCTATTTTAATTTTATATAAAATCTTTTTATGGTAGGTTTTAAATTTTTTCATTTTTATTTTAATTTTTTAAAATAAATTTAGAATTGACACGTGTCAACATCTTATCAATATTTTTTTAAAAGCGAGTATTTACATTTTTTAAAACAGTAATTAACCGTATAATTTTCACAATCATCTATTTATCTTATTGGAAAAGTAATATTTTTTCTTGTAAAATTAGCAATTTAAAATAAATTAATTAAACAATATTATTATTATTTTTTCTACTTCAAAAATCTTTTTCTTTTTGTAAAAGCTAGTATTTACATTTTTTTAAACAGTAATTAACTGTGTAATTTGTACAATCATTTATTTATCTTATTAAAAAGTAATATTTTCTTGTAAAATTAGCAACTTAAAATAAAAATAAGTAAACAATATTATAATTTCAAATTTTCGAATTTCTATTTATTAGGTTTTTTTCTATTTTAGTTTTATATAAAATCTTTTTATGGTATGTTTTAAATTTTTGCATTTTTATTTTAATTTTTTAAAATAAATTTAGAATTGACATATGTCAACATCTTATCAATATTTTTGACACGTGTTACGATCTCGTTAATAAGAAATTTTGTCATTAAACTTTATATAATAAGATACATATCAAGGTTGAAGGACTTTTTTAGAAGCCACTTCTTCCCTAGTTCGACGTTTATCTTACACATATGTCCCTAGTACAAACTACTGAATAAATGCAAATTAAACACCTTGCAATATCGATTCTTAACTTTTGTGTGTCTTTTGATTTTCTTTAACATTCATAACATTATATATGACGTTGTCCAAAAAATTCATCTTCATAAATATTTAGTCAAAATTGTATCATAGCTTCCAATGAGATAGTTCCCAAAATATGCCTTTTTTACCAATTATGCCATTCATCGGTGACCTTTAGCCGTCAACCTTTACCTAATGACCATTATTACTAACATCAAAAGTTTTAGATGGTTCAACATGTCGTATCCACTCATATAGAACTTGTTCACCAGTCAAAGATTAAGGTGGATACTCCTTCATTGCTTGCTTTTCCTTTCAGAATACATGAAGAAATCTTATGTGATGTGACGGTACTCAACCAACATGTCTTTCTACCAGCTAGCAATCAAATGTCGTTGTATCATCTATGCAAATGGACCAAGATAGTTTTTCAAGCGTCGTCCATCTCGAAAACTTACCATATCTCGAAAAATTGCTGGAAAAACGGCTTTTACATATCCGGACAATTAAAATATGTTCGATTCATACATCGGACTATTGGGTATGCGAAAATATACATTAACTCTAAAAATATTTGAATTTCGTACCCAGACTTACGATTTTATGCTAAATTATACAAAAACGTGGTTAATTAGTGACGATGTTAATCTTGTTGTTAGGCCAATCTGACGTGGAATCCACGTGTGAGCCGAGGGGAAAACGACGTCGTTTTAGTCTATTTTAGAAAGAGAAATTTTGCCCAAATCGACGTCGTATCTTATTCTTTCCCAAATCTTTCTCTCTTCCCAGATTCGTTCCTTTCACTCACTCAAACGAAAAACCCTAGAAATTGGGGCTTTGCAATTTCCGGTGAATCGGAAAAGTTAATTGCGGTGGAAGTTAGTTGTGATGAATCCTGATGTTGACGATGCGATGAGAGTCGAGCAGCCAATTCCTAGAAAGTAAATTTTAGATTAACGTTTCCAATTTCCATTTTTTCAATGTTCATCCGATGTTGATAGATAGTTTGGACTGAACATTTGCATTGTGTGATAGATCATTAGTGGGTCTCTTTATATAGATAATTGTAGATAATTATGTTTGGGAGTTAAAAATCCAAGGTGTAAAGATTGTTAAATTCTCAAATTGACACAAGTTTCTTTTGTTTTTCAGCCCTGATGATGCAATTTTCCAGATCTACCATGGTGGAATGTTTGCCAACTCAGAAGGTAATGTGATTACATATCAAGGAGGTGAAACTCACACTCCTGAATGCAAGTCGGAAACAGTTTTTACAAACATGATGGAGTCTATAAGGGTGTCTTTGTTTGGGCATAGGGTCTGGTACAAACTTTCATATGAGATGTTTACAGAGTTGAAACTGATGTATAATGGTTTTGAAAGTTTTCAAAGAATGTGTCTAGCTGCGATATGGACAAAGTCAGTTGAGCTCTATGTGGAAAAGGACAAGATCTCAGGAGTAGCTAATGATGATAGAGGTCATCAACAAGATATTAAGGGTGAAGGTCGTCAACCAGATATTGAGGATATAGGTCGTGATAGAGCTTGTGATGGTGAAGAAGGAAGTAATGTTGATAGAGCAGGTAATGTTAGAGGCAGTGATGTTGATGAGGAAGATGATTTTAGAGGTGGAGACGATGGAGATGAGGTTTGTGATTCAGAGGCAACTCCTTCGAATTCAGATGATGGCAAGAAAACTATTAGGTATAAAAGAGGCAGTGGTGAGATAAGATTGGGGCAGGTATTTGATAGCATACATTTGTTCAAAGAAGTTGTGGTGGATTATTCTCTTAAGTCAGGAACTAATGTCAAATACACAAGATGGGGATCCGAGAAATCTGAAGTGAGATGCGCTCTTGGTGGTGGTTGCAACTTTCGCATCTACTATTCGTTTCAAAAAGAGAACAACATGTACCAGGTCATGACATGCGTTGATGAGCATTCAAAGCCGTTTTTCCTAAAATTGCTTGTAGTCCACGAGATAACATCTTGAAGGCTGGAATTATGATTTATTGGTACGTCATAGGGCTCAACTTCATTGATCCATAACTCTTTTAACTCTTCAGTCGGTGGTTGGAGAAAAAACATAAAAACTATAATTTATCCCAAATTTTAGCATCGTAAGAAACTGTAACACTTCGACCACCAACCTCTCAGTGGGCTCCATGTCGACTCCAAGTCCTTGGGCTCACCTTCCTTAATAGGTCTCACGTCCTCTCACTTGGCTCCTGGGCTTATCCATATCTGACGGCCGATTTGCTACGTCTAGGTGGCTTGAAAGACTTGTTTACTCTCCCTACAAATCACCACATGCTCTTTCCCTATGTTTTTTCCTCACTCGCACAGTTCCAATAATCACTTCCCAAAGTTCACCCATTCTAAAACTACTCCAGCTCAAGCACGCTTAACTCTGGAGTTCTCTCAAGACCCTTGACCAAAAAGATAAGTGCACTTTGATGACCTTTGATGGCCAAATCAATTCTTTTAAACCTCTCCGCAAGTCCAAGGTGTAACAATGCACCCCCACTAACAAATCGCAACGTCCTCGTTGCGCATCAAGACCGTCACCCCCGACGGTGTGAGCCCACTCGACTCCACACGCGTCTAAGTTTGGCCCTGATACCACTTATAACGCCCGCGACCCAAAATCCTGATTTGAGATGTGCATCGATCGACGCAAGGTTCATTTTTCAGGAGGACTTAATTTAAACGCTCGTTTTGTTGCATTTTTGGTTTTGAAACCCTAAAGACGGATATGAAAGGAGAATGCTCGACGTTTTAGAGAGGTTTAGCCACTTTTGTGGTTCCCGAGAGAGAAATAGAGAGTAAACTTCTAAAGGTTCATGAGAGCGTTCTTGGTGAGTTCTAAGCCATTTTTGGAGAGATATGTCCCTGTGAGTAGAGATCTGAGGCTAAGGACATGAGAAAAACTTGCTAAGAGGCTATTTTTGTGTGTTTTAGAGTCATATTCTTCATTCTCAATGGTGAGTGAATGACTATGGCTCTTATGTGGATGTTTTGTGAGTTTATGTGGCCTTTGGAGTCGGTTTTGAAATCTTGGAGCCGAGAGGAGACGGAGGAGATCGAGAGCAGCATTGCGTCGTGCGTCTGCATCGATCGATGCAAGGAGTGCATCGGTCGATGCAGTTAGGGATTTGTCGTTGGCGCTTGGGATTGCATCAGTCGATGCAAGGAGTGCATCAGTAGATTCAGTTAGGGATTTGGAGGATTCCACCATCGATGCAAGGTGTGCATCGGTCGATGAAAAGATATTGCATCTTTCGATGTAAGGAGTGTGTCGGTTGATGCAAAGATGCTGCATCAATCGTCGTAAAGAGTGCATCGGTCGATGCAAGTGCGCAGAATCGACGTGTGTTCAGAGTTATCTGGTTTGCTTGTTTCTTTTTGTATTTAATTGTGCTTGTCTTTTCACTTGTGTGTATAGCCCAGTAGATAGGATTGCCTCACAAAGTATTTATTATATTATTCACGCAACTCATTTTTGTTGTGGTGCAGTTAAAGGCAAAGTGTGATCGTGAAATCAAGGCAATGAAGAGAAGAATGTTCTACAGGCTCGTTTGTTTATTCTATGTTGTTGTTAGGTTGTTAGAATGGAATATAGTGGTTTAGAACGGTTGTTTAGGTTGCTGTTTCATTGCTTTATGACTTTGATGGTTATTGGTTATTGAATTCATTGGTTATTGGCTATTAATTCTATTGGAGTTTTTGGTTTAATTTTTTGACTATTTCCGTTGTTATGTTGATTGGGGTTAGAATGTTAGTGAGTATGGAATCTCTAGTTTGATAGTTTATTTTTTTTTAAAAGGGGTCGGATCGTTTCAGAAACAAATACTCACTTCACATGCACAGATCTAGAGGCAAGTTGTATGGCGTCATTGTAGTGATCCTTACTACAGGATAAATTTTCTTAAGGAACAGACCCAAGAAAAGCTCAAAAAGTAAGAGAGGCCGAAGTAAAGAAGAAGTGTCGAGGGATGTCCGAGGAAAAATTAATCGAGCAATAAGCCGATTACTTGGCCGAACAAAAGGACAAACATACCAGGTGTACGCAGGACGGATGGGACAGTGTACCGGTGTCCATTAGGACAGGACCGTAACCAGGATGTGTTGCGAGTGTTGTGAAGGAACCCACGAAGGGAAATATTTAAATCACCAAAAATGGAGTTACTGGGTGATTTAAATAATTAAAAATTAATTAAGCATTCAGTAGAATATTCTACTAAGTGTTTAATTAATCGCAATGGAGTTACTGGATAATTTTAAATAATTAAAAGTTAATTAAGCATTGAGTGGAATATTCCACTAAGTTTTTAATTAATCGCAAATTGGGAGAAGTGGAGGAGAATATTCTATATTCCCACTCACCACTTGTGACTTGGGAGAATGAGAGAGACACATCATCGCCACACTTTGGACAAGTGTACGCTTGGGAGAATGTAGAGATGACACCTCACTTTGTGCATGGTGAAGGCATGCTCGCCCACACTCCCTATAAAAGCCATCTCTCTTTCTCATTTGGAGAAGAGAAGAGAGAGATCTTTGCCCAAAAGCTATTAGAGAGAGTAGTAGAGAGTTGGGAGAAAATTTGCTTAAGTGTGAGAAGCTTGGATCGAAGTTGCTGCATCTCCGAAAAGAGGTGGATGCTAGCAAGAGATTGAGTTGGAGAATCTTGAGTTCTTCAAAAAACAGTGAGTTCAGGGAGCATTGATCTGATCTAGTTTGGAGTTGGTAGAATTGTTCTAGATTCAGTTTTTATGTGCATATAGATTGCATCTTCTTGATTTCATAGTAGATTTTCTTGAAGTTTTGCATCTATTTTCGTTTGGTGAAGTGTTGAGGTGAATTCCATGGTAGATTATGAGTGTGGATGTTGATCTGTTCATTTGATATGTTGCATGTGAGATTTAACATTGTTACTTTTTGTTAATGTGTTCTTAAATCATAAACTTAAGTAAAATATTTGGGGTGAAATTCATGGTAGATCTTGAACGTGGATGTTGATCCATTCAATTGATCTATTGCATGTGAGGTTAAGTGTTGTTATTTGAAGTTTTATGTGTTCTTTAAGACCATAAACTTATGAACTAATTGTTTGATGGTCTTAGTGCGTGGCAATCGTGACGGGAGGTCCGACCAGCCATAAGTGCACTAAGGGTTTGACTGGTTCAAACTCTGCGGTTTTGGTTGCGCGAGATTGCGGAAGTGGTTGATTGCGGTTTCAAGCGTTATCAAGCGTTTTGAACTACTGGTTTAGCGGTTTAAAATTGGTGCGTTTGCGGGAGATTTACGACTGGTTGACCAGCGGGTGCAATAGTGGTTGGAACATAATAAATGTCATATATAATATATAAATATTTAAAAACACCAAACTTTTTATTAAAATTGATTTATAATTAAAAATTATTAAAAATAATAAAATATTTATTCAAAAAAAAATTTTCATATTGAAAGACTTAATCCTTTATACATTTGGCTTTTCACCAAAAATTTAATCAAGTAATCTGATAAATGACAAACATATGCTTTAGATCATAGATCTTCTTTCTTAAACACACACTCAATAAGTTTCATGGGGGCAGTATTTGCATTGGTAGTAACGATCAAACAAGATTTGAAAAAAGTCACTCGTGAGTTTTTTTTATATTTCACAAATAATCTTATTTTCTTAAATTTCTGATGAAATGTTATATATATTAAGATTTTTTTGAACTTACGTGTTACCATTAAATTTACATCAAGGTTTCCGGGTTATTGTTAACTAAAATCTTATTTTCTTCCAATTGTTTATTTTTAATATTCTCAATTGTATTCGTACTTTATTTTCTCTCATCTTTAACGAATAAAATAGTTAGATAAAAGATATATAAAAAAAATTATTTCATTATCATTGATTTGTTTCAAGTTATTAAAAAAAAATTCCCAAACGTAATCACCCGCAACCGTAAACGCTTGCGGGAAGCAGCTTTTGGAATTCAGTGGTTTGAAGCGGTTGGGAGCGATGTGGAGCGATTGAAAGTGGTTTGTGTGATTGGTACCAATCGCTAGCAACCGCTACGACCCACAAACGCAGCGTTTGCGGGAGGTAGCGGCTGAACCAGTCAACACCTAAGAATGGGATGTGACTAAACTTCCCTGTGGAACCGTCACAACATGCACCTTAACATATTGTTGCATGTTGTTGCGAAGAGATCGGTGTCTTGGTTCGCTACCTTAACTGAGGCTTTCTACATGACGGTGTAGTTTGTGTTCTATTCTGATTGCATGCCTTTGTGGTTGTAATGCATTTATAGAAAGGAGAGGGATGGAAGGCAGCATATCTGGGCCCTAGTAAAACTTGTTTAAAAACTTATTATTTTTATTAAAAGTTTGCATGTTGCATTGATTGCTTGCTAATGGTTATTTGTTTGGCTTATTACCTTCTGCATGCTTTCTCTGATTGTTTGTTGTGACGTGGTGATTGATTCTTGGCATATTTGGGTTGGGAAGGGAATGTAATCCTCTGCAGAGACCCCTGAGACTCACTAAGTAATTTTAAATTACTTATGATAGAATTTTGTCCTGCAGGTGACCACTAGAGGGAAGCTAGAGGGTGTGTTTGACGATAGGAGTCGACCACTAGAGGGAAGCTAGAGGGTGTGTTTGACGATAGGAGTCCGGAGTAGTTTTTGTGCCTTTGTGTAAAGAAAAGCATGTTTCTTTGTTAAAAGAAAATGAGATTTCTAACAAATCGACCATATTACAAAAAATTTCTTATGGGTTCAACCACATTACATAACTCATTTCCTAGAATACCACATACATAATATGAATTGACTAAACTATCCCTCTCTGATTATCTCATTTCATGTACCCCATATGGTAGATCGAAAAAGATGTTTCTATTTGTGGTAGAACTGAAAAGTTTTTAAGCAAATATGGTAGAATTAACAAAATTCCCAAAAAAAGATCTGTATAATTTTTTTGGCACTAGGCCTGGCCAAGTCTTTTCTTAACTTTGTGAAATATTTTTAATTAATGAAGAAATCGGTTTTATATTTCGTGTACGAGTTATGTCTGATAATGACTTAGTCCGGATTGGCTCAACACTTGGAAATCATGAGGATTGGCAAGCCTAAGTGATGTCTAAAGTGGTGGGAATAGCACCGATGGACTGGCTAAGGTTTTAAATGGGTTTTAGAACCTCGGCCGGATCGTTGGTGACTATTTCCAAAGTAGCACCCCAGGACCGTTCTAGACGGGTTGGCCATAGGACGGTACGGGGACGTTACAGTCATGGTCACTCGTAACATCCGCGAACCAAAAGGAGGGTTTTGGGGTGGGTGTCGGTCAACATTTTGGTACCCAATTGAGTTTTAAATCGTTTATTTTGGTTCATGTTAAGAAGAAAATCGTAAGGCTCGTTTTAAAACGAAAATCTTGAGGTTCTTAGGGTTTGTAATCACTTTTTCGTAGCTTTATGAAAAAGAAGAGAGAAAAAGAGAAGGTTTCTATGGCTGTTTTGGTGAGATCTGTTCGTGGGGAAGGAAGTCTCAGTGTGTGCGACTTTAGGAGCTTGTTCTTATTGTACTTGTTCAAAATCTTCTTATATTAGAGGTGCATGCATAAACATGGTTTATCTACGCGTTGAGATATCTGTTTATTTGATGTGTCTGCAATTTATAGGTTTTTAGCTATAGTTTTTACACTTTTTGAGTCTTTTGTTAGCTCCAAGTGTGCTTTTAGAGTCCTTTTAGTCTTTTGTGAGTCTGTACAGGTTCTAGGCTACTTTGGGAGGAAACTGAGTGTTTTGGGGATGAAAACAAGTATCTGAAGCCAATTTGGTGAAGACTGATCAGATTAGCAAACAGATGGAGCAAACAGAGAAAAGCATCCATGATCAGTTGTTTTGCATTCTGGATCGACCAGTCCCGTACCCGAAGCAACTTTTCCTTTTTTGTTTTAAACCGACTTTTAGGGTTTTATTTTGTTATTTAAGTTAGAGGCTCGGCCTCCAGACACATAAGCTTTCTTTTCTGAGACTATTTTTGTATTGAGAGCTGAAGGGAGAAGATCTCTAATCCTTCTTGACACTTTAGAGAAGATTTCTAAACCCTATTTTCTATTCTTTTGCAATTCAATTATGTTTTCTTCATCTTTGATTTGTTGTTTCTGTTTCTCCATGTCTGAGTAGTTTCTCAATTGGGTTTAGGGGTTCAGAAGGGTTTCTATGATTAATTGATGCTAGATTTGTTAGATTAGGGATTGATCTCATTGTTCTTCATCTATTGTTGTTCTTAATGCTTAAGCTAGATTGATCACCTAGATTAAGATTTTATGTTTAATTCATCGTGGCACCAAAAGTGTTGTTGAGTTGCTTGAAAAGAACATAGGTGAACAAAGTGGACCTTAGCCAAAGAAATTTGAAGTTGAGGCACCTTGTGAACTAATCAAACCTGAACTTGTTATTGCTTGCTTGGTTTGTTAGATCCAAATGATGGTTTAGGGTTTAGTGAATTCATTGCATAGATAGTTAACGCTGCGGAAGTAGGTTAGCTTTACAACCCTGATTTGAGTTCAAGAATTGTGTTTAATGCATCCCTATCTAATCATCTAAATTCATGATCATAATCCCTAATGATTCCTTGCACCCAATGTTTTCTCTTTTGATTTAAAACACTCTTTTTTTTAATGTTTTGTTAGTGACTTTCAAACACAAACTTCTTTTGTCTTAGCTATATTTGATTTTGATAATTTCATAGTGCAATTGCTTGGTCTCTGTAGATTCGATCCTGAAGTGTTACAACGATACCACTAGATACTGGTGGAGTACACATTGGGTTTTAGTTGACCTGTTGATTATTATTTCTTTTCTGTGATTTTATGAATGATTTGTCTTGTCTTGTAGAAGTGTCTTTGTGTTGGTATGGCGTTTGATGGCTGTTTTGGAGTGTTGGGCTGTGGCAGAAACGGCTGGAGATAATGATCCGTCGAGGAGAAGTGACGGGATGGACGTTTAGGCCGTCGGTTTCAATTGACACAAAATGAAAATTATTTGTGATTAATTATTTATAATGATTGAATTGGATCTTTGTTAGTTATTTTGTGTTATAATTATGGGTTTATTAATCCTACTTTAATCCTACTATATTAATTGAGAAGTACAAATATGAAACTAACCTTAAAATGTGTAAAAATTACATTCAATTGCCATTAAAAAAATAATTAAGCTTAATTAACTAATTAAAAAATAAAAAAAATACTCACATATCAAATATTAAAAAATCTATAAAAAAATATATTTTCTCTCTCTAATAAATTTTGGACGAAATTACTAATTATTTTTAAAAATATATATATATAAACCAATCATAATTTTAAAACCTAAGATTTTATATCTAAATATACAATATAATTATTTTTAATAACTAAATTCGAAGATTTTGTTAAAATTTCAAATTATGATTCTCCTATCATCTTTATTTTATTTTATTTACAAATTGTTTAGAAATTTCATATAATACTTATAATTAATAAAATGCATATTTTTCCTGCATATGATGTGATTTGAATTTTTTAAAACGAATATATATTACTCAATGTATGAAAATGTGTGTTTAAATTTCCACATTGGCGGGTTGGTAAAACTAAATTTATATAGATGATAAATTAATAATTTTTATTTACTCACAATTATAATATTAAAATTACTATAATATGATGCAAATACAACAAATAAACAATATAAAACTGTAATAATACGTAAAAAAATACTATAATATTCTAAAATAATTAGTATTCAAATAGACTAATTATAATATTAAAATTACTATTTTATATTTCACAAAATATGATGCAAGTACAACAAATATACAGTATAAAACTGTAATAATACGTCAAAAATAAAATACTATAATATTATAAAATAATTAGTATTCAAATAGACTAATAGATTTACATAACAATTAAAGATAAATATTATCTCAAACAATAATTTTTATTATTATATTATATATTTTTTTAAATGTTGACCAGACACTTTCCTAGTTTTTAGTATTTTGAATAAAATTAGAAAAGGTTAAATTCTAGTTTTAAAATTAGAGGTTGTAACTTTGTCCGGAAAGTTAAATCTTAAAATTTTAAAATTTTTAAGGCTTTAAAATCAATTACAAGTCATAAAATCATTTTATTTATTTTTTGACCTCATAAAATCATTTTATTTGTCATTCAAGCTTAGTTACTTTTTTTGTTTTTTACATAACCACTTTAATTTTTTCCTTCTTTAAATCTCTTTCTTTTATTTAAGCCTAAAACTTTTTAAAACCAATAAATTAAAAAAAAAAAATATTTCCCATCAGAATTATAAACTCTCTTTTAATTTACATATATGTTTTGCATACACTTTTTTTTATAGATTGATAATCAACAATTTTTTTCCTTTTTTTTGACATCCACTTTTCTTCACAAATATATTATTTTCGTTATCATCATTGTATTTTCTTACAATTTTGTTATTATTAAAATTTGTTGTTTTGTCACTATATTATATATATTGATATTTATCAAGATATATATTTATAAAGTTATACTCCTTCCGTTTATATTACTTGTCATTCTAGGTGATTTCACACATATTAAGAAAACAATTTAATTTTCAATTTTACATTAAATTTGTTTTAAGTAATTAGTAAGCTGAAAATGAGGGACAACACTGAAAATTTGATTGATAAAGTTATATCGTAAACATAAAATGACAAATAATATAAAACAAAAAATTTCCTCGAACAAGTAAAACAAAACCGGAAAGAATATATAATAATAAAAAATAACAGTCTCAGCTTTTAAAGTTTTGTTTTTAACAATCCGATTATAATAGATAAAATATTTACACTAAAATCTCTGCAGTCAAATTCTTTACGTCCAAATTTTTTCAATCAAAATTTCTACAATCACAAATAATAGTGGTCCTAATATCGTTTTCTCAGTTGTCCCTTATAAATTAAAATTAGAGGTTGTATGACTAACTCCTTCCCGAAGGGACACATATGGACTCCTCCTAATATCGTTTTCTCAGTTGTCGTCTTTCCCAGAGGGAGACATGGACTCCTCCTAATATCGTTTTCTCAGTTGTCGTCTTTCCCAGAGGGAGACATGGACTCCTCCTAATATCGTTTTCTCAGTTGTCGTCTATAAATTAATATTGTCGATCCCAAAGCTAAAATAATACCCATTTTATATAGTCGTTGGTGGAATTAAGTTAGCGGGACGACTCACGTTTTGTTTCCTGTTTTGGACATAATAATAGTTAACAAAGACTCTTTAATTGAACAGATGAAGGAAATGAAGCCATGTGCCGCTAACTCACCGCCGTTGACACCGTTAGGGTTCTTGGAGAGAGCCGCCATCGTATACGGTGACTGTACCTCCATCGTTTACGGAAGTAACACCGTTTACACGTGGCGGGAAACAAACATCCGTTGTCTCCGCGTCGCGTCCTCTCTGTCTTCACTTGGAATCGGAAAGTCCGACGTCGTCTCCGTCCTTTCTCCCAATACTCCGGCGATGTACGAGCTCCAGTTCGCTGTTCCCATGTCCGGCGCAATCCTCAACAACATCAACACACGCCTGGACGCACGCACCGTCTCTGTTCTTCTCACACACTCTGAATCTAAGCTTCTTTTCGTCGACGTCTTCTTCTGCAGTCTAGCCGTCGAAGCAATCGCGATGATAACGACTGATCCGCCTGTTCTCGTCTTCGTCGCAGATAAAGAAGAGGAAGGTGGAGGAGATGCTGACGTGGCTGATCGCAACAAATTCAGTTACACTTACGATGACCTGATACAGAGAGGTGATCCGAATTTCAAATGGATCCGACCCGAAAGCGAATGGGATCCGGTTGTGCTTAATTACACTTCCGGTACAACTTCGGCTCCCAAGGGAGTGTTACACTGCCACAGGGGCATTTACGTTATGTCGGTTGACTCTCTAATCGATTGGACCGTACCGAAAAATCCGGTTTACTTATGGATTGTACCGATATTTCACGCTAACGGTTGGACCTATCCATGGGGAATCGCCGCCGTCGGAGGAACAAACGTCTGTTTGCGGAAGGTCGACGTGCCGTTAGTCTATCGTTTGATTCGTGAACACGGCGTCACACACATGTGTGGAGCTCCGGTGGTGCTCAACATGTTGTCTTCGACTCAGGACTCGAAGCCTCTTAACCATCCCGTCAACTTCTTAACCGCCGGTTCTCCGCCTCCAGCCGCCGTCATCCTCCGAGCAGAATCAATCGGTTTCGTGATCAGTCACGGTTACGGACTAACGGAAACAGCCGGTGTGATCGTCTCCTGCGCGTGGAAGCCACAGTGGAATCGTTTACCGGCGAGCGATCGTGCGCTGTTGAAGACACGCCAAGGAGTGAGAACCGTCGGAGGGTTTACTAAAATCGACGTTGTGGATCCTGATTCAGGTGAAAGCGTTGAGAAGGACGGAGAAACCGTCGGGGAAATAGTGATGAGAGGAAGCTCGATCATGCTTGGTTACTTAAAAGATCCGATCGGAACCGAGAAAGCTCTCAAGAACGGGTGGTTATACACCGGAGATGTTGGTGTGATTCATTCGGATGGTTATCTAGAGATTAAGGATAGGTCAAAAGATATAATCATAACGGGTGGAGAGAATGTGAATACAGTTGAGGTTGAAACGGTTTTGTATACGAATCCTGCGGTGGATGAAGTGGCGGTTGTGGCGAGACCTGATGAGTTTTGGGGAGAGACGCCGTGTGCGTTTGTGAGTTTGAAAAGTGGGTTGAGTTCGAAACCTACCGAGGAGGAGTTGATAGAGTATTGTAGGAAAATGATGCCTAGGTTTATGGTTCCTAAAACTGTCTTGTTTATGAATGAGTTGCCTAAGACTTCCACTGGAAAATTTTCAAAGTTTGTGCTCAAGGAGATTGCTAAGAACATTGGTTGATGAGACCATTTCTTTAAACATCTTCATCTCTTTGGATTCTTTATTTTCTGTTTCATATTAATGTAATTGTAAAGTTTGCTACTTTGATCTTAATCTCAGTTTCTTGGAGGACTTAAATCTCAGTCTTTTCGAAAAGTACCGAGCATTTTACGAGATGATAACTTAAATTTTCCTTGGTTAATTGATGATGTATTGTTTGTTGACTTCAAGGTTCTCTGTTCGAAATATCTCAGAAACAGCCAGATTTGTCAAAAGACAAAGACTTGTCTTTTTTTCTTCTTAATACCATAAGCTTCTTCTGCTCGCCAATGTTGACTCAAATTTTCACATTTATTAATTACGTAGCATCGAAGACAACAGTTGATGACTTGCTACATCATCAATTTCTGATCGAATCGAATCTCACATTCATTATTGTGTTAGGTACTTGTTTATTTTTTCTCATTCTTGTGTTGTGTTATTCATTCTTGTTCCAAGTTCTTAAATTTACTGTCAGAAACCTTTCTTAGATGTAACATTACTTAAGTTTTGATGTGTTTGTTTGTTATGTTATTACAGCTTCATTTGAGTAATATGGAGAACCTAATATTTCAACAGCTCGACTTGTGTCCCTTACCGATAAAAACATCAGAAATCGGTTCAGCTCCATTCAAAACCAAGGTGACCACACGTATGCAGATAGTTTACTACACGCAATCCATAAACCTCATTGACAAGCTTCTAGTCCTCTATTTTAAGCTCTGTTTTAAGCTTAAATGTTTCGGCTCCAAATATATACTTTTTTGTAAACCAGCTTTTTGGTTTGAATAAATTTTACAGTAAATTCATTTTACATATATAGTTACAAATTGATGTTCTAAATTTTGATTTTTTTTTTTTGGTTTAATTTACTCTCTAGTGTGCATCAGCAATGTCAATGTCATCAATAGCTAACGAGAAGTCGGATTATGCTAGAACTGCAACGTCATTCCACAACTTTGTATCACAAAAACCTGATTCACAGTTCCCAGCAAAATCAGGAAGATACCATCTTTATATATCTACTACTGATCCTTTCCGGTTAGTAAAGAAAACCGTTTTCGACATATTTTAGTTTCTATTTTTTATGGAACACAATCTGATTATCGGTTTCTTCATTAGTCTGTACAACCAGTTTGGAGAAAAACCAAAGAAAGCGACGACCATATCCATATGGGATGGGTTTTTCCAGATTCAGATACAGAGGTTCTTGGAGCTACTACTGATCGTCTTAATGGTGCCAAAAGTATAAGAGAACTTTATGATATCGCTAGCTTGAACTACACGGGAAAGTACACTTCCTGTAAGTTCCTTAAATCCATGGTGTGGCCTTAAGTCTGATTTTGGTAACATATCGGATTTTTAGATTTTTGTTTGCTTCTTTGTTTTTGGTAGGTTCTTTGGGATAAGAAGCTTAAGACTATAGTTAACAATGAGAGCTCTGAGATACTCCAAATGTTCAATACGGAGTTCAATCATGTTGCAGAAAACCCTTCTCATGATCTTCACCCTCCCAGTGTAGAAGCTGTATTTCATATATCTTACAAGAGTTACAGAGAGGTCATTATATACAGAGAGTAGCAGAGGAGCCTCTAGGTTAAGCGTAATTACAGAGGTTTCCTAATACAGAGGTATGGAATATTGAGACTTTAATACAAATCCTATCATATCTAGTCATATCTAATCATATCTCTAACACGCCCCCTCAAGATGTAGGGGTTTGGATCACTCCAATCTTGCTTCGAAGTTCATTAAAGCGATCACTCGGTAGAGCTCCGGTTTGTACTAAGCCACGGATGAAGTGATAGTCGACGGCGATGTGCTTCATCCGGGAGTGAAAAACAGGATTCGCCAATAAGAATGTCGCACCCACATTATCACAATACACAACTAGCGGAGTGGGTAATGTGATGCCAAGTTTAGAGAGAAGGTTGCAAATCCAAGTGAGTTCGGCGGCAGTATGAGCTACAGCACGGTACTCTGCTTCTGTGGAAGAACAGGTAACATCGGTTTTCTTCTTGGCCATCCAGGATATTGGGTTGCAACCGAGATAGACCACATAGGCGTTAGTGGAGATGTAATCGTCAGGGTCTCCAGCCCAGTCAGCATTAGAGAAGGCATGGAGATTGAAGTTGCGGCTGATGTTATCTGAGAAAGCATGAAGACTGAGGTTGTTGTTGGTGTGGAAGTAGATGCCATGGGTTGTTGTGCCTGCGAGGTACCGGAGAATGTGTTTTGCTGCTTGCCAGTGGTCATTTGTAGGACGATGCATGAATTGTGATAGCTTGTTCACAGCTTATGCAATGTCTAGCCGAGTGAAGGATAAGTATTGGAGACTGTCGACGAGTTTGCGATATGAGGTTGGATCGTTGAGGGGCTGACCTGTTGTTAGGGTTAGCTTCGGGGAGGTTGCCATAGGTGTAGTGACAGGTTTAGCATCGATCATGTTGTACTGATGAAGCAGATCAAGAATGTACTTTCGCTGGGAGAGATGAAGGCCAGAGGATGTGCGATGGGCTTCAAGTCCAAGGAAGTAGTTAAGATCTTCAGCATCCTTAACCGAGAAACAATTAGCGAGGAGAGCCAGAATGCGTTGAATATGTAGTTTGTTACTTCCTGTGACAAGAATGTCATCCACATATACAAGGAGATATAGATACTCGGTACCTTGGTTGAGAGTGAAGAGGGATGTGTCAGCTAAGGAGTTAATAAAACCAATGCTGAGGAGGAACGTGCGTAGTTCAGTGTACCACGCTCGCGGAGCTTGCTTGAGGCTATAAATAGATTTGCGAAGCCGACACACATGATCGGGATGATCAGTATCGACGAAACCCGGAGGTTGGTCAATATAGACTTCATCGGTCAGAGTTCCTTGAAGAAACGCGTAGTTAACATCGAGTTGTAGTATCGGCCAGCCCTTGGACACGACAACATCATGTGGTGGCTTTAATGACGGGATTGAAAGTTGCAGTGTAGTCTCTCCCAAGCTGTTGATTGTAACCTTTGGCCACAAAACGTGCTTTGCACCTATTAAGAGAACCATCAGGATGAAATTTATTCTTGTATAACCATTTCCAACCAATAACATTAAAATGAGGTTGATGAGGAATGAGGTCCATGGTTTGATTACAAGCGAAGGCATCAATTTCATTGGACATGGCTCCTCTCCATCGTTTATCTTTTAGAGCTTGGTTCACGGTATGGGGTTCTGGTGGTGTTGTTTTTGCGACGTGTACGCATTGGGTGACTGTTAGGGACGATAGGATTCAGAGGTTGAGGTTGTTGTTCTTCTGCTATGGGTGGTGGTGATGGTGACAATGGTGGTGATGATGACGGAGACGGAGATGGTGACGGTGGTGGTGATGGGGACGGAGACGGTGTTGGTGTCGGGGATGGTGATAGTTGTTGTGTATGCGAGGTGGGTTGGGAATGAGAATTGGATAATGGGCTTTCATTTTGTGAGCGGACTGGGCCTGATGGGCTGTTTGAGGTGGGAGAGGTGTTACTTGGTTGATAGTGAGAAGACGATGTCGTTTCTGTATCATTCTTAGATCCATCGTTAGACATCGACGGTGACAACGACGACGATGGTTGCTCAGGCAGGTGATGGTTGCAACTCATGGGTCCCGACAAAGGCGGCAGTACGAGTGGCAGCGGCGGAGGACAATTTTGTGGGGTTGGTGCGGGTTGAGGCGAGAGAGAGGCGATGCGAACAGGGATGGGTGTCGCCGGCGAGGGATTGGGTTGCGGGGGAGAAGGAGGGCGATTGGTGGAAGATGGTGAATGTACGGAGGGAGTCGAGATGTGGCGGAACGGGAATTGAGCTTCATCAAATTTCACATGTCGTGAAACATATATTCGACCCGCGTTGGGCTGGAGGCATAGATAAGCGCTTTGAGTTGTGGAATAACCAATGAAAACACATGGCATGGATCGTTCTTCAAGTTTGTGAGTCGTGTAGGGGCGAAGCCAGGGAAAGCAGAGGCAGCCGTATGTGCGAAGCTTAGCATAGTTGGGAGTTTCGCAGAACAAGATGTGATACGGTGACATCATGGACAGAACCGCTGTTGGTAGGCGATTGATGAGGTATGTGGCAGTTGATAGAGCGTACGACCAGTAATGTTTGGTGATATATCATGGTTTTTGTGGTTTTTAACCATGATATAAAGATTCTTTTAGTGTCTTTTGATTTGTTTTCTAGGATTTTTTTGAGTCTTTACAGGTTTTCTAGGATTTTGGCATGAAAGGAGCAAAGTAGAGCAATCTGGATCAGTTTGGAGCAATAATCCGCAAGAAATCAACTTGGAATCGATCAGAGGAGATGGTGTCGATCGACACTGCCTTAACAACGATCGACACCCCGTCCAAACTGACGAGAGAGCCAAATTTGGAAGTTTTACAAAGTTGCCCGAAGTTTTCCATATTTGCAAGACTAGTCCCTGACGTGTTTTAGGACATATATATATAGTTTTTAGGTTTTCCAAACCCTTAAGTTATATTCTATCAAGTTTTATTTTTCCTGCAACTCTGAGAGATTTCTGAGAGCTATTGGAGAGAGAGATCTGCTTTGAGAGAAGAATTTCTTGAACTCCTTATTACTCTTTTTAATTTCAATTGCTTATTGTTCAGAAAAGATGCTTTGTTCTTCAATGATTATGTCTGAGTAGTTTGCTTGTTAGGTTTAGGGTTTTTCACAGGGATTTTATGAATTATTAGATCTGATTATTTATGATTCATTATCTTTCTAGATCTTCATCTTAGGTTGTTCTTCATATTAATCCTTGATTGGCCATCTAGAATTAATACTCTAGGAAAATAAATTGATATGAGAATATAATTGATTCTCCTGATAAAACCTTTTGATGAGCAAAATTATTTCCTGCAAAGAGATTTGATTTAATAATTTTGTTAACAATCTAAACCTGATTTTATTGCTGATTTTTAACCTAGAATTTTACAAAGAGATTTGGATTTTCTGGTTTTAAATTTAGATATTATTTGCAGTGAGAACTGATTTAATTTACAAAAATGTTTAGAGTTCTAGATCTGTTCTTAATTGCTTGAATCCTAATTAATTGATTGATTTAATATTTCATAATTTCCTGAGAAATTCCCTAGGCTTAGCTCTTTGATCCATTGAATTTACAACAACTTTTATTTAATATTTTGCATTGCTTTTATTTTAATTCAATTTAATCTGTTTAGCATAATTGAAAAACTCTATAATCCATTGTGTAGTCTTGAGTCCTTGTGGAATTCGACCCCTAAGTACTGCAGTGATCTCTTAATTTGAGAGAGTAGCTCCAGGGTTTAATTTGAGCATATCAAATTTTGGCGCCGTTGCCGGGGACTCTTTGATCTACCATTAGATTTGAGTTTTTGATTTTGTCTAAATTTTTCTTTTTATTTTCAAACTAACACGTTTTTGTTTTCTATTCTCTTGTGTGTTTCAGGTGCATGCCTCCTAGACCTCACACAAGGAGCAACAAGTCTGGTCCTACTGTGAATTTGTCAAACCAAGAGTTGGAAAAACTTGAGCGTGAGAACAGAAAAGCATCTAAGTCTCTGAAGATGGTTAATACGATCATTCTGATGCGTGATGAGGCTGGTGTTTTGAGGGATCAAGAGGGCCATTTGCGCAATGAGCAGGGCCAAAAGCTTGATGCAGAAGGAAACATGATTCCTGAACCTGTTGTCAACGAGCAGGCTGTCGTGAACCAGCAAGCTGGTGTCGTTGATGATCCGGATCTTGGTGTCGATCGACACCAACCAGGTGGCATCGATCGACACCCACCTGCAGACGTGCGTGGAGCTGCCAACCACGTACAGAACCCAGTTCGACGACTGGAGCAAAACCGGGACTTGATCAGGACCATTTCTGACTACAACCGGGCTGATCTGGTGTATGAGAACCGGTCCGCTATTGTTCCTCCCCCTTTTCAGAGGAATGATTTTGAGCTGAAGCCTGCTTACTTTCAGCTAGTTGGGCAGAGACCTTTCTCGGCTTTGCCCAATGAGAAGCCTCTGGACCATATTGAGCATTTTGAGGATCTTGTGACCAGTATCAAGGCTAATGGAGTGACTGAGGACTTCATATTCTGCAAGCTCTTCCCATACTCACTTGCAGGAGAGGCATCTCAGTGGTTGAAGCAGTTGCCAGCTGGATCTTTGACATCTTGGCTTTCCTCAACCATTTCTATGATGATGCAATGTCAGATGAGTTGAGAGTCAAGCTATCTACTTTCTAGCAAAGACCAGATGAAGCTTTCAAGGCAGCTTGGGTGAGATTCAAAGCTTATCAGAGGGATTGTCCACACCATGGTTTTTCAAGGGTACAATTGCTGAGTATCTTTTTCAGAGGGTGTGACTGGAAGTATCAGTTAGCTTTGGATGTTGCAAGTCATGGGAATTTCAAAACAAGATTTCCATAAGATGCTGAAGTTTTGATTGAGAATTTGGCTTCTAGCAATAGCACTAAGGGAGCAGATGCTGAAAGGAAGAGATTGCATGGAGGATTTGATTCAAACCAGTTAGCTTCTGTTAATGCTAAGCTGGATTCAGTGCATAATCTCCTTATGGGTAAGAAATCTGTTCATTTTGCTGCTGAGGTTGAGACATATGAGCCAGAACCTGATCAAGGACACCAAGAGGAAGATGTGAACTATGTGTATGGGAATCGGGACAGCGGTTTGGAAATCAGCAAGGCAATATGCCTTACAGTGGGAACTCTTCAGGCTACACTTCCAAGCCAGAGTATCAGCAGCAACAACAAAACAATGGCTATACAAGGACATATGGGAACTCATCTTATCAGTCTCCACCCTAAGAATTCTTCAGAGAGTAGAATGGAAGATGCTTAAGCAGGAACAAGGACAGAAGCAATTACGAGTGACATTCAATTGAAAGATTGACAATGTCTACACGGAGCTGAATGGGAAGATTGATGCATTGAATGTCATGTTAAGAAGCTGGAGATTCAAGTTGCAAGACTGCTGGGTCTGTTAAACGACAAGAGACTTTTACCGAGAAAACTGAGTCAAACCCCAGACATGCTTGCAATGCCATATCAGTGCGAGATGTAAGATGATGGGACCGAAAATGGCGTACTGTCCGCATTGCGAGAGATTACCGTGTACCAACGGAACGGCTCGGACGACCGAGAAAACTGTCCAAGGAGGTGAATATTGCTGGAAGCAAATGCAAAGGTGATAGACAAGGATTTGAGAATTTTGGGAAAATTTATTAACTTCCCAAAATTTCGACCAATGAGAAGCAAGATAAGTGGAGAATTATTTTAATCAAGAAGATTAAAGAAGATAGTGAAGATTAAGCTTAATCAAGGTAATTAAGGAAGAAGTGGTGTTAAGTGGCCAAGTTTCACTAATTTTCACCAAGGAAGCTTAAGGAGAAGAAGAGGACCACATTGAGCCAAGTCACACACTTCCTTATAAAATTATGGTGATTAGCGACATGCACTAATAAAAAGGGAGGACATGCACTAATAAGGAGGAGTGTTATGCACTAATAGAGGAGGATTAAGAGGCTAATTGGCGAGTTCTAATTGGATGGAGAGGCACTTGTCGCATAAACAAGCAAAGAGGAGAACACATGTCGATTTGCACTAAGGAAAGGAAGAGAAACTCAAGTCTATAAATAGTGGGAGTGAACTCATTACCAAAGTTTCTCATTTCCTCTCATCTCACTAAACACTCAAACACTTAGAGTTTCGTTCTCTCAAGTTAAGAGAGAAACAAAGGAGAGATTGCCGAGAGGGAGATAGCCGCATAAAGGAGGAGTTGCTGCCGAAGTAACCTTAGGCAAAGAAGCGGAGTTGTTGCAAGTGATCATCGAAAACACGGTGGTGGTGTCGAGATCAAACTGTTGGAGAGGAAGGAGCCTCTATCAACGAATTCTGGGAGAAAGACGCGGTTGAACTTAGTAAACCGATAACGAGAACGGTTGAAGGAGCGGAGGAGTGTCAAGCGGAGACCGTCTGATCGTGTGGTGCCGTGAGTCTGTGTGATCATCGTCGATACGAAGAGGTGAGTCTGAGGTAGTGCATGTAGAGTAGATGCATGTAGAGTTGGTTTAAATTGATTGCATGCCGAGTAGGATTCATTTTAGTAAAGGTGTAGACACATCTAACTTGAATCACCATGCATGTTGAATTGGTTATATTTTAAGTAAATTGGGACTTAAAATTTGGTTAGGATTGCATGCTAAAATGAGCTAGTTTAACTTGAATATTTTCTTGTTAAAATCCGGTTGCATGCATAATTGATGATTAAATAATTTGCATTATTTTGCATAATTTTAATCGAGGTTAGAACATGCTTAAATTAACCTTAAGGATTTAAATGAGTAAATCGGTTAGGTTGCATGTTGTTTTGGACTTAGGATTTAAATGGGTAAATCTTAATTTGGTTGCATGCTTAATAGGACTTGTTGCATTGTTTTTGCTTAAGTCAATTGTTATTGGTTGCATGCATGTAGAATGATCTTAAGTTGCTTGATTTTTTTCTTGCTTCTTGTTGATTAAATTCATGTTGGTTTTTCTTGTGTGGTTGCTTGCATGCGTATACACTAATCCTAAGTTGCTTGATTTACTATCTCGCTTCTTGTGTGATTATTGCATGTCTTATTCTTGCTCGATTTCTTGCTTGCATGCTAGACGAATCGTTGCTTGAATTATTGTGCTTTGTTTTAGCTAGTCTCTTGAATGTGTTTCTTGAGTCGTAGCTAGTGTAGTGTGTCGATAAGTCTGGTTCCAAAAGTTTATGTCACGCGTAAGTTCCCACGATCACTTGCGGGGACATTGTTACGGCTGGCTAGCTACCAGCGTAACCGCTACATGACGATGTAGCCAAGTTGTGGGCTCATTGCTGGTGACCTTGTGGTCTCGGCATGAGGGGGATGGTATGGAACAGAACAGATTATCGAAGGGCCCTAGGTGTAAAGAGTCTAGAGTAATCAAGCGTCCCTTGTTTATGGCTAGCCGTCTTTACATGTTGTGTTTGGTGTAGGAGTCTAGGATAGTTCAAGTGTCCCTTGTTTATTCTAGATTGTCCTTGCGTGTTGTAGATGAGTCAAGAGTCTAAAGTGGTCTTTAGTCATCTTGTGTTGTGAGTAGCGAGTTTAGATCTTTCGAAGTATGTCGTAGCGATCTAGTTCTCTTGCGTGTTTGATTGTTTGATTGTTTGATTGCTTCCGCTATAGCTTTTGTTGCGTACTTTGATAACTTGCTAGTTGTTTAGCTTGCTTGTTTTCTTTGATTGCCGGGGTAGTCGGGTTGGGGTAGTAGAATCCTGTTTAGGATAAAGGGGTACCCAGACTCACTGAGTAATCTTAGATTACTCATGTCTCAGTTGTTGTGGTTTTGCAGGGAAGCCTAAGTGAGTCTAGAGCCGGAGCAAACTTTGGGTACCGGATAGGGTTTTCTTGTGTTACTTGTAAAACCCATGATTTACAAATGGTTATATATATTTTTCCGACTATCTATATATATATTGCTTTAATAATTTGTTTGTGATGAACTATTTTACTAAAGTAATATATATACGGTTTTCAGGAAAACATGGCAAGTTGCAGCTGATACTCGGCCTTGTCCGGGCTGACACAACGCACCAGGCCGCGAGGGTTGAAAAGCCTAAGTAACCTCGGTTGCGGGTGGGATTGTGCTAGGGAGGATCGGTCGGGAAGTCTGCAGCTTCCGTCCTCGGCCGGACCACCTCGGCGCTGCAAGTGGCGTTCCGTGGCTGTCCGATGGCCTTCGTGGTCCTAGGACGGTTCGGGGCACAACGGTGGTATCAGAGCGGTGTTTTCGAACCCGCGAGCACTTGTGCATTTCAAAAGTTTTATCGAGTAATGTGTCGCAAGAACAAAGAAATTTTATCCGGTGGTTTGCTTGTCTAGTTTAGGTTGAACCTTAGAATGAGCTAAGCGTCTGACCTTGTTTCTTGTGGGTTTTAGATGTATTCAGGTGATTCAGGTTGCGGGGATGGTTCAGGAGATGAGGGGCCGAGACATGAGGATTGGGGACATCATAACGGGTTCTTGTCAACGGAATCAGAAAGCGGCCAATGGCTATATGATTCAAGTAATGAGAGTGAGGACGGTGTGTTTGATACCGACGACACCAATTGGTCCGTCGAGACCGATCCATCAGAATGTCTGGAAGAAACGGAGGAGTTGGAAGTTAATCAAGATGACCAGACAATAGTATGGAGATTGGCGAGCCAAGTCGACTTCAAGTACGAATGGACGCTCAAGGGAAGTTGAAACTATCCTGTAGGAGATCATGGAGAGGCGGAGGTGGAGTTAGCCGACAAGCTGCAAAAGTTGTTATTGAATCTTGTGGAGGACCAAGGCGAAGATATCAGCCCTGAAAACTTTATGAGGGAGTACCCGGAGGCGATTGATAAGATTCTAGATTTCTTAACGGACGTGTATGTGCCGGAGGAGGAAGGAGCTGCAAGCGGCACAGGAGCGGTACACGAGGCCGGAGGTCCGAGTGGTGAACAACCAGCGGATGAGAAAGCAGAAACGGACACCCAAATTTTCTTGGTGTTAGACGATGGTGAGGTTGCGGTACCGAGAGCCAAGGAGGAAGAAGAACTAACTAAGGAGGATCCTGAGTTTGGAGAACCAGCGGCGAGAAGGGATAGAGTTGTGGAAGTGATTGACTTAGTGTCAAGCGATGATGAAGGGATTCCAACTTTTGTGGTGGAGTCAAGAGACGAGCAGGATCCGATACCAAGTGATCGAGAACGGGAAGCCGATGCGGTTGTGGAGCCTAGAGAAAACGCGAGGTCGAGGCCTAGCGCAAGTCGTGGTAAGAGAACAAGGAGAACCAAGTCAAGCGAGCGACAAGAAGAGCAAGACCAAGTAGTACCAGACCCGGTAGTGTCGAACCAGATAGTGCTGAGACGTGATAGCCCTATTCGAGCCGTGCCATTACAAATGGTGTTACCGGAGGAAGAGGAGGAACCAATGGACCGAGATTTGGAGATGCTTGCTAAGAAATATGAGTTAAGAAAGCAGAACCGAGAACGCCGAATGATGGAGATGGGAGAAAGTAGTTCAAGTTTGAAGAGAACAAGAGAATACTACCAAGAGCTGCAGGCGAAAGGGGAGTTGGAGATGCACTCGTGACGTTTCAACCAAGAGGCAGGCTGAGAATGCGAGCTACTGCCAGGAAGAGAGTAGTCTATCAAAGTCAAGTTCACATGAGGAACACGCCATACTGTGAGCTGTGCGAAGGCGTCGGGCATTGGACGAAGAACTGTTGGAGGACGGCGTTAAGACGCATATGTGACCCAACGAACCAAGATTGCGAGTGGTGTGGACTGCGAGGGCACTTTGCTTATTGTTGCCCAAATCCTAATCGTATGAGGTACTGGAGGCGATGCGAAGCATGTGGAGAACCAGGGCATCCGAATAATCATTGTTGGAGGACAAGACCACAACACTTTCCGAACCTGGAGGATATGGTATGCACCGTATGTGGTGGAAGAGGACACTATGTCCATGAATGTCCGTACCGGATGGTACGAGAAAGAATAAGTCCAGTCGGTCGATGGGAAGAGATGGAAGTGAATCCGTTAAGGCGAGCTGAACGAGTGAAAGAGAACCCGATGAACCAAGCTGGAACCTCGACGTCTGCTGCCTCTACCTCAACCGAGTCTCCCGCTGAACCGCCACCTGATGAGCCAGCTAGGAGTTAGCGTGTGCACGTGCGAAATGTGTACTAGGCTCAGGAACCAGTAGAACCTTTGGGAGTAAGGGAAGGTTATTTTTTGGGCGTAAGTGTAAGGGTTGGATAATTTTCTTGTGTGTATCTAGAACTAACCTTGTTGTCTAGTCTAGGATCCGAACCCTTAGAATTATCGGCTAGGTTGGTGTAGAACTTGTGTAGCTTTTTCATCGGTTTGTAAAAAGTACCTTATGTTCTCTAGCCGTGTTTGTGGTGTTTGTTACTATATAACTGCTTGCTAATCCTTGCTTGTTTTTATTACTTGCTTGATTGTGCTTGAGTTTTATAGGTTTGCATAGATAATTATATGACATAATTACCTTGCATGATATAACGCTATCGACGAACGATTCACATAAGTCACCACAGAACGCGATCAGACAAAAGAGAAGAAGCTCAAGAAAGAACAAGAGAGTTCGACCAAGATAGAACAGTCAGTTCAGATTATTCACTATAAAGAAGGAGGAGTGAAAAGAAGGGGAGTGATAAAGAAAGTGGAGGCAAACACAAAGAGACCAAAAGAATAGTGCAAATCAATCGACAGCGACAAACGTGCAGAAAGGGACAAAGTAAACACGACCAAGAAAGTGCAAAAGGAGTAAGACAAAGAGGGTGCGAGAAAATAAGGAACAACAACGGCAAAGCCTAACATGCTAAAGAGGCAAAAACCAGCCGAAGAAAATGGACAAGGGAGACAATCCTAAGGCGTGCGAGGAGAAAGTAGTGGGTGAAACAAAGAAGCATGGTGTTGAGGCCAATAAAAGAAAAGATTCAAGTCGTATGGAGAAGCATACCAAGGAGAAGTGAGTTAAACTATAAATGGAAGGAAGAAAGAAGAGTCAGGAACAAACTGAAGAAAAAGAAGCATTGACTCGAGGATGTTAATGGTGATCAAGCCATAGTACAACAAGGCAAAAGTCTCAATGAATGGGGAACCTAGCGATCAAGAGGAGCCAAGTGAGTGCTGGAAATGCAGAAGCTTTCCAAGAAGCAACAGCCAATGGAGTCCAAGTATATAAAGTTAAAACGGTGGTAAGATTGGAGTGAAACATCGGAGAAGAAATGGCCAAAGGAAGGAGAATCTAGACGGATATTAACAAGATAGTAACCGCAAGGCGATGACATCTATGCCCAGAAGTATAAGCATCACCCAAAAGAAGGAGACGTGAGAATTCGGGACGAATTCTTATAAGGGGAGAATGTAATGACCCTCACCAAGGGTAAAAATCCAAAATGAAAGATCAAGGAAACGGACCAGAAAAGACTTGAAAAGAAAGAAGATGTTAAACAAGGAAGAACGACCAGAAGAAGTCCGAGGGAAAAGTTAGGAGTTGAAAATGACCAAACCAAGACGGAGTGACGGGAGTATGGCCAGGACCCTAAGGATGATCGAGGAGTCAAGAAAATTGGCCGAAGAATGTCAAGAAGTGTTGCCAAGAGACTTTTACCGAGAAAATTAGTCGAAGGCCCGAGTCATATTGCCAAAACGCCCGAGATGTAAAGACCGGACCGACCATGGCGTACTGTCCGCATTGCCCGAGAGATTACCGTGCGTACCGAACGGAACGGCCGGACGACCGAGAAAAACTGTCCAAGGAGGTGAATATTGCTGGAAGCAAATGCCAAAGGTGATAGACAAGGATTTGAGAATTTTGGGAAAATTTATTAACTTCCCAAAATTTCGACCAATGAGAAGCAAGATAAGTGGAGAATTATTTTAATCAAGAAGATTAAAGAAGATAGTGGGAAGATTAAGCTTAATCAAGGTGATTAAGGAAGAAGTGGTGTTAAGGTGGCCAAGTTTCACTAATTTTCACCAAGGAAGCTTAAGGAGAAGAAGAGGACCACATTGAGCCAAGTCACACATTTCCTTATAAAATTATGTGGTGATTAGCGACATGCACTAATAAAAAGGGAGGACATGCACTAATAAGGAGGAGTGTTATGCACTAATAGAGGAGGATTAAGAGGCTAATTGGCGAGTTCTAATTGGATGGAGAGGCACTTGTCGCATAAACAAGCAAAGAGGAGAACACATGTCGATTTGCACTAAGGAAAGGAAGAGAAACTCAAGTCTATAAATAGTGGGAGTGAAGCTCATTACCAAAGTTTCTCATTTCTCTCATCTCACTAAACACTCAAACACTTAGAGTTTTGTTTTCTCAAGTTAAGAGAGAAACAAAGGAGAGATGCCGAGAGGGAGATAGCCGCATAAAAGGAGGAGTTGCTGCCGAAGTAATCTTAGGCAAAGAAGCGGAGTTGTTATCAAGTGATCATCGAGAAAACACGTGGTGGTGTCGAGATCAAACTGTTGGAGAAAGGAGCCTCTATCAAAGAATTCTGGGAGAAAGACGCGGTTGAACTAAGTTAGTAAACCGATAACGGTTGAAGGAGCGGAGGAGTGTCAAGCGGAGACCGTCTGATCGTGTGGTGCCGTGAGTCTGTGTGATCATCGTCGATACGCGAGAGGTGAGTCTGAGGTAGTGCATGTAGAGTAGATGCATGTAGAGTTGGTTTAAATTGATTGCATGCCGAGTAGGATTCATTTTAGTAAAAGGTGTAGATACACATCTAACTTGAATCACCATGCATGTTGAATTGGTTATATTTTAAGTAAATTGGGACTTAAAATTTGGTTAGGATTGCATGCTAAAATGAGCTAGTTTAACTTGAATATTTTCTTGTTAAAATCCGGTTGCATGCATAATTGATGATTAAATAATTTGCATTGTTTTGCATAATTTTAATCGAGGTTAACATGCTTAAATTAACCTTAAGGATTTAAATGAGTAAATCGGTTAGGTTGCATGTTGTTTTGGACTTAGGATTTAAATGGGTAAATCTTTATTTGGTTGCATGCTTAATAGGACTTGTTGCATTGTTTTTGCTTAAGTCGATTGTTATTGGTTGCATGCATGTAGATGATCTTAAGTTGCTTGATTTATTTCTTGCTTCTTGTTGATTAAATTCATGTTGGTTTTTCTTGTGTGGTTGCTTGCATGCGTATACACTAATCCTAAGTTGCTTGATTTACTATCTCGCTTCTTGTGTGATTATTGCATGTCTTATTCTTGCTCGATTTCTTGCTTGCATGCTAGACGAATCGTTGCTTGAATTATGGTTGTGCGTTTTGTCTTAGCTAGTCTCTTGAATGTGTTTCTGAGTCGTAGCTAGTGTAGTGTGTCGATAAGTCTGGTTCCAAAGTTTATGTCACGCGTAAGTCCCACGATCACTTGCGCGGGGACATTGTTACGGCTGGCTAGCTACCACGCGAACCGCTACATGACGATGTAGCCAAGTTGTGGGCTCATTGCTTGACCTTGTGGTCTCGGCATGAGGGGGATGGTATGGAACAGAACAGATTATCGAAGGGCCCTAGGTGTAAAGTGAGCTAGAGTAATCAAGCGTCCCTTGTTTATGGCTAGTCGTCTTTACATGTTGTGTTTGGTAGGAGTTCTAGGATAGTTCAAGTGTCCTTGTTTATTCTAGATTGTCCTTGCGTGTTAGATGAGTCAAGAGTCAAAGTGGTCTTTAGTCATCTTGTGTTGTGAGTAGCGAGTTTAGATCTTCGAAGTATGTCGTAGCGATCTAGTTCTCCTGGCGTGATTGGATTGTTTGATTGCTTCCGCTATAGCTTTTGTTGCGTACTTGATAACTTGCTAGTTGTTTAGCTTGCTTGTTTTCTTTGATTGCCGGGGTAGTCGGGTTGGGTAGTAGAATCCTGTTTAGGATAAAGGGTACCCAGACTCACTGAGTAATCTTAGATTACTCATGTCTCAGTGTTGTGGTTTTAGGAAGCCTAGTGAGTCTAGAGCCGGAGCAAACTTTAGGGTACCGGATAGGGTTTTCTTGTGTTCCTTGTAAAACCTATAATTTACAAATGGTTATGTATATATTTTCCGACTATCTATATATATATTGCTTTAATAATTTGTTTGTGATGAACTATTTTACTAAAGTAATATATATACGGTTTTCAGGAAAACATGGCAAGTTGCAGCTGATACTCGGCCTTGTCCGGGCTGACACAACGCACCAGGCCGCGAGGGTTGAAAAGCCTAAGTAACCTCGGTTGCGGGTGGGATTGTGCTAGGGAGGATCGGTCGGGAAGTCTGCAGCTTCCGTCCCTCGGCCGGACCACCTCGGCGCAATTCTGCAAGTGGCGTTCCGTGGCTGTCCGATGGCCTTCGTGGTCCTAGGACGGTTCGGGGGCGTTACAATCAGTAGCAACAACAAAACAATGGCTATACAAGGACATATGGGAACTCATCTTATCAGTCTCCACCTCCTAAGAATTCTTCAGAGAGTAGAATGGAAGCCATGCACGAGCAGCTTTTGCAAGGATCAGGAGCAATTGACTGTGACATTCAATGGAAAGATTGACAACTGCTCACTGAGCTGAATGGGAAGATCGATGCATTGAATGTTCAGTTAAGAAGCTGGAGATT